>CM065919.1:16571352-16911352 GCA_033439105.1 Magallana nippona | reverse complement strand
ACAACATCTAGTTCATTGGCACTCGATGTTCTCCAAATAGCATATATTGAGGAAACTTTTATCTCAAGGATTAAAATACATGTAAAACATAAACATTCAATAATTTAACAAATTTATTTTCTTCATATTCTTATGAAAAAGCTTAAATATGTCTGATTTTATAAAGTTTTAATCGCACAAATTATGAGTTTTTCTTTAGTTACAAAAAAGAATTGTTTTCAAATACCACGAAAAAGGTAAAATACAAAAGTATAGGAATTTCCCTATCCATCAATGTACTACATGTAGGTATTGGTCTGTAAATAATAAAGTTATATGACTCTATATTGTGAAGCTCTTAGTTCATTTTTTGCTCAATTTTGATGCTAGCTTTAGATTACCTCACCTATGACGTCATAATGACGTCATAGTGATTAGTTGTTTTTACTCGTGCAAGTGTAATATTTGCTGAACTTTTATTTAAGCCTAATTCCAGATGAAATGCACCATGACTTTACCCACTAAAGATACGTCATAGGGAAAAGAAACTTGCTAATGAGGGTGTTTTTTATTTACTCTTGTATATGGTTACCATGGTAACAAATTTAACAAAATTTATAGAAAGACATATCCTATGAGTCTACAATTAACTAGAGTTCAAAATCTAGAAGAACAAAAAATACCCACTAAGGCTGTGAAATATGTAATCAATATTAAGTTTCTCGTTTTTAATATTCTAAAATATATGCATGTCAAAGACTGGGTATACAGTTTTTACAGGTTTCTTCTTTTAAACTTGGACGAGTGTAATTAGACATCATTGTTACAAAAATAAATTTTACTTACATCAAGTGTGTCTCACTGTTGTATTTTAATCTTTGATGAAGTTCCATTTGAATTTACATGGTATCTAAAATGAAATGTTTTGAACTGAATTCTACATGTATCAAACACTATCACCAACATTTGCAATTTTATGTCACAAGCAGCCATATATTTAAAACTCAGAGAGAGACAGAGAGAGACAGAGAGAGACAGAGAGACAGAGAGAGACAGACAGACAGACAGACAAAGAGACAGAAAGAGAGACAGAGACAGATAGACAGACAGAAAGAGAGAAAAAGAGACAGAGACAGAGAGAAAAAAGAGACAGAAAGAGAGAGAAGACAGACAACAAACAACTACACATCTTCATGCACAACACATTTGTACAACCTAAAGACCACCCCCCCCCCCCCCTTTTAAACATTCAATTCAACCCCACCCCCCAAAAATTAATCTATTGTTTCAATATATGAATAGATAAATATAGGTAAATATCTACTTAAAATGAATACAGATAATTTCATTCAATTTTGATTATGATAAACAAAGATAGGTTTTATGGATCAAGTACTAAGCAATATGGTAGGCTTTCACATGTTAAAGTGTGCATACAGCACTGTAGTTTGTACAACATGCACGACAGATTTATTTATGCAAATTTAATGCAAATCTTTAATCATAAAAATAGAATTGGAACCTACCGGGCATTAATACAACTCCCATACAACGCAAACTAATATTAGATAGCTGAACACTGCTTGAATGAAGTATATTCCCTCACTGTAAACTTTCTGCTTCTCTACTTTCACTTTTACTCGCTTGAAATGATCGCACTAAAAACCCAAAGTGGGTCTCAAAATTTATAAAATGTCTTCTAAACTCATATATGAGTAGAAATACACATACATTATTATTTTTTTGTACATAAAAACTCAAAATAAATAACATTCAAGTTAAAATCACAATAATTTCTTTAATTCATTAAATTGGTTTTCTGAGAATCCCAGGGGAGGGGGGAGGGGGGGGGGGTGTTGTGATGGATTTTTTCCTATAGAAGTTGTTTTTTAAATGATTAAACTTGTTGAACTTGTTGGAAATTTAGTTTGTTTACATAAATGAGATGATGTACAAAAGAGAAACACACGTTTATCATAATAATTGCAAATAAACAAGGAATATGCCTTACCAGCATGGGGCTCAATATGGGTATAGTCCACTAATGCATTTTCCATAGGCAGTAATGTTAACGTTCGGGTTCATAGCTCCGGCCCTGATTTTCGTTCAGCAACGAGGGACCTCTTGAATGAAAGCTCATCAAATTGTCTCTCCCCCGTTAAAATTTCGTGGTGTGAAGTCAGATTCGTGTTCCCGCAAAATGCGTCTGTATTGAAAAACTCTGAAAATGAAAGTAAAAGTAGGGAATTTCACAGTTTTGAAAAGGGTGTACTTCAAACAATTTCAATTCTTTCCTTCAAATGATAATTCGATTTTGACAATTGCTTTTAAAATTGCAAATCCTCTTTTCTGACAGGTGTCAAGCATTCTGATTTAAAATGTCCCAATAAATGTATATCCACTCTGCAAGTATAGGAACTATTTTGCTTAAAGGCACTACTTTGTTGTCCTACCGATTCTAGAAATAGTTGGAGGGATATACCCAACTGGACAGTCAAATAACTTGATATTGTGACCTACAAATAATACTTTCTTCTTACATTTTCAAAGAAAAGGTATAAAACTGTCCAAATCACCCTGAATGGTTTTCCCTTCCACTTTTTTGTTATGGTGAAACACCTTGCCATCTCTTCTTAGACTTAACTCAGTTATCCTTGAGGCCTCAGCTGATATTCGAACTTCTCGAAACACAAAGCAGCTGAACTTATCATTCCCTCTTACCTGGATGATATATGAAGATTTTCTTGTAATTCAAAAATAAAATTGGTATTTGATACAAATACATGAAGCGGGCTGTCTTTTTTGTCATATTCATGATAAAACAATCAAAAATAAATGTAGCTGCCCAGGAGCAGCCAAGCTAAACCTAGATTAGACAGTTCAAAAAACACCAGGGTTCTGGCAGACCAATTTATTGTGTCTAATGGAAATGGTAAAAAGCTGAAACAAACATAAAAACAGGAATTACACAGGTGTCACAAAATTAACATTATTTCTTGAACACACATGTACAGATGTAAACGTATGTGAAGGGAGCCGTGTATATAATAAACATCGAATTACTATGCTTCTTACGAGAATATATGACACAAGTCAGTAGAGTACTGTTATGTAGATACCATATACAAGACTCAAGATCAAGAACTATGTAGACTGACGATTGACGTATAAAAATGCTATAAATTTGACCCAACAACATCAAACTGACACTCTCCAGAACTATCATAGAATAAGAAGCAATATTCAGTTATATTCATTCAATTCTGTCATTGATAAATGCTTAACATAACATGTTTTTATGAAAGGTTTAGTGGCACTAACACTTGGCGCGAAAATAAAACAGTAAACAATTTTCCCTACACATGTCGAAAATATCAATATATTCTGTACTTTCACTTCATAAATGATAAGCTTATTTCATGTATGCAAATAATCATATGTGCACAATCATATGCACGAAATAAAAGGTTAGAACTTACATCGTGGCACCGAAACATCTACCAAACACAAGCGACCATGCTCACAGAACCGGAAACGTACTAATAACAATGCGGGGCACACTAATTGCCTAAAATAACCCAAAAATACGGGTGATGCTAATCGCCGCAGCATCGGAAAATACATTCAATACAAAATCAATGCACGTTACACAACACTCCCCGTCTGATATTAATAATATCACCTAATATCAACAAATAAACAAGAAAATGTAATGTTTCTATTACACATGGATACAATACAGAACATGTTCATTCACTTTCACAATCTTTCCTGCAAAGTAACACAATGTCACTTGTGGGTCGAGTAAATGTTCTCTTGTCACTGCCGACGCGCACATTAACCTTGCGAACGCGATTATCGGAACTTGGATGAGCTTTGACAATTCTTCCGACTGGCCATTCGTTTCGCTATGTAGATTTATCAGCGAGAAGCACGACATCACCCTCTTGGAGATTCTTAGACTCTTGTTTCCACTTGGAACGCACTTGAAGAGATGGAAGGTATTCAACTCGCCAACGAGCCCAAAACTGATCTGCTAAGTACTGCACACACCTCCACTGTTTCTTGAAGATGTCCTTCTTATTGAAGTCGTCCAGCTGAAATGATCTCACTGTCTGATAAGTCTTCATAGTAAGAAGCATTGCTGGGGTAAGTGGACATGGACATTCAGGGTCGTAAGACATAGGTGTGAGGGGTCTAGCATTCACGATGGATGAAACTTCTGCCATAAGTGTCGCAAGTACGTCGTGCGTCAGGTTCTTCACACCCAGCAAGAGAGAATCCAGTATGCGTCTTGCCACTCCTATCATTCTCTCCCATGCCCCTCCCATATGTGAGTGCTGGCCATCGAGACACGTCTCTCCAATGATCACCCATCCTAACTTAAGTCTCTGAGCATATATGGTTGACCTGCTTGTCCAATCTTCTGATCCAACACGTAGTGAGCGGGAGTCAGATCTCGTCCAATGAGAAGAGAGATTTTGGCCTTAGAGTCCAGTTCGGGTATTTTACCAGCAATAGACTTGAGGTGTGGGTATCTAGCAGCTACCTCTGGTGTTGGGATTTCATTCCTGTTGTTTGGAATCATATCACACTCTGTCAAGGTAGGTAAAGCAAGTCGTTCCTTTCCACACAATGATGTCACAATGAAGCCGTCTGCGCGCCGTCCAGCAGTCATGACTTTCCCGGCACAGCTGTTAATACAGTATGGCTCTGCTTCAACCTTGATTTTGAAAAAATCTAAAAGTTCGCTACTGATCAAGGAAGCGTTACTTTGATCATCTATGATTGCATAGGTTCTAATCTTCACACTGTCTTTGTGTGACAATGTCACAAGCACAATCTTTGCACATGACTTTGCTGGACCTCCCTTGCAAATCTCAGTACAGCTTGACGACACTTCTGTCCGGTGCTCCCCGCCATGAGTCGACGCTACTTGGAATGGCTGTGAGGTCTCCAATGCAGGTGATGTTCTGAATATATGCATGGCTGTGGCATGTGTCATTTCGCCGCACTCTAAACACCGAATTTTTGCGTGACAATTTCTTCTGAAATGCTTGGCAGCGCAGCAACGAAAGCAAATTCCGTTTTGCTTCAAAAGAGTCTTGCGTTCTTCAAATGGCTCGTGACGAAATACACGGCACTCATCTAATGTGTGGTTTGTCTTATGAATGATGCATAGGACACGGTCATCTTCTGTTCCATTCGTAGAGCCCACCGTTGTCTTGGCTACCGACACTCTAGTATTTCTCACTGGCGGTCCATGACTGTAAGTGTTTGTATTTATATCAAAGTCAAAGCTTGGGTCGTTGAATACTTCGGCCATGTCATGCACAAAGTCGCAGAAGTATGTGAAGGGTGGGAATAGCACACTGTGTATATGCTTGTACATAGCGGCACGATCACGCCACTTATTCTGTAAGTTGGGTGGCAATTTGGTTACCGTGGGGTTGATTCCCATAGAAGTGTCATAGAAGCTTAAAAGTCCAGCGTACTCTGGTCTCTCCTTAACTGCCCTTATTTCAGACAGAATGTCAGAAAGTTCATACATTTTCCCCCTGTCCTTAACTGTCATCTTAGGGACAGAGTTCAGTTTCTTCTTGAGAGCCACTTCCACTTTCTCTGGAGAACCATAACGGCTATCTAGGCGTTTCCAAGCTCTTTCCAGTGCTGTAACGGGCTTTCCAGCGTTTGCAACTTTTAAACTCTGTACTTGCTTGGATGATTCCTCTCCTGTCCACCGAAGTAACAAGTCTAGTTCTTTGGCCGGCGTGGCTTCGATTTCCCTTGTCACACTCTGAAAAGTGCACTTCCATGAAACATAGTGTTCCGATTTGTCATCGAACTTGTGAAACCTTGCTGTCAGTAAATCTCGCTTCACTAGATACTTTGCCAAGTCTGTAGCAACACACTGAGAATTGTTTGTCTCTATACGTTCACTGCGGATTTTGTCGTTAGGTTTTGGTTCCTGTTCCAGATCCTCTTGTGGTGGAACGATGGGTTCTTGATTCTTAACGTACTCTGCTGTTCTTTCCTGTGTCACTGAGTCACTTTCTGTAGGTTCATACGGAAAGTCCAAATCTTCATCTTCCTTTACTGCCTGTAATTGAGCTACAGCAATGGCTGCCTCCTTCTTCGCCGATAGCCTCCTTTCCGCTGCATCCAGTTTTGCTTTCTGCAGGATTGCGTTGGCTTCGTATGCCGCCTTTTCTTCCAACAACTTCGACTCCTCCTCTAGAAACTCCAATCGTTTCTTCGCGGTCTCCGCTGCTAACTTCTGCTGTAGACGCACTGAGCTCGCGCACGATCTGTGATAGGACACAGAAGGTGCTGGGGACCTGACCTTTTGCTTGCTGGTCTTTGTGAGTTCCTGTAGTGAATCCATGGACGGGCGTTTCGGAATATTCACAGTAGAATCTGGTACGTCACCTCCTGTAGACATCATCGGTAGTGGATCTTTTTACTGTAGCTGCCCAGGCGCAGCCAAGCTAAACCCAGATTAGACAGTTCAAAAAACACCAGGGTTCTGGCAGACCAATTTATTGTGTCTAATGGAAATGATAAAAAGCTGAAACAAACATAAAAACAGGAATTACACAGGTGTCACAAAATTAACATTATTTCTTGAACACACATGTACAGATGTAAACGTATGTGAAGGGAGCCGTGTATATAATAAACATCGAATTACTATGCTTCTTACGAGAATATATGACACAAGTCAGTAGAGTACTGTTATGTAGATACCATATACAAGACTCAAGATCAAGAACTATGTAGACTGACGATTGACGTATAAAAATGCTATAAATTTGACCCAACAACATCAAACTGACACTCTCCAGAACTATCATAGAATAAGAAGCAATATTCAGTTATATTCATTCAATTCTGTCATTGATAAATGCTTAACATAACATGTTTTTATGAAAGGTTTAGTGGCACTAACACTTGGCGCGAAAATAAAACAGTAAACAATTTTCCCTACACATGTCGAAAATATCAATATATTCTGTACTTTCACTTCATAAATGATAAGCTTATTTCATGTATGCAAATAATCATATGTGCACAATCATATGCACGAAATAAAAGGTTAGAACTTACATCGTGGCACCGAAACATCTACCAAACACAAGCGACCATGCTCACAGAACCGGAAACGTACTAATAACAATGCGGGGCACACTAATTGCCTAAAATAACCCAAAAATACGGGTGATGCTAATCGCCGCAGCATCGGAAAATACATTCAATACAAAATCAATGCACGTTACACAACAATAAAAATAGAGCATATACACGAGCTAAACCTTTCAGTATGAAAGATACATCTTGTTTAGACTTGATGTGAAAACTTTGAAAGTGATCAATACAAATATTAATTCAGTATTATTTTTATCAGGTTGTTGGCACTCAGGGGAAACAATTAGCTGTTATAAAATATAATGCTACATTGTATTCAAATCTCTTATAATTAAATGAGAGTGTTTAAAAAATCTTAAATTACCTAAGCCTGTTGTTTCCAAATCAAAAAACACAGGAATATTTTTCTCTGGATTGTACTCCACAGGCTTCTTTGTTGGACTTTGGCAAGGAGGAATTTTCAGATCCTTGGAGCCTGTTGCACAGAGATCAACTTCTGATAAGTAGGTTGTTCCCTCCTTCTTTTCTTGACAAGAATTACTCTGTAATCTTACAAAATATTTCAAAGACAAATTATATAGAAAATACACAAAATAACAGATTCATGAATGTTGGCTAAATCATTGACATTCGTGTACATTATATTAAATATTTCTATGTGACAATGACTATAAGTGCTTACTTGCGAGCTTTCAGTTCAATCCTTTTCTTTTCGGCATGCCGGGTACATGCAATGGCTTTCCTCTTCCAGTGTTGAAGATCTCTTAAAGGACATATCTTCTTTGTTTACACACCAGGAGATAGTCGAGTCTTTGAATTCACCTAAATAATTTTATTTAACATACTTTCAATTTGTTATTTGTTACAAATGTGTACACATAAGGAATTATATAACCAATAAGATGAGGTTCAGCAAAATAAATTCTTAATTTACATGTATCATGTCTTCTTTGTTTGACACCACAGGAAATTGGTTAACTTTTTGGGCATAAATGAATTAATCATCATTTATAAATTTCTTACTTTAGTGACATATTAATGACCAATATTCTTTTGTGCTACTCCTACAACCACACGGTAATTCAGGCTGGCTGATCCACTGAAATAGTAGTGTGTTGGTGCTTTCGAGGCAATAATCATATTCAAAGATTCATTTGCTTGAGTGGAGTCCATCTCAGAAAGTTTCTGACAGTTTGCTTTGTATTTGCTAAATAAAGTAGCCAGGGAACTCTATAATTTGACATCCTTTAGGCACTTTCCATATGGAAGGGACTTAAACTTCAAACAAGGATTCTCTTTGTGTTTACACCAATCCCCACATAAAGAATGAACACCAAATGGATGCTTCGATATGACATTAAGTCCAGCTCGAATACCGTCTGGGAGATCATATAGTTCCAACATGTATATATGTATCTAATGACTTTAGTTGTTAATGATTTGTGGGAACTTTGTAGCATGTAGATATGGTTGGCAAGGTTCTTCTTTATATGGTTTCTACCAGATCTTTTCACATTTTTCATACTAATTGTTAGAACATAATTGATCACCTAATTGTCTACGAACTTTCCCGTGTTTTCCCGATTACGACAAAGAGCACACGGCGGGTGTTACCGGTCAGCAAAGGATGCTTCCTCCTCCATGGCACCTGATCCTACCTCTATTTTTTTAAGAGGTCCGTGTTTGCTCTCTGCTACTTTGTAATTTTCCTCTTGACTTTAATTTGAACACTGTTCGTTATCATCACATGTCATTTTCAATTTTAGGATCAACATCTTGCCTGAGTCTGGACATTGTCGTAGCAGCATCATCTCCAATTATGGTAGATGTATTAACCCCTTCCGTTTTGTTCGTTTTCACCATTTCCATTCCTTTTACACTACCTTAAAAAAAGGAGGTAAGATGAAAATGCATGCAACACCCCCCCCCCCCCCCCCCCCCACCCACACACACACACAAAACAAAATTATCAATTATCTCTCAGACCCCCCCCCCCCCCCCCCAGAAAACTTAATGTTTCAACAACATTTGTACATGTACTTGCATATGTGATTTGGCTGTTGCATTATTACATGCATCTGCGATGAATAGTTGCTGAGAAATCTTTGATTGATATTAATTTGAAAAAAAAAGACAAATGAAAACCCAAAGTTGTCATTCAATAGGAATTAAGTTGGCGTCCGTTGGTACAGAAATAAATCCCACCACATATATATACACCGAAATAAACTCAACTAGTTTCATTATCAATCATCAGGAGTTTGAGTTTGACAAAATGTTGCTTAGTTACACAAATACACATACGAACATAATCAAAGTTCTTATTGTGACGTCGCATAGCACTAATATTATGTAACCTTATAGCAGAATTTATGATGAAGTCATGACATTATGAAAATCATTTAGTACGGGAAATTAAAAACCTCCATACAAATATATAATGCGGGAAACAGTTTATATCTGACACAAAATTTAATTATTAGGCATTTAAAAAAAGGTTTATATTTGTTAATAAACAATTTTTCTTTTGTTTCATGTTCTTTTTCCGTGGTATCTCTTAAAGGCAAAACGGTAAAAAAAAAAGAACTTTCATTTTTGGCATAGTTTCTTATATGTTCACTGACGGGCGTACAATGGCATTTAGGTTCCCTGATTTGCTGTCGGTGTACGGTCATCCTGTGTCTCAAGGTGTCTTCTGTCTGACCAATTTTCACCGCAACCAGCGCAACGTATCACATAAATAAGGTTTGAACTGGTGCACGACATGGAGGTTTTAACTGTAAAATCGCTTCCAGTTTTGAAATGAAATGTAGATCCTACTGTCAGATATGGACATGTACTACATCTGGGTTTGTCGCATTTTTTGATGATGTGTGGTTCCTGGTTATACCCGCACTTTCTAAAGAAAGTTCGGGTATATTGTTGTTACCCTGTTCCGTCCATCCGTCCGTCCGTCCGTCCGTCTGTCACGTTTTACTTTATCAAACTGCTCTTACATCTTATAAACCAGCAAATTGAACTTTTGGAGTATGATTTGGGGTGTCATGTTGTTTTGTAAAAAAGTTTAAAAAATTCTCTGGTAATCCTAGGGGTCAAATAATAGGTAAAAAAATGTTTTTTTTTTCACAAAAAACCTTCTTCCTCGAACTCCGTTTACATTTTCAACAGTAGACAAATAATCTCTTATATGTTTTGGGGTGTCCCATAGATGCACAATAAGGTTTCGGAAATTTTGTCCTGTGGATCATTAAATGGCTGAAACATGACTTCTTCTTTTTTTTTTTTTTTACAAAAAGTCTGATTTCAAAAAACCTCAATTTTTGTTTGCAGTAGCAAAATGATCTTCTAGAATATGATTCGGGGTGTCATGTTGATGTGTAATCATGTTTCAGAATTTTTGTTTTTATCACGTGGGTCTGTGGGCATAAAAAATGTTTTTTTGCAAAACAAATATGGTTCCCAGAACTCGTCTTACCATTTATGCAGTAGCTATGTCATCTCTTGAGATATGATAGGGGCTGTCTTATAGGTGTGCAATAAGGTTTTAAAACTTTTAATTTCGTCCAGGGAGTCAAAAAGTAGCTGAAAATTGACGTTTATCACTCCTAAAAAAACCTACTTCCCAGAACTCCTCTCATGATTTAATGAATAGCCACATCATACCTTGGGGTATAATAGGGGCTGTCCTTTAGTTGTGTAATAATGTTTTAAAAAATTAAATTTCATCCAGGAATTGATTGGTATTTTTTGTATGATGTCAGATGTACATAAAATATTTTGGAAATTGCTTTTTAATCTTAAAGATAAACGAAATGTTTAAAAACAACTCCAGGAGGGGTGGGGGATAACCTAAGGGGCAGGGGACAATTTGTCTTAAATGTATCTTGACATGATCAGCAGAATTGGACAGAATGATCACTATAGGACATCTGCAGAGTGGGGCCCTAAATAATTACAAAATCAATCTACAAAAAATATTGATAATATGTTATACATGTATATGAAATGTCTTTATTTTCAAAATGATTAACAAATTAATCATTTGAAATGAGTTATAAATAACCGATTGCAAATTCTGCAATTGATTGCATGATCCCTAGTATATATATATATATATATATATATATATATATATATATATATATATCACACGTCCGGCAGTGAACATATAAGAAACTTGCCAAGAATAAAAGTCCTCATTTTACCATTTTCAATTTTTACAAATCTCTAAGGGATACCACGGAAAAAGAACATGAAACAAAAGAAAAAAAACTGTTTATTATCAAATATAAACTTTTTAAAAATAAATTTAATGCCTAATAATCATATTTTGTGTCAGATATAAACTGTTTCCCGCATTATATATTTGTATTATTTGTATGGAGATTTTTAATTTCCCGTACTAAATGATTTTCATAATGTCATGACATCATAATAAATTCTGCTATAAGGTTACATAATATTAACGCTTTGTGACGTCACAATAAGAACTTTGATTTTATACGTATGTGTACATGTATTTGTTTAACTAAGCAACATTTTGTTAAACTTCTGATAATAAAACTACTTGAGTTTATTTCAATGTGTTGTGATTTTTTTCATATATATGTTTAAAAAAATAAGGTACCATTTTCGGATGTATGTCGGGATACAAATACGGGTTGGTCACGTGATCAAATCCCTTACCTTACGTCTTATATTTACATTTGTTGCAAATTATGACGATAATATTGCTCCATACTTCCTTTTTTGTGATGACCTAGAAAGCCGCTTCGATAAACCTGACGTAACAGAAAATAGTTCAACAATGTTGCAAGTATTTGTCAAAATTTGGTAATCTTAATAAATAAATAAGACAACACTTTTTTATCATAATAAACTGAAACAGTAAAAAAAAATTCATTTTTACAATTGAAAAAATGATTGAAGCTAGGCGGATTAGTGCCACTTCCCTCGAGGTCACAGAGCGGTTGGGAATTTGTAAACAAAGTAATTGTAAACTTAGTTAGAGTCTACTGAGACCTTTTCAGATGAAATTCTATCGGAGAATCAGATTCAAGAGCATGATGATTTTCCTCGAACATTTTAGAGACAAGCTGTTATAATTTCTATTACGTAACAAAACGTACAGAAAAGCAGGAGGAGTTAAATTTGACTGCGAATGGACAAATCACGAAAGGTCTGTGATACTGCGTTTGCGATTTTGATCCCGAAACCTGGTCAGAAATGAACTATAACTGATTTAACTACATGTACACGTAATTTGACAAATTGCGATTGTAGTTTTCAAGAACGCTTTGTTACGATGTCGATCCATTAACATTATCTTAGGTGAATATTAAGCTATGATCATTTATCCCCGCAATTAATATATAGCAAAAAGAATTAATGAATAAAACTTCCTATAACAATATACAGATAGGTTTTTTTTTCTTGATGCCTAAATCATGTTTCCATTCCGATATTAGGTGTGTTTTAGTGCAAGTCGGTTAGTTTGAGTACATAGAAAAAAAAAGTGACCTACATTTAGATTATTCATGCGCTAGTTTGACCTCTTGATCCAGACTGTTGTTATGCAGGAATAACAGCGGATTGCGCAAACAGTGTTATGTAAGGGAAAACATTTGCAAGTGTTTTATATATTAAGTATATATTATTACTATTATTATTATTATATATATATCTATATCTATATATATATATATATATATATATATATATAGTATTATACATGAAAATGAATAATAGGGAAACTATTAGACAACATTATAAAATCGGTTGGCACAGTTTGGTGCTCTTAGACGTGTATTTGATCCAAAAAAACCTGAAATAGAAGTCAGTGGCAAAAAGTTTGAAATGTTTGTGGCAAAAAGAAACAAAATTGTTTATTTAAAAATGGTTAAATTAATGACCCATTATAGGAAAATATGTCAATATCTAAATGCATTTAACATCAGAGTAGTTAATTCTAACTATAGACTTGTTAATTATAAGTTTTATGCAATGGTACATGATTATACAAAAATGTTAACATATTCAATCTACAATTTCCGTATTAAATTAATTAGTACTCTCATTATTGCAGAACTTAATAGCAGAAAATAATTTGTAACCTGGCGCACAGTGTTTGACAGTATAGAAACTTTATTGAACTATTAATTAGTGATATTATTTTTAAGTACATTTTCAGGATAAACCCATTTTAAATCAATTGTTATACTAAGTGACATATTTATTGAAGCAATTTGATATTTCAAGTTCAGTCAACGAATTGAAACATTTAATCTAATGATTTAAAATGTGAATTTTTACAAATTCCCATGTCAATCTTATTGTTATGCAAGATTTACTTAAAAGAAAAGTGTATCCATTTTCACAATAAATTGGTAGAAGAACCAATTAAGTTTTGACAGTAGTGAAAAAGAGACTAATCAGCTAACATGGACATAATAGGTTCAAAATAATGCCATTTTGACGTGTTTAAAATCTGATGTATGATATCTAAAAGCATTTCATCCAAATGCTAATCAATCCTTTATTTATTTTTTTCTCAATCGTTATAGGTAACAGAGTATATTATAAGTAGAGTTCACAAAACAATTACATGAATTCATTGTTAATATTAAATTAATCTATTAACCACTTTAATTTGTGTCTTGTTTTGTTTTTGAAAAGTGCTCATAAAGATAATAATGACATGGTCTTGTTTTATACTTTATAGTAATATACCATTGTTATATTACACTGTTCAAAATTATGTATCCAAAAAAACTTGGTGTCCTCTGGTGAAATTCGAGAAATTTAACATGTACAGAGAGAATATCTGCAAGTTCTGCTTTGGATCTGTCCGTAACGCATTGCAACATTATTTAAAAAAAAAACAATATATTTTATCAACAATGCTTGTTGAATTTGAATGGTTTTGTATAATTATACAAATATTGTTTATCTCTCATAAAACAAGACAGTATCTTTACGTGCCTTTTTAAAAACTGAGGCTTAGCTGCACTATGAATTTAAATTTGCATAATTTAAATTACAAAGCTCATTTTTCTCAAAAAAATTCACTCAGGTGACCTATTGTAATTGGTCTTCGTCCGTCGTCGTATGTCGTGCAGTGTGTGTTGTGCTTTAACAATTTTACATTTTTAAACTTCTTCTTGAAAACGACAATACCAGTTGTTACCATTTTAGGTGTGAAGCATCTCTTTGGTAAGAGCATTGTAAATTGTAAAATTCATGGATCTACTATCCCCGGGGCGCCACAGGCGAGGCCAAATATGCCCAAATAAGCCAAATGTTCAAAACACTTTTTCTCTACTCCCACTCATGTGAGGAAAAAACTGAATGCATGGTTATGATGTCCATGAGGCCCTCTACCAAAAAGTTGAAATTCGTTGCCCCTTGGTCAGGGGTTCAGGCCCTAGGACGGGGCCAATATTACCATACGGTAAAAATGTATTAGATCTTAGAAAATCTTCTTTACTCCCATATATATTTGTTAAAAACTAAATGGATGGTTATGATGCTCATGAAGTCTTCTATATAAATTGTGAAATTCATGACCACTGGGACAACGATTCAGGCCCTAGGACGGGGCCAATATAGCCATATAGTGAAAATGTATTAAATCTTAGAAAATCCTCTTCTTTACTCCCACACATGGGGGAATTTCCATATAATGTTAATGCATATTATGTTTAGAAATCTTCTTCTCTACTCTCACACATCTGTAAGAAAAACTGACTTCATAATTATGTTAATCAGGAAGTCCTCTACTATAATTGTAATTTTTTTGTCCCTGGAGGATGGGTTTTGAGTCTTAGGGCCCAAATGGATGTAGAGTGTAAATGCATATAATGTTTAAAAATCATCTTCTCTACTCCCAAACACCTGTACAGAAATCTGAATTCATAATTTTGTAGACAAGAAACCCCTCTACCAAAATTATAATTATTAAAATTCCATGTCCCCCAAGGTAGGGGTTCTGACTTTAGGCGGGGCCAAAATAGTCATAAAGTGTAAATGCATTTAATGTTTTAAAAAATCGTGTTCTTTACTTCTGCTAATACTGAGTAAAAACTAACTGCATATAAAGAGAGAAAAAAAAACCAGCTATCAAAATTTTAAATTTCACTCCCAGTGTAGGGATTTGAATACAGGGCGGGGCCAAAACACTCATATAGTGTATAGGGTAGAGGTTCTTAATGCAGGGTGGGGCCAAAATGGTCATTTAGTGTCAATGTATATAATGTATAAAAAACATCTGCTGACACATAATAAAAACTGACTGTATGTTTAAAAAAAAAATAAGCTGTCATTAATAATATTTCATATTTTCAAGCATTTGGAAATAGTTCAGGCAGTTAATGGAGTTATCTTTCCTTGCTTCTTCATAATGGAGGTATATTCCTTTGATTGTTCATATTTAGTAATTTAAATCATTCCATATCATGTAATTAAGAATTTGTATGATCAAAAGAGTTATGCAAGTATTTTTATCATTTAAAACAAAGCCGTTATTTAACTTTTTATATAAACAAATAGACTTATAAATAGTAAAGTAATAACTGGCTGACCAAAATCACTGATAAGCAGTACACGTAAAATGATTTTGGTAGAACTTCCAGTTGGTGAGTATATGTCAGTAAATGTTGAATAATCAAAAGCTAGAACAGGAAAAGTGAGAACAATTTGATAGTTTTTAAAACTGGTTTTTTAATTGCCCACACGAGAGTTTCTCTCTGTCCCTGGGAATGGGAGATTGTTTTAAATGAAGCATGAATACTAGCCACATTGTTTTAGTTTATCTTTGAAAATATATGCACATAAAACCTATCTTGAAAGTTAACAAGTATGGGAAAATGATTTTCTATTAGAGTCTTGCGCCTTTTTCAATATCAGGTCATGCACTCTATTATGATCTTTATTATTTTTTTTTATTTGCTAAAATTATAGGTTGTATAGTGCTTTATGAAAACTTTCAGTCAGGGAGGTGGTCATTATTACAATATTATATTTTGTTTTACTCCAGAATGAAACTTAATTAAATGTATATACATGTATGAGACTCCTCGACAATTTTGTGTATGGGCTATGGTACTCAGGTGACCGTCAAGGCCTATTGGTCTCTTGTTCTTTTCGTTATCTTGTTTAAAGAACATGCATGTACATGAACATGTATCTCGGTCTTTTTTTTTTTGGCAATGTTTTCCATTTGTTTGTATTTTTCCGTAAATTTTTGTCCATGCAAGTTTTCGATTCGTATATTTTTTTTTTATGCAGATAACCAGAATTGATTTTTATTCAATAATCTTTTGAAGTATTAGATGACTCTATTCCGGTTCGGATTGTTAGCCGATTTTCTGAATTTTGATGGCCAATTTTGTGCAGGCAGTAAAACCCTTAGAAATTATTCATGAAACGAATGTGAAAATTTTAAGACAGATTAAAAATAAATTGAAATAAAATTAAATTGTTTTTTTTAACACAGCGACGAGATCCTGACGGTTTGCTGGGACCTGCTCATTGACAATGAATTTTATTGTTCATTTATTTTTTATTATGATTTTTTATCTCTTTTCATTGAAATATTTTATTATAATATATAGAACACACATTTTAAGTTAAAAATCGTTCATGAAATATCAAGAAAAAGGGCCAAAATGCACATACACAATATACATTATAATTTATACCTTTCATATGCACATGCATTTATGTTGCCGTTTTATGTATGCACATAAACGATGTTGGTGTCTGTATTTCTTTTTTCTTTTTTTTTGTCATATAAGTGACAATTAAAAAGCTGATTTGATTTTAAATACCATTCACTTAAAGGACCTACAGCAGTATCAACGCAACTATTGAAACAGTGTATACTTATACATACATATGTTATTTATCACTTACAAAATAAAAAAAAAGCCTGTGGACATACCTTTAATAAATGTAGCAACACGTTATTATATGTAACATACATTTAAGCAGATTCAATAACAAAGCTTATTTTATTTTCTAAAATAGAAAGTTAATATTTAGATTTTTTTATTCGTTGTATTAACTAAACGACTTGTATTTAAAGTGTACATTTGTAACAGAAAACCTAGTTTTTTCGTACTGTTTCCGCTTTTATTGTTCTCCGTTACCTTTGGTCTAGGCAATTTCTCGATATGATTTAAATTTTATGTCTATAAATATTCGAGTAGTTAATTTCTTGATTTATATCTTGGAAGATTTAGAACAAAGGCCAATTTTGGGCACATTTCATGTTACAACAATATGAACAAACATGATGAGATAAAAGATACATTAGTTATGTATATCAAACACAAGATGATCTTTTAAAATATCAATGCGAGATAATGCATACCCAACTACTTGTTTTTTAGTTGATAATATTTAAATGATAATTGTACAATATTTATTATTTTTAAAATTAAGTGATTTATTTGGTTTGAATTTAAGAAAAGTGTGGCTAGCTCGTTTTTACAATATCATTGTACCTTATTTACAGCAAAGTTTATCCCCTTTTCATTCTTTCACGTTTAGTCGAATTTGCTGAATACTAATATTGGGTTTTGGAGGAAGGATGATAGGACCTTTCTCCTGTAATCATTTCCATGATGTACTTGTAATTGTCTGCTCATTACTACACCAGAAAAATGCTGACATTCCAACTTTGTACTGATAAAGTTAGGCATTTACTGACAATTTACTGACATTACTGATAAACTAATACAAATACTAGTGACAATAGACTGATAAACTTCTACATTTACTGACACATTTTACTAAGAGAAACGTAAAAAGGTACTGACTGGACTGTACACAAATTTTGAAATGTAAAAATAAAGTCATATTTTTTATTTAAGTAAGGTGGAATCTGATTTTGACGACTCCATTAAACTTGAAATCTGTTTTGCCAATAAAGATATAGGTCCATCATTAGTTCGACCGAATGTGGATGTAACACCGACTGAAATAACAAGTCAAAAATTAATTAATTACAGTAAAAACTGCAATTATATCCCAAACTGTATAACAGCAAAACAAACATATAAAGAGAACAAAAAACAATGTTTTATACTAAAGTAACATTTAAAATTTAAATTCATTGCATCATACTGAACCCAATGCATACAAACATGCACACTACAAAACATAGTTCGTGTCATTTGTTTCTAGCTTTATCTCACCGTTCTGACGATCAAATTCGATACTTTCTTGCACATTGGATAGCGTTAAGCAGTAATTCATAGGTCAAATGGCGCTCAGACTTAAAGCTGACATGAATTCATAAACGCATTTGGTCGCCATATTAGTTTCGATCGCTAATCTATTGCCACTGGGGTATATATACGGGTTGAGAAAGTTACGGTCGGTTGCTTTCCAATTGAGGCATTCAGATTGCACGGACTTCTAAATTCATAAACTACACATTGTAGTAAAATGTTTGCAATAAAGAATAAAAGAAACTACAATCAATAAAACACAAAATATATTTATTCTTCGAAAGAATTTCCAATGTATCCGTATTATCTTGCACAGATAGCGCTGCCTTACTTCGCATGCACATCGAGCACGCGTGTCGTTCATACAGAGTGCATAACATCTGCATCGTTTCGAAAACTCCGGCATCACTACATCCAAAACAGTAGACAAATGATAGTAAATCCAAGAAATTAACAACGTAACACCTGTTTCTACAAAACGCCCCGTTTTTAAAATCCACGAGATCATTGACATTGCTCGAACGGTGTGTGATTTGTGCATGTGCAATGTTATAACATACACAGGAAAACGGTGTACAATTATCGAGGATTGTTGAAATATGTGTGCCTGGATTTTAGTCCGTTTTGTTTCGTCGTTCATTGGATATTCCTTGCCAGTGCAGTGGTTGTCAAGTTATTTTCTTCGAAACGCATTTCTACAAGTCTTTTCGCTCAATGTAACGTGTTCGGGTGTATGAAATACTTGAATGCGGTGAAGCATGAATAGTGCTATCGGCCTTATATAGGGGGTGTGTAGCGATGAGCAGAACAATAGAAATCGACAACTAAGATGGCGGTAGTCGGAGATAAAAGAGAAATAATGCGCATTTATGAATTTATGTCAGCTTTAAGCTTACAGATCCAATTACTCCTAGTGTAAAGTAACTGTTCACTGGCTCTCAGCGAAAACTCACAGCTCGGGTGACTCTCAGCCTTAAATCAACTATTCGTATGGCTCTCAGTCTTGATTTATAAATAAAAAGGTTTTTTTTCAGATTTAACTCAGAGTGCAATTGAATTTAAACATTAACTTTCAGATCATATGGTTCTTAGCTTTAACCCTCCTCATTAATAGAAACCTCAGCGAAATCAAAATTGGTCAATCAGAAGTATACATTTAAGAATAAAGTGTGAAAAACTACTCTATATCAATACTTATATACATAAATCAATTCAAATTCATCACAAGTACACTGTACATCAAGCCAAAAATTAGATTGCGAATTTAGATTTTAGACATTGAACATGAAATGGGTTACTGTCTAAATATTGATACACACTTTTTAAATCCATATTCAATCATGAAATCATTAACCTTGCAATAAAGTATGGCATTTTGACGACTTCTAATTTGAACATACATGTGTTTTCCATACAAAATTCTAAACATGCCGTTAATCTACAATACGTCTTTTCTTTCCTTGAACATTTTAAGCCACAAATAAAGGTTTTTCAACAGTAGGTGGACAATTGCTTAAGGAACGATACCTTTGCGTAAAAAAAAATAATTTCAAAATCCACCAATTTTTAACCGGTTTTGCAAAGGAAAATTCGGTTATTGAAATGGTAAAATGGCGGGCGGGCGGTACCCTTATTGTACGGATAACTCCTCCTACAGTTCTTAAGATAGGAAGTTTTTCTTTTGCAGACCAGCTGTCAAATTTAGTAATTATTTGGCAAAATATTGCATTTAGGGTACCCCTACGGATAACTCCTCCTACGGTTTTCAAGATGTGATTTTTTTTTCTTTTTTTGCAGATCAATTATACATATATCAGAGGTGTGCATATCTAATTTCTGGTGATTTATGAAAAATTACCAGCTGTTGTACATACTGCTAGGATTTTGATTGCATATATTGCATATAGAGTATCCAATTTCTCTGGATAGGTAGTGTTCATCAATTCAGGGTTGACGAATGGATTATGGATACTGTTCACACAAAAGAAAACCCGGTTTGATGTCACATTGACAGCTTTTCTGTTGTATCGGAATTTTTCTTAAATATGGAATACTACAATCTCTCTCCCAGTCCCAGAAGTAGATGTGTGTAACTTTATCGGTCATTTGTTTTCATTCCATTACTCACCAAGCAGCATAGCATCTCTTATATCTGCAAATAGTTATGTAAATAAAATTTTCAAATATGCAGGACCCTACGCAGGCTTTTATTACTAAGAACATTATAAAAGGTTGTCAGTCATCATTCCCAACGTAGGATACTCGTCTGCCTATTACTCCAAACATTTAAGGTTTTCCTAAGAATTAGGTTTATTTGTGGCTGTGTTGTGTATCTAAGTTTTCATTTTTACGCTTACAAGTATACCGTTTCAAAGGGGCATGGTCACGATTTCGGTCAAATCTTATTTTCTATTTTTATTGTTTATTATACTTTAGTAATGCTTTAATTGTGATCAAAATTAATTTTAGAAAATATTAAATATATCATGACCTTAAGTTCCTTACGTCCTATGCGAGGAATGGTATGCTTTCCTTGTTTATCTATAAATATAAAATTTATGACAATATTTGCTTGTGTAGCAGACTGATAAACATTAGTACCTAAAATTACGAAAATATATAATTATGTACTTTTATATGATAAAAAGGTTTATTTCATCAAAAAGTTGAAACCTATTTTTCCGATTTAGTTATTTTCTGATTTGTTACATGCACTAAATATTTAAAACATTGATATTCGATTATTTTTTATTGTTGCTTGATAACCATAGCTTGCTTACGTTTTTGTATTAAAGTCTGCGATGTTAGCAGAAAACTCCAATAAAATGAGTTTGTTGGATTTTTATTTTTAATGGATGTAATATGTTTAACAAAAACTAAACTGATGGCAAGGATGTCCTTCAGAAACCAGACATGTTCAGTTGTTTTGTTATTTAAAAATAGATGGCAAGTATAAACAGTTAGGTCCGGTGGCATTGTAGTGTTGTTTAGGGATTCACTTGTGGAATAATTAAACAAATATTGTAGATTTATTTCCTGGTTTAAAATGAGCAAATCATTGTTTAACGTTGATGGAAGATATTGAATTTGGTGTTGTTAGCATTCCTTCTAAAGAAATAAAATACTCATCTCCTGATTATTATTTTGAGATTCCAACTCGAGAGTTAGGCCATTATCTTATTTTCTTTTAAGTTGTTGCTTTTAACAACTGTCATTCATATAATTTTGATGAATATGAAAATAATGATATTTTGATCTTTTTTTAACATTATCAGTATCTCGACTGTCTACACAGTACATGATATTACAACTAATAATTTCGGTTATGAATTGATAGATTTTTAATATCATATATATATATATATATATATATATATATATATATATATATATATATATATATATATATATATATATATATTGTCAATAGTCGTTTGGGTAATGACAAAGTTGTGGAGATTTTTACCTATAAAAGTACAAGTACGGTGGAATATGTGTTTTAATGAAGAAAATAGTATATTTCAATGAAGTTTTGACTAAGACTTTTTTGCTTTATTCTCAGAAACATAATTATAATTGATAATCCAAGCTCTATTTGATTCTCTACAGTTCAAAATTGTACCGCTTGTTAAAAATATAAATGTCGAAGTACATGTCAAATTTAGCCAAGTGGTTAAATACGGTGCGATAACAAAGCAGACAATTGTCGTAGCAATATCAATGTTCGAACAATAAATAATACTGAAAGTTATTTGAGCATATATATTGGGCATAATTTAGTATAACAGAAATTTATGGTTGGAAACAAAATCCCTTTAACAATAATGAAGATTTGAATCATGAATCAACAATCACAGGATGATCAATATGCTTAAAATACTGGCATATTGCACGTGTTTATAATCCGATGCATAAATGTAAGAAATTAAGTAATTTCACCAAATAGGTATTCCATCCTCTGTGCAGTCATGTATTTTCTTTTCTCAACACATGTATATAAATATATATATATATATATATATATATGTGTGTGTGTGTGTGTGTGTGTGTGTGTGTGTGTGTGTGTGTGTGTGTGTAAATAATAAACTACGAGATACCATTAATTTTACACATGAAAAAAGTTCCAAGCTTAGCAGAAACAGCTAACAGAAATTTCATTTCCGAACACAATTATTATTAATCTATGAAAACAATTTAAAAAACTGCGTTAAGGTCAAGATCTAGCAAATGAAAGGTGCCTTCAGGTTTATGAAATTCAATGATGCTTCATAACAATACCTTTCTTTCAAAGGGTGTATCGGGGCATAAATTTTTGGTTAACACAATGAAAAATCATGTTTTTAATTGTCATTTTCTATGAAATATAAAGAAAATAAATACCAAATATCGAGCTTTTGTCCATTTTTGAATATTGAAATAAATCTAGAATGCCCACAGTCTCTCTGTGTGTGTGTGTGTGTTCCCGAAGATAGTTATTATTCCTAAAGTAATTTACCACCAGTTTTGACATGGTTCTAGTTTTACTTTGAAACACTGTGAACATAAGGATAGTATGATGTATGATACTGATATCTACTATATAGTGAAATAGCTTTGTTACATGCATATTGTATTGTTCGAAACAAGTTATACAAAATAACATGGGGCCCTCTGGTAGAAAACTTATTTAACATATACATAGGGAATATATTTGAGTTCCTCCGTGGATCGGTCAGCAACGACGTATAACCTGACAACTTGAACCTGATGTTTTTTAAAAAGAAATAAAACAATACACTTTAAAAACGTTACTTGCTTATTTGATTTGAAATACCACTCAGTTAAATGCACTTAAAGCACCTACAGCAATATCAACGCAATTATTCAAACAGGGTATACTTATACATACAAATATCATTTATTACTTACAAAAAAAAGACAGCATGTGGACATACCTTTAATAAACGTAGCAGCACTTTATTGCATGCAGCTTACATTTACGCATATTCAGTAACTTAGCTTATTTCATTTTTCAAAATAGTAGGTTAATATTTAGATTTTGTATTCGTTGTCTAATTTAAACGACTTGTTTTTAAGGTGTACGTTTGTAACGAAAGACTAAATTTTTCTCGTACTTTTTCTTCTTCTCCGATATAATTTGAATTCTATTGTTAGAGCATTCTTATTGTTCGACCATAATTAATCTAATTTTCTACGTTTTTTTTTTTTCGTTTTTTCCGATTACGACGCAGAGGATGTTCACTCCTCCATGGCACCTGATCCTACCCCCACATTTTTTAAAGGTCCGTGTTTACTCTGCTCCTGTTTTGTATTTTTTCTTTGGATTTTGACCACTTTTCTTTGTCAACACATGTCATTTGTTTACTATATGTCTTTGAATGTTCGATTACTTAGTTTTTTGTTCTATATCTTAGCAGATTTGGAAAAAAATTCAATTTTAGGCGTATCATGTTACAACAACATGAACAAACATTATGAGAAAAAAGATACATTAGTTATGTATAGTAAACACAATATGATCTTTTAAAATGTCAGTTCAAAAAAGTGAATACCCAACAGCTGGTGTTAAATTAATAATATTTAAATAATTATTTGTACAATGTTTATTACTTTTATAACGAAGTGATTTATTTGATATGAATTTGAGAAGAGGGGTTATGTTTAGAAACCTATATATTTTATAACATACCATGGAAAAAAAATTTGTGTGGCCAGCTCATTGTCCTCAATTTACAGCAAAGTTTACTCCCTTCTTTTACGTTTAGTCAAATTTGCTGAACACCAGTATATTTTGTTGTTGTTGTCAACTGACTACTGCACCAGAAAACTGATAATTTAGGCATTTACTGATAATGTACTGTCATTACTGATAAACTTGGACAGTGACAATTTTACTGACGGTACTGGTTCTGGTTCTGGTACTAATAAACTTAGAAAAGTACATGTTCTGAAAAACAAACAAAGTTTCTTTCCATTATTTAACTTAAGGTTTCAGGCGTTGAGTGAATATATATGGTAATGAACTAAGACCAAAATGTAAAACAGTAAAACAATAATATGGTCTTTCCAGTCAAAAATCTAGACATTAAACATGAAATGGGTTACTGTCTAAATATTGATACACACTTTTTAAATCAAATTTTATCATAAAATCATTAACCTTGCAATAAAGTATGGCATTTGGACACCTTCTAATTTGAACATACATGTATTTTCCGTACAAAATTGTTAAATGCCGTTAATCTAGGATACGTCTTTTCTTACCTTGAACACTTTGAGTTACAGATAAAGGTTATTCAACAGTAGGTGGACAATTGCTTAAGTAACGAAACATTTGCGTAAAAAACAATTAATTTCAAAATCAACCAATTTTTAACCAGGTTTTCGAAAGAAAAAATCGGTTATTGAATCGTAGTGGTGAAAAAGGCGGGCGGGTAGGCGGTCGGATGCCAAAAGGGTACCCTTATTGTACGGATAACTCCTCCTATACAGTTTTCAATATAATTATGAAGTTGTTCCTTTGCAGATCAATTGTATATATATACATTTATAATAATGCCACTTTTATTCAAACAACGTAACTTATTTTTTATTTATTTATCAAAGAAACCGGTGATTTACGTCGGTGCAATTAAGGTTACACAGAAGTAATGTCATGCCTATCAGTTTGTACTCTGGTCATAGTTTACTTGTATATTTATAATTATTCTTAACACGACGGCACTTGTTGACACTAAAATTACGAAAACATGGTACTAATTGATTACAAAACTAAAAAAATAAAATAAATATCATTATTGATACACAAAACATAAAATAGAGATATATGAAACCGTTACAACATACATTTACATTGAATTTAAAAAGTTTAGTTCGAAAATCGACATGCCATGTAGTCATGATATCTTGTGGACTTGACACATAATTAAGGATATTAAGTAAAACTTTTTCACCTAGAAAACTACGGCCTTCAAAAAAATTAGTGTTTTGCTTCAGAACAAATATATAACTGAATGTGTTTCTGCAAAACTGTTAATACATGTATATTTTACTCGTACTTGATACACGTAAGAAGTGTGATAAGTAAACATATTAACGAGAATACACTCTTATTCAGTCATGTAAATAAATCAATGAGGAAGGTACAGTTTCATTCAAAATATGCCCTTAAATTCAAAAGTTATCTAAACCGAATCAAATGCACATATCATATAACACCTTGAATACATGTGTTTAGGAAGTGCCGGTTTAAGTTTCCAAAAAAAATGATGACTGAAAATTTATCTTATTTCTTAGATGTACACAAGACTGACAAAAATGACACTTTTCTCAATGTTTTTGAGGAGGAAGATGGTAAGAGGCCTTTGCTCACAATGAGTTTATGATATGTTTAAGTGAATTTGCATGATAAAGTTAATGTCAATTTCATTGTGGGCGACGGTATGGATATAGTTTCCTATTTAAAAATTGAAAAAATATATATTTGTAAGGAATTTAAATGTGGAAGTGGAAGTAGAAAAATACGCTTTAATAAGTTTGCACGTGCATCGCACTGATAAGTAGGCAAGTTATGTCAAAATACAAAGATCAATTTGGCCAGCCATTTTAAAAAGTGTTGCAAGCAGATCTAAGAACTGGATACGCTAAGTATTATATATCGGCCCTGTCGAAATGAGAAAAATCAAACACATGATATCTTCAATCTGTTCGCCGGATTAATTTATGTAGGACACCTCATATATGAAAATAACTTTCGTTTGCTAAAATTCACGTGCATTTGGTAATTGTAAACTCCAAAACCGGACCTTGCATACGGATTTTGTGAAATATATTATTTGGTTTTTATAATGTTTGATCTGTTATTTCTATAAGGCCGCATTCGAGTACATACACCAACATTTCAGAATAGCACAATTTTAGACTGCTTATCAATATGAAAACGGAAAAAAAATGTACAATACTGCGGCCACTTTCGTTTTTTATTATTTTCTATATTCAAGATGAACAAGAAATTGATGTTTTCAGCTAAGGCGTAAGATGAGTTTCTTAAATATGACAATAATGCCTAAAAAAATACGTAAATGTAAAATTCGACTTTTGTTGACAATTGACTTAAATTAAAGAAAAATGAAACGGTTCCATTCAGAAATTGGAGTATTTTTTATTAGTTTATTAGTCCTTAGACACGGCATATTTGAATTGCTCACAATTACATACCGTGTATTGCAGATAAAATAGTCAATATTGTTATGTAGCAAAAAAAAAAAAAAAAAAAAAAAAACAATATTGATTTCATGATGAATATAAGAAGAAATATTATTTCAAAAACCTCAACATTTCATATAATTTGCTCTATTATGATTATGACGTTATCTGTGTTCCGTTGTACTCTTGAATGACGTAACGAGTGTAAACAAATGACGTCATAAAGAAGGTGAGAGAGGGAAAGAAAAGAGAGTTTGTACAGATACATTTAAAATTTCAAAACAGTTTTATCATCAATTCAGAAGTCAGGTTCAAGACACGATATTTGGGTAAAGATCTATATATTTGACAAATACAAAGATAATAGAAATATATAAATCAAACACTGATTATTTACCGATCATGTTGAAGTAATTAAATCAAACTATTTTCACATGAAAAAAATAAGGTGATCCTATTCGTAGGTGCGTGCATTTTAAGTGTTTAGTCTATTTACTAGTACATAGATGTCATTAGTCTAAAGTGTAACTTGGTTGAAGAATGCCGGTATTACAAGGTTAAATTCAATTCTACAGTACCATCCAAAAAAAAAACCCCACCAATATTTTGGGTAAGAATGTAGGAATTCAAAACTTATGATAGATGCTGTGTTAAGCTTTTTAAATGACAACTTTAATTCTAGAAACTAATTAAATACTTTATACATCGTCAAGTCGGTAACCGTATATATATATATCCATCTACCTGGAATATTTACTATATTTACTGGAGGAACTAAATCGCCGAAGCGGGGTCATCTTCGCTAGCCAAGGGTTTGCGATCCACTCCGCTCCTCTACAAATGTTGTAGAGGAGCGGAGTGGATCGTAAACCCTTGGATAGAAGATGAAGCGGGGTGTGCCCCAATTTTCGATCAATTGGGCGATTTTATTCATCTTGAAAAGATATTACTCGCGTGTCTTACTAAATGTATATTATTCAAATACTTGTTAAGTGTGTATAGTGTTTTTTCGATAATTCGATCTAAAGTATAATATATATAGTTGTTACAAAAATAATATTAAAAAGGGTCATTTGACCCCCTGTCAATGGATTCATTCAAAGCATGAGATCTCATCCTTTGAGTGTTAGGTAATTTGAAAGCAGGACTCCACGCCATAATGTCACATGAATTCATAATTTTTGCGTGCCGATTAGTGGACGGGATCATGAGCATACTCCAGAGCACACCGTGTGTACACATGCAGCTATATAAATATTTGAAAACAAAACCATTCCTATTACTTTCCTATGGTTGTAAATGACAAAAGGCCTTTGATTTTGCATCTTAATATAACAAATACAATTTAAAATCTGACTGCTTTATCTTCCTCCTTCAAGCTTACATGCAATTATTTGAAACATGTATACTCCTAAAATAATCTGAAATAATGAAATAATTTAATTTCAACTGATATACATGTACATGCACTAGATCGAAGAAAAAGACTGAATTTGCTTTTTAAATCTACGAGTTCCGTTTATGAATTTATGAAAAGCAGCAAAATTTAAAATTGATTTCTTACAAGATACGGTAGGCCTTATATAATTAATTTTGTTTAGTCGGGCAAGTTTTTGGAAAGTTATTACTTGTACAGCTTACACCTTTGTCAACGCCGGAGAAATAGTCTGTCACATGCTCAAAACATGGATGGTAAGCGCGTGGCATTTTTGGTTTTTTTCTCCTGCCTAATCATCTTAAAGAGGGAACAAAAAACGGCAAAAACTTTGGGGGCAAGTTGATAAGACTATAGAAGTTGACACTGCTGCTGATTTGTATAAAACCAGCGATAAATCGGGAGCGTGCAAAAACCGCCCTTTCAAACTTTCAAAAATTCGTCAAACTAGATTATGAAATCAGTTTTTAATTTTTACCTCCGCTAAATAGCTCTTACAGTAACTTTGAAGATAAGATGTTCACATGCACATTTAAATTGATTTGTTTATTATCATGATTTAAGATATAAAATGAAATACATTGATTCCATTTACATTTTGTCATTTGTCTCAGTTTGTAGATGAATCTTGTACATCGGGCGTTGACAGAGGTGTAGACGAAGCTTGTGTAACACGACCTCTGGTGAGAGAATGCAAACTATGATGATGATGATGTATAAATATATATAACATGAAACATATTTAATTTCTTACTGCAAAAGGAAAAGAAATAATGAATAAAATATGTCCTAATTTACTTTATATACCAGCACCTACTTTCTATAATTATTATTTGAAGAATGTTGTCAATACATTTCATGACGTCATGACGTTATTGGTTAAATGTAGCTATAAACAATGCTATGTTTAGATAACTATTATATGGAAGCCGTAAAAGATATTTTAAAAAATCAAGCTGTTTTGAAATTTGCTAATTCTCCAAATATTTCATTTAAAATTTTATTAACTTTGAAAACAGGGCCGATTTTGCTGTTTACCGTAACCAGTTCTTTATCATTCAATTAATATTAAAGGTTTGAGCGTATATTAGTCATATCATTGGTTAACGTTCAAATGAGCGGGTTGATATGCAGTTTATGCAACGTTTATAAAATGTCTGGACACAATAACCAAGAGGCCCGTGGGCCTCACCATTCACCTGAGCAACGGTAGCTATGCTAAATCAGCTCTATGGAGTTCTATATAAAATATTTGGACAATTTAGGATAATGTATCTTTACTGAATAGATTTTCAAATCTTTCTCTGGATATTCACATGTTAAAAATTAAGCTCGTTTTGAAACAGGATGGTATCATATCACATATTGAGCATTGCAGTTCTCAAGAAGATCGTAAAAATATAAACCTACATCAAACTTGGAACCCTATATGGGGCACACGAATTGATCAGTGTAACCAATTAAAAATCAACTGTATATCATCATGCCTCCTTATAAGTTATACCATACATCGTAGCATTTGAGTTTTTTAAAATGATTTAAAAATTGTTCCAATGTAAATAAGGACCCCCTAATGTGACACTACCCTACCTCCAGAGAACATTATTTTAATAAACTTGAATCAACACGATCTCAAGTTGCTTTCATTAAAGAAACAGCTTTTTCAGGCGAATAGTTTTTTCAGATTTTTATTTTTCCCCTATATATACATATATGTAAAAGTTTATCAGAGACCAGCCTCCCCCCCCCCCCCTCCCATCATATGACTCCCCCCTACTACTGGATATCATGATTTGAACAAACTTGATTCTACACTAACCGAATATGAAACCACAAGAAGGGCACTTTTTAATTTTTCCCCATATATTCCATCTTTCAGCTCAGTTGAGCTATAAAGGAATTCTTCTTCGGAAATACATCACCGTCACCGTCACCTTCATGCAACAAATCAGAATCTATTTCATATATTTGTTACGCGGGTGTATTCAGAACATAGTATCTATTTAATTCAAAAGTCTAAAATATGGACTTTGTAATATATTTATCAAACTAAAAGTTAATCATATAATTAGCCACAACGACGGATATAATAATTCGAAATACATTCAAATTGTGTTGTTGTGCATTTGCATATTGGTGGGAATCGAAATATGTATATAATTTAGGTGATTAAAAACAAATACGAGGTTTTTTCGCTTCTTTCAATATCCATTAATAACATATGAATTTCTAAAATCAATTTTCTGTAAATATCAAAATTCGCATATTCACTGATTTTCTTCATATGTTGTATTTTTATACCCTTTGGTGAAAAAAGATGCAAGAAAAATTTAAAGGGTTGCTATGGGGACCGGTTTCCATTGTAACAGAAGCAAAAAAATGAAACATTGTGATTTTAAGATTTATTGAACAAAAATTGTAAGAGATTGCAGCAGTTTCAGCTATACAGAATAAAATAATCGCATATAAAACATTGTGAATTTTTAAATTCTTGAAAATTTTTCATGGGCAAATGAATAGATTTCGTGTAATACACAGCAAAATGTGCCACCTATGTTTCACATACGTTAAACATATGTGATACGTATGTGACGTCACGTACGTTTAACGTGATTTAAGTACCACATATGTTTAACGTACGTTAACGAACATATGTGAAACATATGTTACACGTGTGTTATACATACGTGATACATGCCATATGTTTAACGTATGTGGATCCAACGTACGTTTTTCATATGTATTACATACGTATCACATGTTTATTTCTTAAAATTAAATTACTTGAATATTTTTTCAATTTTTCAGTTCATTCTTCATACACTTCATCTTGCTGCTTGAATCACTTCAGTTGATTACTTGGTAACTTCAGTGGATCTTTGGAAACATTCCATTCATTTTGCATTTCCAGCTTCTTGTTAATCTAAAATAAGTGTTAAAGAAAAAAGACAGTTTCGAGATTAAAAATGAATTTAATTCCTTCAAGTGATTACATTTAGATTGATATTGTTGTCATTCTTTTGTACTTTAATAGTTTCTGAAAAAGAAAACAAAAAATTTGACGTTAAATTTATTGTATGATAAGGTTAAATTTACAATTAAATGCCTTAGTTGCTTTTTCATTCAACAATATTGTTAAAGAATAACAGGATCCATTTAGATTTTATTGCAAATACAACATGAAGAAAAGTTTGAAAGTTTTTCATCCTCTTATAATTGTTAAGAACTTTGTCTTTTATTTGCAAGCTCTCAGAGAGAGAGAGAGAGAGAGAGAGAGAGAGAGAGAGAGAGAGAGAGAGAGAGAGAGAGGGGCAAAATAGAAAAGTCAATCACAAGACAATATTGATTTGACAAAATAAATTCTTACCTCTAGTATATTCATCCTGATTTCTGTCCAACTTTTTAATGTTTTCCCATGACAATGCTTGTTTGAACTTAATTCTAAAATGTTAAAACAAACTTAAATGTTTTTTAAGACAGTGTGTCTGGTTTTATAGAAAATTTATGTTGTTTGTGCTCTTTTCCCAGCCTATGCGTGAAATTTACAATGGCAACCCAATTTTATGTCATGCATGATGCATGATATCTTGACATCAATACAATCGTTTTCATATATGATACATATATCTTTAGATGTTCACATTTCTCATTCAGAAATCAAAACCTTGTTTAGGCCCTAACAATTTGTTTCAAAATGCCCAAATGTTAAAGGGTTAAGTACATACAATAATCAGAGTTTTTAAATACATGATACAAAAACATAATTCATACATGTAAGCGGAAACAATGTATACAGGTAAATATTTTCTTGATGCTAATAAGCTTGAATCATTTGGGTAAAATGATATTCTAAAGTACACTTACACATAGTTTCACATAGTCCCAAAAAGGGGGGGGGGCAACTCCTTGATAATTCACTTTTTTTATATGTAAATTTAAGAAAAATCTTTGCTGCGACCAAAAAAAAAAAAAAAATAGGGGGGGGGGGAGACTGGATACATGCCTGTATTAATCCTTATCTAAATTGAATTACCTTAATCTGTCACTAAATTAGCAACCACATTGCAATTGTCTTTGAACTCAAGAAGAATGTTTTGGATCCTGGATCATTCATTACAAAATATTTCGGCTACATCAAAACAGATCTTTGCAACCTCTGTATTATATCCATCTGCTACAAAATATAATACATACAATAGATAAATGGTTAAATATATCAAAATGAGTTGCATTATGAGCACATTTGTATAATATATTATAACATAAATCAAATTAAATGATGACATTCATGCATACAAATATGAATAGGAAAATTTTTAAACTTATTTTACACTTACTTACTAAGAGATACAAATATTCTTATGTAGATGTCATGCAACAGTTTAATGATCCTGAACACCCCGTGACTTCTACTTTTTATGACAGTACGTCACAACATTTTAACTCATTATGAAACAGTATATACATGTATTTCCAAAAAAGTTGTATATATCTTTAGCACAACTGTTGTCGCTTTAATGATAATCTACTGACCCACAGGTCCTGATTTCGAATATTGCAGGGTATTTTGTTTACATGAATAACAATAAAATTTTACAAGTTATTTTTTCTCCAAAAATTTAAGTTTTTTAAGTTGAACACATGCTAGAAATCCATACCTTTAAGTAATTTATTAGTTCGGGTTTGTGCGGAAAACTTTTCCTAGTGGTGTTGATAAACTTAAAAATGTTTAAATTGTGAAATGCCATGGTATGTGTACTTACATTTTATCAATTCAAATAGACATATGTCACTGACTGTGTTAGCTAGTTGATGTCCTCTCCCAGGGATATGTCAGGCAGCCAATGCATGCCTATAAAAATGTTTCAATTACCATGCAATAAGAATAAAACTTAATATATGCAACTCAGTAATCATTTCACTAATAGGTGCAATGGATGACCTACTCGTTACTTTGCATAGGCTTTGCTCTAGTTTTTCGCTACTTTCAATTTTTAGTTTTCAAATGCGTCTTATACAAGATCGACATATATTTTATGGGTTTCCATAAGTATTGATTCTTCTTAATTAACTAAACCAAATAGCTGCTGAGTTGTAGCTCTCTGGGGAAACATCATTTTATCGTCATTAATTCAACCCGAATTTTCCCGGAGAACACAGTTACAGCTCCGTGCTACATGTTAACACTTTTGCCATCGGTAATTGTACGATATAATTTTCAAATTCAAGTAAATGAAAACGAATGCTTGACAATCCTTACCTCTGCTAAATTCATCCTGCAGTTCGATCTTCTGCCTCCGTGACGTAAAAATGTGACGTATATTTCGTCATCAACAAAACTAAAGCCGATTCCGTCTTAAATCCGGATTCGTTAATAAATTAATTTTAAGAAGACACGTGGCTTCTGTTAATAAAACAACTTAATTTATTCATAACTAGATATAAAATTAAGTTTAAACCAATAAACATACACATTAACAAGGCTTTTCTTCACACATGTATCACATGTGTTAAATAACGTACGTGTAACATACGGTTGTTAGAACTCATTTTGACCGTGTGTTTATTAACATATGTGTAACATGTGGTTAAGATCTACATATGTAAAACATATGTTTCACATACGTTTAACATATGTAAAATCTAACGTACGTTAAACGTATGTGATGTTGAACGTATGTTATCACACGTATGTTAACCATGCATTTCTCAACGTATGTGTAACGTACGGTTTGACTTCACGTGTGTGTCACGTATGTTTAACGTATGTTGTATATGTGTTAAGTTCTAACATATGTGAAACGTACGTGGCACAATTAGCTGTGTAGTGTTACCGTGGTTACTAAACAGCACTTCAAAAACTTTTTTTTTTCATCTTATTCGAACATTGATAGTTTTGAATGAAAAAAAAAAAGTTTGGCAACAGATATAATAATATTGAAAATTGATACTCGTTGCTATGGTAACAACATCTAACAATCTTAAATACTGCATATTTCGAGGATCATGGTATTTAAAATAAATTGATTCGAATTACTAAACATGTCCTCAACTTTAATGTAATATCAGTTTAAGTTGCAGTTAAGCAAAAGGAATGGCCGTTACTATGACGTTTTGAACAATTAGGAATTTCTGTATCAATTTCTTAGTCTACATATTTCCGTAGCAACGGATGTTTTATAATGCTGAATGATAGTTGAATAAAATGACATAAAAAATTGGCATGCTTCCCACGATTAGCAATTGGTTCTAAATTGTGTTTGAAACAAACATTTTCGCTTGACAAAATCTCTCTGGTTTTCTTCATTGTTTTATTTTATTTAACCTTGTTACCATAGCAACAAGTGTCAAGTTTATATCTAACATGTATAATTTAAATACAGCTGTAATATTATGAATTTGGTTCAATGATAACTTCCATGATATTTCAAAAATATGAAAAAATTATGTTTTGAAAATAATTTTCAATTTTAATTTTGATTTGTCCACCAATGTTTTTGTGTTATTTGAAAATTGACCATATAGCCAATTCAATATTTTATATTTCATAACTTAGATAAGCTGCAAATACTTTCTATATTGCATTGAAGTTGGTAAGATTTGCCACTTTTTATCTTTGGTCTTCGTTACCATGGCAACGGAAGCCCTTAGCAACAAATTTATGGCATCTTCCTACTAGTCTTATTAAATCAATATGTATCACTGTATTCAATATTATGAAAATTGGTGACTATGCTTGTCGGAACCTCTATATACAATTTTGATTTTTATATAGAATTGATCTTGAGAACCCAATGTAAGCATTTTCAGCGTTTTTGTAGGAAGAGAATTGCTAATTATTGCAAACGGTTTTAATAAATATGAGACTTGACAACATCAAAGTAAAAGAACAAATGTTCCAAATGTCTGTGGCAAGTTCCCTATACTTGTAGGTCGATACAATTCAAATCGTCCAATATATGGTTTTTACCCCCCCCCCCCCCAAAAAAAAAAACAAAATAAAAAAAACAAAAAAAAAAACAAAAAAAACCCCCCAAACCCCCAAAAAACCAAAAACCAGTTTTATTTTTTTAAATTGAGATATATACCAGATGCATTCCAAAAATAGGAAACGTCATGGCAAGTCAAAGAATAGTCTTCATTATACCCGCACTTTCTAAAGAAAGTTCGGGTATATTGTTGTTACCCTGTTCCGTCCGTCCGTCCGTCTGTCCGTCCGTCCGTCCGTCTGTCACGTTTTACTTTCTCAAACTGCTCTTACATCTTATAAACCAGCAAACTGAACTCTTGGAGTATGATTTGGGGTGTCATGTTGTTTTGTAAACAGGTTTCAAAAATTTTCTGGTAGTCCTGGGGGTCAAATAATGGGTAAAAAATGACGTTTTTTCACAAAAAACCTTCTTCCTCGAACTCCTTTTACATTTTCAACAGTAGAATATGTTTTTGGGTGTCCTATAGATGCGCAATAAGGTTTCGGAAATTTCAATATTGTCCTGGAGTTCATTAAATGGCTGAAAAATTACGTTTTTTTTTACAAAAAGTCTGGTTTCAAAAAACGTCAATTTCTTTTTGCAGTAGCCTAATGATCTAATAGGATATGCTTCGGGGTGTCATGTTGACGTGTAATCATGTTTCAGAATTTTTGTTTTTATCACTGGGGTCTGTGGGCATCAAAAAATGAAGTTTTTTTGCAAAAAAAATATGGTTCCCAGAACTCCTCTTACAATTTATGCAGTAGCTATGTCATCTCTTGAGATATGAGAGGGACTGTCCTATAGATGTGCAATAAGGTTTTAAAAATTTAAATTTCATTCAGGGAGTCAAATAGTAGCAGAAAATAGACGTTTATCACTCCTAAAAAAACCTACTTCCCAGAACTCCTCTCATGATTTAATGAATAGCCACATCATATCTTAGGATATAATAGGGGCTGTCATATAGTCATGCAATAAGGTTTTAAAAATTTAAATTTTATCCAGGGAGTCAAATAGTAGCTGAAAATTGACGTTTATCACTCCTGAAAAAACCTACTTTCAAGAACTCCTCTCATGATTTAATGAATAGCCACATCATTTATAGGGATATAACAGGGGCTGAGCTATAGATATGCAATAAGGTTTTAGAAATATAAATTTGATTCTGAGGGTCAATGCTATCTGCAAAATGATGTTCCGTCCCATAAAAAACCTAATTCCTGGACCTCCTCTTATCTCTTGTGATTGAAATAACGTACCATAAGATGCATAAGGAGGAAGAATATATATGCTTTAGGGGTGGGGATAACAAGCATTTTTTTTCAAGTTATTTGATAATTTCTGATTTTGGGAGGGTGGGGTGGGGTTAAGGTGACCCCCAGAGGCCATGACCTACTAATACCACAAAAAGCATTGCCTTGACATGGTCATGGTTGAAAAAACAAAAATATATATGGTTTAGGAGTGGGGATTTTGATGATTTTGAGGATATTTTAAAAATATTTAACTATTCATGTTTTCGGGGGGTGGGGAGATTCAGAGTCTCTTATCACATTTTTACAGTAGCAAAATCATTTCTTGATTGGTATTTTTCTGTATGATGTCAGATGTACATAAAGAGATTTTGGAAATTGCTTTTCAATCTTAAAGATAAACAAAATGTTATATGTAATTGTAGAAATTGTAAAGTCAGTCAAAAAAAAAAAAACTAGAGCTTGCTGTAAAAAACAAAGCAGGGTCAACATTGGGCTAGGGCTAGGAATTACACTACATATGAATAAGATAGATTAATACTTGATTAGTTCCAACTCTGGGTAGTCACTGGGCATCTCAAAGGGGGCATAACCTATATACATGTGCCAATTGATGTGCAATGACACAAGGATGAAAAATAAATATGGTGTAGGGTAGGGATCTCAACAGCTATTAAAATGTATTATAATTTCCTATTTCAGGGGAGGGGGGTGTTTAAAAACAACTCCAGGGGTGGGGGGAATAACCCAAGGGGCATGGGCCAATTTGTCTTAAATGTATCTAATGTATCTTGACATGATCAACAGAATTGGACAGAATGATCACTATAGGGCATCTGCTGCAGAGTGGGGCCCTAAATAGTTACAACATCAATCTATTGATAATATGTTATACATGTATTTAGAAATGTCTTTATTTTCAAAATTATTAACAAATTAATCAGTCAAAATGAGTTATAAATAACCGATTGGCAATTCTGCAATTTATTGCATGATCCCTAGTAAAATATCACTTGTATTGTTTTAAATATAATTATACATGTATGTTAACAATCAGGATTTAAATGCACAAATTTTCATGAGTTATAAATCTTGACATACCACATATCTCTTGACAAAAAAGAATAAAAAAATTAAAATAAAAGAAAATTAGTCATTAACTCTTTTTCTATTACTGGTGTATGATGATGGGGTAGGGGGTATAATGGGGGAAAAAAAGCTGCAGCATACCTTCATTCTCACTAGAAATGTATATCTAATCCACACATCCTGGGGATGGGGAACGGTTAAGGCCCCTTCCCCTTCCTCCCTATTATAACTCATATAAACATGATATTTAATACCCAAATTTAATACAAAATAGGGTCAATATGGAGTCAACTCAATAGTGTAAGTCTGACAAATGAAAAAATAAAAAACATTCTGCAATTAAAATGACAGAAACTGTAGATAAGCTTATTTAGATAAAGATGATGATACAGTATGCTGGCAAAGGGAGATCACATTTTAGAAAGTGAAAGTAAAACTTAACTGTTTTGTATACCGGTGTCTCATAAAATTGCACTACTACATGTATTATACTTACCTATATTGGTCAACATCATAATGATAATCCAATTAGCACAATATGAATTCCTTTAGCTGATCACCACAAAAGAAACGTTTATTCATGTTAATTAATCCTATTCTGCATATCGAAAACACACATGCATGTACACCATGTGATACTCATCAAACCAAAGAGCTGGGTAAAACTAGTACCCGCTAATGCAACCTGTAGACCTGTGTTGTGTACGTAACTTCAGACAAAGATCATTTAATTGTTACATATTGCATGTATTTTCATAACTTTATTCTTTAAATCCCCTTGCACAATTTTATTAGGTAATTAACCATGTAAAGCACAATTTTCAGCTTTAAGGTGGTATGGGACACCCACATATTGTGATGTACTCCTTATTGAACGAAACATTAAATAAAGTGTATAAAATATAATATTTTCCCCCAAAATAATGTTACCTAACAGTTAGGCCTAAGAAAAAAAATTGTGTGTTTAGGGTAACAATGATGAAAAAATTAGGTTAGGTAGGTAGGGATTTTTTAAAATTTTATCATATTTTTTTCTGCATGAGGGCACAAATACAAATATAAAATCCTAAGAATGTTTTTTTGTGTCATATCTAAAAACGGGTTTTTAATGGAAATAAGATGAAGATCACAAACAGATGCAAACAGTTCAACCCCAAATTGTACATAAAGGCAATATGTGTATTATTGGATGTGAACTTATCATTTATAAAAATTATAATTTTTAAAAAGTACCGGAAATTGCATGTGGCCTTTTTGACTAAAACTGGTACAAGAGAGTGTTATTTAGAGGCTAACACTTGATGCGGGTATTACTGTCTAATGACAGCATCTAGTTTGTTGGTTGTTAGTGCTTGGAACGTCTTCACCTTCACCGTCTAGGTAGATTGAGGATATTTTTTCTTCCTTTGCTGTGAAACATTGTACCAAAATAACATCATTGTAGGATTATTTGTGATACACCTAATATTTTGTGTAATGGCATTTTGCTTTATCAAAATGAGTATGGGAAAAAAGGAAAGGCACCAAACTTAATTATAATATTTTTGCTCCTTCTCTCCCATTTCTTAATACACCGATTTCTAATTTGATTGATAAATTCAACAAATTTATCAATGTGTGTACACGTGGATATATTCAAAGGCTATAACATTCTTTGTAATTATTAACATTCATTCTTAGGTTGATTTGATTAACTCTTCGAAATTAACAAGAAACAATTAATTATACACCATCGAATATACAGTAAGTCAACTGATAATCTAACGGTTAAAATTATAAAATAAACATAACATGTTACATTCATGCACTAAAAGCTACCCTCTAAATCTGTTATATTTTTGTCAATAGTTTTTAAGATTAAGACTATTTTTTTTTTTATAAATCTCGCGTAATTTATTCATTCGTTGTCGTAAGTAAGGCGTAAGTTCTTCTGAAAATGTATGGTTCTTAATTATATACTTTAGAATGATTTTGTTATATATTGCCTTTATTTGATGAACAACTTGTCTGAACAGCTTGCTTTTAGACGAAGACTTGGAAAGGATTTCCTATGTAATGACACATCAATATTACATATAAATATAAATTTCAAATTAAACTATAATATTTCAGTTTTGACATATTGGTCCATCACTAAAATGCTTGCTTCAATGATATAAAAAAAATCATTGCAACAATTTCTTTTTTTTTGCTATATATTTGATTGTTATTTGAAAAAAAAAAATAATATCACACGAACAACATTTATAGATACGTATGTCGTATTTTTTCCTCAACAATACACTAATAATGTTTAATTTTACATTGTAAATATACTTCCTTATATGAGCCTATAGCATAGCGAAAACGTCCAATTCCTTGTGACCTTTTTAATGACGTCACACTGATTACCGCATGCGCTCATCACTTGACGGTTGCATTATAATTGTAAACATTATAAACAAGATAATTTTATACTTATGATCGTTTGCCTTTTTCAAATGCAAACTTAAGTACTAAACAGCATTTTTTAAAAAGTTCATTAGGATGTGAACTTGGGTGGATAAAATCTTCTAAAAAGCCCCTCGGTATTTAACGGAATTTGATAAAGTGACAAACCAACTCATATCCCTGTGATCTTTTTAACTTGCTGTATATTTCTTGAATTAACATTTTCTATTAAAATCAAGAAACACTGTTTCAAAGCTTTTAAACTTGTAACAATATGCCAATTGGTTTAAATATTATTCAATCATATAAACATTTGCAAATATTTTTCCTTATACATGTAAATGTATAATAGCGAAAACGCTCAATTATGACTTAATAGACACGTCATAATGATTACCGCGCGCTCTTCTCGTTTGAAGGTTGCATTATTGTAAGCACTAAAGCGCTGTTATGGTAACATTTCGGAACGAGTTGTCTTTCTCAAACGTAAATATAAGTAATAATTAGCAATTTAAAAAAGTTTATCGGGATATGGACTTGGTTGGTCACATCCTCTCAAATCTTGTAAAGTCCAAACGGCTTCTCAGACAATTTGATCACGTCCCAACCGTTTATATCCCAGTGGATTTTTTAACTTCCTGTTTATGTAACCACAGTTTATATTATTGATTCATAATATACTTAAACATTTTTAAAAAAATGATGTTAACTTTATCTATTTTTTTTCTTGAACTTCAAAAATGAACTTTACAATCAAGTATTTTTTTATAAAAGGCAAAAAATGAAATCAGATATGAAATAAAATAACGCATATTATAATAAAAAAAACACTGCAAAGATTTTTTTTCCTAATAATTATGTTTATTGATAACTGATTAATGATCATAATTATCCGTCACAAATGTAGGTGTAAAAAAAGTAAACTAAACTTTACAAGATCCAGAACGACGCACGTTGTCAGGCATTATGTAGGACATTTGTCGATCTAAATTGTCGAAAACTAGTCTGTAAAAGATTGACACTGTAACTGATTGTGATAAAATGTTAAATGTAGAAAGAAACATGTACGACCCATCGCACATCCTTTATGAAACGGTAGATGAATTAAAAGAACGTGTCTGTGATACATGAACAAGATCATGTTTGGTTCATAGAGATGTATTATTAAATGATTTATCATAACATCGATGTTTGTTTGTTAATTCAAGACGTTTACCCAAACTCGACAAATGATGAATGTTGATAATGATAAAGTATGATGAAACATTTCAATATATTAAAGGTTATACACATGTTTTTTTTATGTAACTACAAAAAAAAAATACGATAAAGTTGTATGCAAAACAAAACTTTACTTTACTTTACTAAACGTAAGGTATGAGCAAAAGAAAAAAAATATTTTGATACACCTTTAAATTATTGATTTAGATACTCGAATTGAGGTACATGTACTTCTTACTTATAAAAACCATGTTGTGAAGTATGAGCCAAATGGGCTGAATAGGAGATAAGAAATGGTCCGGATATTAATTTGAAACATACATAATTCTAATAAAAAAATAGTTTTTTAAACATGTCTTTTTTCAATGTTTTATTTTTCATTTTTTATCGAATTTAGTTTATATTATAAAATGTTAATAAACTAATCTAAAAACAAAACAAACCATTCATAAAAAAATGAATAAACGAATAAATTCAAAATCAAAACAGGAAACAATAACAACTCTTTTTTGTTACATTTTTTGGACAGGTGCTTTTCACTAAACATGCAACACCGGTTTGGCGATTGAAGGTGTCGCCTTCATCGATATTCACTCAATCGCACATATTTGATTGGCGATTTCGGTCACAATTTTTACTACTGTTGATTAGGTAAAATTATGAAGTTAAGCAATAGAGAGAGCGAGAATTTGCTTATGCATCTAACTACATCATTGATGAAGATACGTTACATAAAGTATCTGTAATATGAAGAAATTCTGAGACAAGTATTTATTTATTTTTTTGTAATTGCACCATGTTTATAAATCCTGGGAGGTCAATGAGTCGTTACCCTAGGATTATGTGCCGCTTAATTAAACTTGGTACAGTAACGGTTTTATTACATACCTCTAAAGGACTTCTATTTCATGGTACGACTTATCATTATATCGGAATCAATTATTTTCTTCATGGGATAAATAAAGTATTGATCAGGACAAACATTGGACTAAATCTCGTGAGATAAGCAAGGCAAACAAAAGGGGCACGACTCTTGGATCGTAACGAATATATGGCCTCCTACGATACAAACATGATATATAATGGTAAGAAAATTCAAATCACACGATTGGTATTTCCCAGTGTTAATTGTATAGCATAACACAAGTCTAGCAATAACCAGGAATGTAAATTGTTCTAAACTATGTCATTTGCATTTTCATTTTTTTAAATGCCATACTCTACTTTTTATTTTAATTCAAAGCTATTTTTTTTGGTACAAGTTGATAAGGCTTGACATACCAAATAGCATATGCATATTAAGTAACATTTAATTTTGCATTTATAATTGCCTTTAAAGTTTACCAAATGATTTGTATATAAAAGCACATTAAATATGCGCAGCACAACTATAAAGGTATGCACAAAACGAAAGCAGCCATGAAACAAATCAAGCATGGCAATCAGGAAGCATAAATCTGCATTATCTTTAACGAAGTATATATTCTGAATTATCGTTCGTTATAAATACGGGCCGCGCATCAGTACTGTCAATTAAGACAAACACTGTATTAAATTGGCATTTTGACAATCTTACATGTAGCAGTAAAGAAAAAAGAAATACAAAACAAATAACTAGAACGAAACTGATACCCAAAAAACAAATACACTTATTTAAGGCAGTAAGACTACATAAGAGTTGGTCTAACTGACGGTCAGCAGTGACGGTTGTGATGTTTGTTTTTAAGTCTCCACGTTATATCATTTTTTTTTTATTTTGCGTATTATCGTCATTTCTGTAGAATAAGCGTGTTTTATTTAGAAACGTAATTTATTTGATTTAGAGGGAGTAGGTGGACCTAAGTTAGTAGAAGAAAATGTTTTTTTTTCGGGGTTTAGAAAAAGAACCGTGGTATCGTGTTTTAAATTAAGTAGAAACTTAATTTTCTCAATTCCATAAAAATATTATCTGTTGTTACCACGCAGTCTTGCATATTGGTTGAAAAAAAATATTCCTATAGATAAGTGTGAAAAGAGGCTATCCTACTAAGACATGATTTATGTATGTGTGAAATATATGTGCCATTAGACACTTTTGTGTATGATACATGTATTGATTATAAAATAGTAAAAGTAGTAAGATATCATAATCAAGAGTAACCATAATTTCTGAAACAAGAAATGTGGATCATGAGATTTTAGTTTATGTCTCACTCAAATACCGAAGGGTTTTGGAAGAATAATAATTGCAGGATAAATGGTAAATAATATAACAAATTAAGTTTACTAACAAAGTACAGTAAAACTTGTCTTATCCGGCGGAGGGTGGTTCTGAAAAATTTGGCCGGATTAGGCAACATCCGGTTTGGAGGACATTGTTTAATTTAAGTATGTAATGCAATAGGTCTTGATCGTCTATTCTTCAAAATTTTCAATTATTCTGAAATATATTAGACATCCAGTGCCAATTTTCATTCTGTTTTTTGAAAAACAATAATTGCATAACAGAACACATACGAGGATTGTCCAAAAAGTTCGTGGACAGACGTAACTTTATTCAAAATAACGGCACAATTATCAGGAACATATCATAATATTTTTCTATAGAGTATAATGATGTATATGTATTAAAATCAGAGCAATATACATTTTTGTAATGGAGTTATCATTGTATATATGTTACATTAAAAGTTTAAAATCAAAGTTTTCTAAACTTATCTAGAAAAATCTGGTTATAGATTTAAAATTTACAAGCTGCTATGAGAACTTAAGTTTAATAATTTTCTCTCAGTTAGATTAATTACGTAATATAGTTTGTCGAAAAAAATAACCAAACAAACAAATGGAGATGCTTTCATGTGACAAAAATGTTAATCCTCTTGACACTAGCCTTTGATATCTACTTAACTTAATCTCCAGGCAAATCAAATAATTGTTGGACAATAGAAGTGCGAAATTATCTAAACAGCTATGTGTGAATGTTTATTTTTCTGGCATGTCATTACAATCTCTTTGTAATCGAAAAGGAGCAATGTCTTTCAAAAAAAAAAGTAAGAAAAAATGGTTTAAGATCTGGAAGAGTACGGTTGAGCTAGCTGTGCTGGAACCCCGCACGTTAGCATAGAGTGTTATGTTGGGCTAACTGTGCTGGAACCCCGCACGTTAGCATAGAGAGTTTTATGTTGGACTAACTGTGCTGGAACCCCGCACGTTAGTGGAATGTGTATGAAATCGGACTAGGCTGGATTTCCGCACGTTAGTGTCGATTTTGTGTACAGAATTATATCGGACTGTCCGTGCGTTATTAAGTTGTTATCTCGGAACTCCGGGAATCGGTTTTCATTGGAATGCCATGTACCGTTATTTCATCAACTTAAATACAACTTGTTGAACTTTTGTTTCGTGTTGGAGTTTTTATTCAGCGTATACTTGAGCGAGTGTAACGAACTGAGCTTCCCCCTGAATTCACCATATGGATTTTAAGAACTTTTACATTACAATTAACAGTTACAATACAAATCAAATGCAATGTACGTTCGTGAAAGTTGGGTAGTATTTTAGTAGAAAGCCGTGTTGCAGCTTACCGGGCTAACCACAACTTCACGTAAAACTTTACGAATAAAAACTTCATACTTAAAAAGTTATTGGTGAAATATACATTGCCTGTGCAGGCCGCACGGCCCAGTCTGACGTTGAGTTATAACGAAATTCTTATAACGTCGTAGTCCTGGATTTACCCGAAAGTGATTTGCCGCATTCACAGTCTGACCAGAGGGTACAATCGCACGCTCCATCAAAAAATCGCTTGTATCAATTGTATATAAGTAAAGAGAACTATTTCGATGTTTTTCCTGTTTCCCCCATCTATTGTTTTACCTCAGTTGACACAAAATTCTATGATGGCGTGCTGTTCCGTGCGGTCAGCTGACGTCGCTTTTTCAGGCCTTTTTAAAGGCATGTTCGTGCCGTTCTATATTTTAAAGTCCTCCGCTAGTTTGAAAATGGCTTCAAATGACGTATGAAAATGACGTACAGCATACAGACTACATCACAATAAAAGATTATGAAGTTTTGAAATTGTTTATAAAAACTGTAAATATTCATATCTAAAAACCCAATTACAAAGTTTGGATACTTTTTACGCTGGGCCGTGCGTACTTTCCGTAATCCTTTGATAAATAAAAATTATAATTTATTTTTATGGAAAACTTTCAAAACCAAATTTTATGACAAAGATTTCGATATATATGATGTATATATAAACACATTTAAAATGACAAAAACGTGATTGTCCACAAGGTGTTTGGACAACCCTCGTGCCATGGAAACACGTTTTCAATCAAATCATCGTAATTATACCCGCACTTTCTAAAGAAAGTTCGGGTATATTGTTGTTATCCTGCTCCGTCCATCCATCCGTCCATCCATCCGTCTGTCCGCCCGTCCGTTTGTCCGTCCGTCTCTCGTTTTACTTTCTCAAACTTCTCTTACATCTTATAAACCAGCAAACTGAACGCTTTTGAGTTTGATTTGGGGGGTCATGTTGTTTTGTAAAAAGGTTTCAAAAATTCTTCAGTAGTCCTCGGGATCAAATAATAGGTAAAAAATGACGTTTTTTTTTCACAAAAATCCTTCTTTCTCGAACTCCTTTTACATTTTCAACAGTACACAAATCATCTTTTGTAGTATTTTTTGGGGTGTCCTATAGATGAGCAGTAAGGTTTCGGAAATTTCAATTTTGACCTGGGGGTCATTAAATGGCTGAAAAATGACAGGTTTTTTTTTTAACAAAAATTCTGGTTTCAAAAAAACTTTTTTGCAGTAGCCTAATGATCTACTAGATTATGTATATATATATATATATAATATAAATATATATATATATATATATATATATATATATATATATATATATATATATATATATATATATATATATATACATTTATATATATATATACATTTATATCTGTTAACATTCAGGATTGAAATGCACAAATTTTCATGATCATAAATCTTGACATACCACATATCTCTTGACAAAAAAAGAAGAAGTAACATAAAAGAAAATTACAGTCAATTAACTCTTCTTCTATTACTGGTGTATGATGATGGGGTAGAGGGTTTAATGGGAGGGGGAACCTGCAGCATGCCTTCATTCTCACTAGAAATGTATATCTAATCCACACATCCTGCGGATGGGGAAGGGTTAAGGCCCTTTGCCCTTCCTCTCTATTATAACTCATATAAACATGATATTTAAAACCCAATTTTAATACAAAATGTTATAGTATGATACAGTATGCTGGCAAAGGGAGATAACATTTTAGAAAAGTGGAAGTAAAACTTAACTGTTTTGTATACCGGTGTCTCATAATATTGCGCTACTACATGTATTATACTTACCTATATTGGTCAACATTATAATGATAATCAATTAGAGCACAATATGAATTCCTTTAGCTGACCACCACAAAAGAAACGTGTATTCATGATAATTAATCCTATTCTAAGATCAAAAACACATACGCATGTATCACGTGAAACCCATCTAACCAAAGAGCTGGGTAAAACTAGTACTCGCTTAAGCAACCTATAGACCTGTGTTGTGCACTGTGCACGTAACTTCGGACAAAGATCATTTACTTGTAACATATTGCATGTATTTTCACAAGTTTACTCTTTAAAACCACTTTCACAATTTTATTAGGTAATTAATCATTTAAAGCACAATTTTCAGATTTAAGGTGGTATAGGACACCCACAGATTGTGATGTACTCCTTATTAAACGAAACAAATAAAGTATAAAATATAATATTTTCCCCCATAATAATGTTACCTAACAGCATAGTGCTATGGGTTAAAGCGTTAACATGTGTCTGTAAGTAGAGAGTTTGAATCCTGCTGGGGCTTATCTTATTTTTACCTTAATTTAGGTTCTAAAAATTTTAAAAACTTATTTTTATTTTAAAAGATTTTAATTCTAAAACGGTGAAAGTAATTTATTAAATTATAATATAACTACATATAATATACAATTACGCGCTTTTATCCATATAAATATATGTTTCTAATACCACCTTTTAAAATCGTTAACGCTGTCCTGCAGTGAAAATCATTGCGCAATATTACATTTATTTTGCACTGTTTACAGTATTCTTTATCACAATTACATGTATAGGCTTTCATTGTTATAAAAATATTCTGATTTTTAATTATCTTTGGGGGGTGGGGGGGGGGGGTCAGAATAATAATTGTGTTTGCAGGGGGGAGGGGGGATTGTAGCATGTGATGTTGGCACACAACAGCATAAATAAGGCAGGGAACCGCCGAGGGAGGGGGGGGGGGCGGGTTGGCATGATTTAAAATTATGTTTGTAATAATTATATAGACCATACTTTCTATGGCATGAAATGTTTCGATTTTTGATTATATTAAAGTTCACATGCAAACAGCTCAAACCCAAATTGTACATAAAAGTAATATGTGTATTATGGGATGTGACCTCATCATTTATGAAAATTATAATTTTTTAAAAATTACCGGAAATTGCATGTGGCCTTCTTTTTGACTAAAACTGGTACAAGAGAGTGTTATTTAGAGGCAAACACTTGGTGCGGGTATTACTGTCTAATGACAGCATCTAGTTTATAAATATTTTTCAAACATGAGAAGTCCGACATGAGACAGGTGCATGCTTCACCGGAAATTGTTAAACAAACATTGACCACGCGACAAGTCAACAGGTGTCTGATTACGTAATAGCGAGAATTGTTTTGATGGTTTATTTCCACGTAGCTGAAATTCTGAAATTCTTATCCCCATCTAGCTAAAATTGTGATTTTCACACCTGAGTGAGCACTGAGTATAGTCTGTTTTAGGTGTGAATTACCTGAATAAAAACCACCTGTGATATATTGTTATACATTCTTGACAATATGGATTTACAGTGTTATAAAAAAAATAATTTAAGTTCTGTCAATTATTGAAAGGTTTGATATTTATAAATTGAGTAAATGAAATAAATTAAAAAAAAAAAATAAAAAGATAAAATAGAATAAAATAAAATAAATTTAAAAGATAATTAACAAATGTTTGTATCTTCAAAACATAATGGTATAAAAAATCCTTTGATATTTTATATAAATAAATCAATAGTCATTAAATCCTCATTTTCAGTAGATACTAATAGATATACATGTACAGGTAAGTACTTTTGTATTGTCATTTTCATAAGTATGGCAAACGTGCAAGTACGGTTGGATTTTTTAGACTATGGAAGAGGAAGCTTTTTCCTTCTACATGCTGGCTACAAGCATTCCATTCGGAACAAGTACAACGATAGAACCTACTGGAGATGTGTCAACAGGCAGTGTCCAGCCACACTTACAGTTTCACATCTTAATTTGGAGTGATGTCGGATTTTAATGGATGTGCAAGTGTAATATAAGATCATTGACATATAATGATTGTATTTATCTGCTGTGTATACAAGTGTATAATTGATGTGTATGATGAAAGCATATTGGTATTTTAAAATGATTGTATTTATTAAAGTACTATTAGTCTTAAGTTATTATATCAAACTTAATGCTTAAATATGTATGTATATGATATTCAAAATAACTTATAAATGCTAAACAGAGTTTGTTGTTGACTGTGATTGTATTTAAGATACACACTTTAATTCAACTATGTCTGCTTTCCTTCTCATCACTCAAAAGAATGAATTTTAAGTAATTTTAAATAAAATAAAAACTACCTCGAGATCAATCATAGAACAAACTCTTTTTTACTATTAAAATTTACTTATATTATTTGTTTGGATAAATATTTCATATTTTTTTTTATTTCAAACATAATCTTTCCAAAAAAATGCCTGTTAATTATTCTTTTAAAATAAAACTCTTCTGTGGTCAATCATAAAACAGACCCTTTTTTTATTACTAAAATTTACTTTTACATGTATTTAGTTATTTTATTTTAGTTTAATTATAATCTTTACAATTTGCCTGTTATTTGTTTATTTAATTAAACATTTACCTATAGTCATTAATTGAACAGATTTTAACTCATTTGTAATTAATTTCCTTTGTTCTTTGACACCCGTACCTGTGAACCATTCACACTTTGCTAAAATCAGTCACCCATAGAAAATTCAGAATTTTAGCTAAGTGGGAAGTCACCGTTTTGATGTACGACACAATGTATAAATATTTAGGAAATAAATAAATAATGCAGCATTTTGACAGAATAAAATGTAACTCTGTATGTACAACCGGAATTACAAACCATATCGACAGTCTTATTCCCGCAATATCCAGAATGACGACCTAAAAATAAATTGAGTGAAGTATTATCTAATCGATCTAATTTTGGCTTTTACAAATGCGTATTTATTTATAATAAGACTTAACGGTATAAACTAACATGCGAAAACTTCATGCGATTTTGACATGATTTCCATGCGAATATCATAGGATTAAAATTTCGCACGATATTCATGCGAAAATGTATATCCAATTTTCAATGTCAATTTTTGTCACAATTGTTTGAAAAAAAAATACTACTCTGTCAACATATGAATGAAAATGTGTTTTAAAAGTGTTTTGGATTGATTTGTCATCATTTAATTTTCATATGAAAAACATGCAATTTTCATGTGATTTTCGTATAAACTTTATATGAATTTGACACAAATACCTAATCGCATTAAAAACATGCGAAAAATAATTTGCATGAAAATTGTACAATTTTCATGCGAATATCATGCGAACATATTCGCGTGATATTCGCATGAGAAACTTTTCGTCTGATTTTGCATGAATTTCGCACGAGAAAGAGACGAAAAGTAACACGCATGAAAATCATGCGAGTCACTTTTCCCTGTGTAATTGTATGCGTTTGAGATATCTTATTGTGGATACAATTTTACACTACATTATATTATGTTCCTTTGTTAACATTAACAACACATTTCTATGTCATGTCATTTTAAATCAAAATCTAAATATGGTCGTCTCCAAGATTAGTACATAGGTACATATTTATGATAGATGTGATGAGAAATGAAGTTTTGCCAAACATTGTGGAATTGTTCGTTAATAATTATGTTTATGCCTTTCAGAAGCAGCTTTTTTTGGACAAACAATGAATTCATATTTAAACAACACAAATAGCATAGATAATCGTTTCATAATAAATCATGGTGCAAGGGCGCAATAATTGTTCTACTTTGTAAAGTTTATTGTTTACCTATCTTCAACCTAGTAAATAATAGAATGATTGCATGGTGTGGATAAACATTCAAGTAATTCTAAACAAAAATAGAAATGTATACTAACGCTGCGTGTTGTAAATGGGTTAGGGGGGATTCTTTTTTAAATTTCTGATTAGGAAGTGAAAGTACATTTATATGAAAAAATAGATGTGTTTTACATCAGTTTGTTGCTATGATTACCTAGAGTATAATTTGATAATATGAAATACCAGACTTTAAACAAAATGATGAATAAAAAACTCATGAACAAAAAAAATAGCGTTCAGTCTGACGAAATGTTCTATTTTGAAATGTTTTTTGACAAAAAATAAAATTATGTCTGACATAACGTTCTATTTTAAAGTTTGTTTCAACAATAGAATAGAAGTTTATGTGTTTTATCAACAAGAGTCAATTGACAAAACTGATCAGAAGATACAAGTTATAATAATAACGGTATTGACTAATTTTGCAGGCATTTTTAACCGGGTTTTCCAAAGGAAAAATACAAGTTATAATAATAACAGTATTGACTAATTTTGCGGGCATTTTTAACCGGGTTTTCCAAAGGAAAAATCCGGTTATTTAAATGGTGAAAATGGCAGGCGGATGGGCGGGCGGGCGGCTGCCTAAAGGGTACCCTTATTGTACGGATAACTCCTCCTACAGTTTTCAAGATAGGACGTTGTTCTTTTGCAGATCAATGGTACATATATAATATGTGCATATTGCTAGGATGTTGATTCCTGATAATTTATGGAAAAAGTTCCAGCTGTTGAAATATTATTTACAGAGTATCCCATTTCTCTGGATAGGTAGTGTTCATCAATTCAGGGTTGACAGATGGATTATGGTTAATGTTCACACAAAAGAAAACCCGGTTTGCTGTCACATGGACAGCTTTTCTCTTGTTAATTTTTGGATTGAAAAACAAATAAAATTGACTTTATTCAATTATGTACAGAAGTTTGTTAATGCAAGTTACAAATCATCGATTGTAAAAGAATGTGAAACAGTTGGTTTCAAATTGAGTAATAATGGGTCATTTTCATATAGGTTGTGTTCTTTGGTTTTTTTTTCATTAATCGTAATTTATATTGTAAACATATTAACACAACCACAATATGCTCGTCAAAGTTTTAAGTATGAATTTCATTCATATTTCCAACATTGTCTGTATGGTACATGTGTATGCAAACTTTGTAAAAATATGCGTAACAAATTTATTTGAAATATTATATAACATAGAAGATATCTAAATACTTTGCTTTTCTTGAAGTTTTACACACAATTGTTTTCTTAAATAAAATATTCGATTTTCAATTATTTCTTTCAGAAGTTTACCACAATGAGCCAGTGTAAAAGTTATTTGACTGTAACTCGACGAATTTTTAACCTCCATACCTTTAAGGTATTGGCGTCAGTAAGGCTGTGTATCGGTAATTTTACACATGGTATGTGATAATTTGGCATTTAAAGTTAAGGGGCTTATTTAGGACCAATTGTGAAGATCAGTTGCAATGTTGATTGTTGATATCTGATAACCTGTAAACTAAAGTTGTGGTTAAATACTATAAAGGCGAAAAAGATGACGGCTAGCTTTGTACTGTGCTACCCTTATAAACAGAGGTGAATTGCGTTCCAAAGACTCATAGTCATTTAACAAGTGTACTTATAAATTATCTCTGCATTTCAGACTTATTCAAGTTTGAAATAGCTACAAGTAAAAATAAAATAATGAGAAGACGTAATTCGACGTATTGAAAATGCATGGTCCGTAATTAACATGATGTACTAATAGTCAAAAGCTTTGAAAACTCTTTTCTGTACATAAGTGGTAAATGAAAATGTTATATTTAATCTAAGCTTTATAGCATTATTTATTTACACAATATATTTATTTGCATACTCCAAGTTTTCTAACATACAGCGTTGTTATTTAGAGGCATAGCGAACGATACGTTCTTTGTCTTCTATTTCGCATAACAATAATGTGCTGGTTGAATATTCATAGCGTCTAGCCTTGACTCATTTAAGCTAATGTTCATTTTTTTATGAAATGAATATCGATGTAAATCTGCATTAACAATGCGTCTAGGTTTTCAGAAAACGAATGAGTCTAATGCTATTTATAACGACACAGCTGTACGACGCATTTAGAAAAAAAAAAAACCCTGAAACCCAACACCTCTTCAAAAACTTCAAATATGATAAAAACAGTTTAGACTCAGTACATAAGGATCAACTGGGGAAAGAACAGATTTCGCGTATATTCAACAAACATTTCTTACGTATATCTTTAGCTTCTGTACATATATTCAATATACAATTTTGTTTAGACATGTTCTATAGTGAATCAATATCATTAACGATATAAACATGCAGATACTTGTATTAATGTAGTCGTCTGTTTTTTAAATTTTATCTTATCTTTTTTTGTAATGTTTATTGACTTACATGTACTGAACAACACTTACGTGCAAACTTAATTTTTAGATATAATTTTTTTTTAAGAAATACTAAATTTGTTTAATAAAATAGCAAATAGCAATACTTTTACGGTGTAAACTTATTGCAACCGTTTAAAGAGACAATGCTTGAGGCTTCATTCTCATGTTATTTAGTAGTACACCAAGATTTTTAGAAAACAGGTTTTCGGTGAAAATTGATAATGTATAATGAAATGCAGAAATTGGAGCCAATTCTCTACATAATGACACATCTCTATGGCGGTTTTTTCTCAAAATCGAAACTAAAACTCCATTAATCATTGTAATCAATACTTCTTACGCAAGACAGAGCATATAAAATCAAAACATAATGAATGCAATAATTTTTCATTTTCTGATTATTTTAGGTTTCAGAATATTATTGATAAATAAAAAACTAGGTATTGATGTGCATTGATATATTGTACAAGCACATTAACCAATTTGTCATTGTACATTGTAGTCATAGCAGTTCCTGATGTATATATGTTTTATTATCATTACTTTAGCCATATGGCTAATGCTAGATATTGATTTTTCTTCCATATTTTGTCCTACTGGCAATTGCAGGGGCTACACAAATTTACTTCCTTTGCTGTAGAAAACTTTTTTTCATTATCAAATTAGACAATGATAAAAGTATTGAGCCTATACCAACTCTAGATAAAACAATACAAAAACTATGACGCTAAAATGACAGTATTTTGAATATTCAGGATCGAACACAGGATGAAGCTCTGCCATTCAGTCAACTGAATGTTAACTGGAAGGTCTGGAAATGTGACTGAATGGCACAGCTATGTCATCCAGTAACCTTTCAGTTACCTTCAGTCATATTTCAGTTGACTGAATGGCACAGTTTCATCCTGTGGAACACACTATATCGAATTGCTATGCTTCAAGTTTTTAACTAATCAACTCTAGGAAATCAACACTGTGCTTCGTAAAAACAATTTAAAAAATCGATCCCTCGCAACGAAAACAATGGCAAGATCAATAGTCCGTCAGTCGTTTCAGATCAAATCCTAAACAGTTGCTGAGAACGGAGTCTATTTTGAGGTAACATATAACATTTTGTACATGTATTTCTACCTAGTAGCATTTTCCTTTCATTAATGTGTTTACCTTAATAATACCATTTCAAATCTAAAAATGTAATAATTGTTGAAACGTGTTTTTAAGTTAGTGTTAATAAGATAAAAGTGTTGTTTTCTTATTTTTTTTTTTGAAGAAGTGACAGATTGTTTTGAAAACTAGATATAAGTAATACCTCATCATAAAATAGTTCGCTCAGGGCTGATTAGAAATAAAATAACGTCCGAATAAACGTTTGATAAAATTCAAAGATATTTATCCAGACGGCCAGACGGTAGGCCGCTTTTAACGCTGTTTTTGTTATGTGGGAAACCTGACCCAAACTTTTGTCAGTGTGATGATATACATGTCAGAAACTTTCTGCAAATAATACAATTTAATTTAAACGCATTTAAAAGTAGTGAGTATAATTTCCATTTAATTTTTACTGGCCGAACCATTCTGTAAATGCCCTAGTTTAAAATATTCATTACCACCTGATCATGTCTCAAACCTCTTTAGTATGTAAACAAGACGTCGATGCGAAAGCGTGGTAGGCATGCTGGTAGCAGGCTAACGCATTCGTAGATGAAAGAAAATGACAGAGACACTAATGTTTTGAGTCGAGGGACCCTCGAAAGTGGTAATACTGACGTTCTGTTTTTAAATTATCTATTCTCTGATCAGGTATGAATTGAAATGGTGGTCTATAGATTTATAAGAGTTATTAAATCGTAAAGAAATTGATGAAGAAATATTTTTTTCAACATTAAAAGAGTATTTTTAGTATCTTATTTTGTAAAAAAAAAATAAAAATAAAAAAAAATTCTTTCTGTCATTTGTCTTTCCCGATGATGTTCTCCTAGTATACTTTTCCCACGAGCGGCTGTCATGCATAAATATACACTAACGTGAATCGTTTATAGATATGCATAACAACATTTTCATTTCATTTTGTTTCATTAAAATGCTTGTATAACTGACTCATGTAAAACAAAGGGTAACCGTATACGGTTAGATATTTGAAAAATATTTGATAGGACATGCTCTTCCTATAAATTACAGCGAAATTAAATGTGCTGAACTTTGGAAGAATCATATCACAGGCGTTTTTGTTTTTTGTAATAATTTAATTTTGGTTGAAACGCGCTTTCTGAGAGGCTAAAAAAATATTTTATATCGTATAAAGAATGTTACCTACGTCATAGTAAGACTAACGTCAATAAAAACGTATCAATCCGCCTGACATTATTTTGAATGTTGTACAATTTGACGTCATTTAATAGGTCAAATTACCGTTCTTAACTACAAGAGTTAAAAAAAATTAAATTATAAGCAATGAATTCAATATTTATTAGTTTTATAGGATATAAAATGGTTTGAAACAGTTTACGCTTTATTTTAAACCATTTATGTCGTATTAAAAAAAATCATTCCTTAAATAAAAGTTCATCCTATACATGAAGTATAACGAGAACACTCGGTATCTAACTCCGAATCATGTGGAGTACCACCTTCCCGTGAATTATGATCAATTCAACTTTCAAATGAAAACAAGAGGATAAAGGTTAAAAATGCCATTCTTTTGTACCACATTTTAATTAAAAATCGTAAATAGCATTGTTGCCGCTATTTACATATGTACTTCCATCTGAATAAACAGACCCCGACATTACTCACCTACTGAAACAAAGCGCTTGTGAGTCACATATTCAATCACCAGAGTAATATCATTTCTTTCTTTTTTTACAAAATGAAATTCTTTTTATCATTTTCTTTTTGCAGGGTTATGGTCACTGACCAATGAATTTGGTCAAAGCATTTGTTTTAAAACATTATTCTGTTCATGTTTTATAAATCGGCACATATGCTTATATGAAAGCCACAATATTTATCCCAATGTAAAGATTTGTCTTTAGGTAATTGTTTTATGTAGCGAAAGTGGTTACCGTCAAAACTACACATTTGTTATTTTGCTAATGATAAGGTGTCGGACCGGTAATTCAAGTTTTGCATTTATCATTGTGCTCAAACAAGCTTAAACAATGTCTTTTGGTAAGGATGTTTATTAGCTTCCTCTTTCATGAGGATAAGAGGCTACAAAAACAAAATAAGTCGTCTTACAAATAATTACATAAAACAGACAATTCAGTTCACAAATTTAAGTAAATACGCAATGGTCAATCCAGATATACATGTGCATTATGCCAAAATTCAAAAATACATGAAAAAGGAGTTTTATGACTTTTAAACACACTACATGTAATATTTAGACTGTACTATATCGTTTTACATTTTTCAAGTTGATATAATCAAAATAGTTACTAAAATAATGTTTCATTAATGGTCGTATCCGAATTTTACATCATGTCAACGCCATGTGCGTGCGTTTGTACACTTTACGACTTATAACTATTATACAAAAATAAAGAATTGACAAAGACTGACACTTAGAGTATACAATATTTAGACAGTGATTGACATTTGCATTAGAAAAAAAAACTTACTCTTTGGTCCTGTGTACAACACAGAGATGGCAGATGTGCCTACAAACAAACGTGGGGATCTTCCCGGATGTACACTACAAACAGAACAGGCACAACGTAAAATTCAAAACCCGGACAGATAAATTCCGAATCATTGCAATCATGACTAAAAATTGTGCGGAACTGTGAAAGAAAAGCGTTTATCCTGATAGGCGAATCTTAAGAATCCGTATGATAAGTTATAATGAAGCAAATCTGGGATTGATTGATTTAATTCCTCTGATTAATATGACATCACAATGAGCAACAGGACATCATGTTTTACTAAAACACGTGTCCTTTTTAACTATATGTTTTATCTATACATTTGCGTCTCTTCTATTTCTTAAGAAAATCAATTGTGGTTCATAGTTCTATAGAAACTGACAAGACTGAAATCTACACGACCCAGTTCTAACCAGTTTATCGATCGGTCGAAAACTTCAACAACCTACGAAAACTCACAGACTGCACGAAATAATCATAGTGATGTTAGACTCAAATGCTCATATATGAACATTTTGGCTATACAATTTGTCTAAGGTAATGATGTACATTGAAAAAAATAAAGTAAAGTTAATTTTACTTACTCTATACGAACAATTAATTAATTTGAACACATAAAATGTAAATCTAAACAATAAACAACGTTCATTGATGTTCATGCGGGTTATGGAAGTTGCGTTAATTACAATTTGTTTCACATAACCCGCTTAAGCGAGTTATGTATTTTTTCTGAATGTTGCTACCTTCATATCCCCCATGAATCACCATGGAAAGCATTGTATTGTTTAAAAACAAAATTTTTAAGATCTACAGTCGAGACTAAGTCTAATTAATTCTACCCTAAATATTTTGATGACATTTTATATAGTTTTGCCTGGTTAAAGAAACGTGTCATTTTTAACTAGATTTCTCTTTTTGGATTTTTATAGATTATTATAATCCAATTTCCTAGGAGCCGTCTCGAAATACATCTATGTTTACTTTTGGACCCTATGGAAATCTGTAGGAAATGGCCTAAATTATGACATGTTATATATATATATATATATATATATATATATATATATATATATATAGAGAGAGAGAGAGAGAGAGAGAGAGAGAGAGAGAGAGAGAGAGAGAGAGAGAGAGAGAGAGAGAGAGAGGGATATCTATATTGTGTGATTTTATATTTCCTTTATCCAAGAGTTGAAATGGTGTATATATTCGCGAGGCTTGCCGAGCGAATATAACCATTTCAACGAGTTGGATAAAGCAAATATAAAATCACACAATTATAGATGTTCTATTTGTCTCATACAATTTGATTTATATCATGAAGCTTTTGAGACAGCACATAATATGACCCGAATTGATTTTTTCAAAGATTAAACGATGATGCAAGGTTGTGTAATGCGGTTATTGTGACCTTGCGCAATACAATTTAGTACGTCATTTCGGAGATAAATATAACTGTTTTAATGTAAAGTTTCACTAAAATAAACCTTGAAATAATTGTTTATCTGTAAATAATTTTTCTTAGATCTTAATCACTTAATTAAATGGAAATACTGATCAGAAGACTTCAATAATCAAGTTTGTTGACATACACAAAGTTGCGAATGCTCGTTAGTTTGAATTGACTCGAACGAGGAACAGTTGTTGATGTTTTATAATACGAACACTAGCCTAACGATTCGAAGTTGAAAATATTGAATTAGGATGCTTACTGCTGGTGAAATAAAAGTCTTTGGAGACATTATTTCGGTAAGTTCTTGTATAGAAACACAACACAAGCATTCTGTTTGCATTGCGTCGTCAGAATGAACTCCTTGATAGCTAATGTCATTTGCAGTTTTATAAACTTCACAGTTATGTGTTTTCCTTTATATTTGTAATTTAAATCTTCGACAAAATCCATTTTAAATCAATGTTTGGTAGTAGATATAGTTTGATGGAAAATACTAAAAAGTATTCGAAAATAGGTCACTGAAGCGTTGAAGCGAGGGGCTGTGTCAAAAATAGTTCGGACCGGAAGTATTTGATAAAGCATCACCCGTTTGATAAAGCAAAGGTTTATCACACGGGTAGTATACAACACACGTATGAGATAAATATATATTTATAATATATTTATAATATAATTCTAAATCTCTTAAAGTCTTTTAAAACTATTTCATCACATGGTTAGCACAATATGCTGTGAATATCACTCATGTTACATATTTTTTAAATATATTTTATATGACAGTCTATTACATACTTAAAAATAGATACAGGGTTTTTGCATATGCGATACAGCTAACTTTATAATACCAGTATTAGCCTCTAGGGCTGATACAGATCCTGCAGGCCTGATACCGATCTGCAGGGCTGATACAGATTCGTAACGCACACCTTGCGGAACCCCTCTGATTTTTTCTCCTTCCGAAATAGGTCGTGGTTTATTTACTCTTTTTGGATGACATCAGTATTTTTCCGCCTTGGCATATGTGTATATTTGCAGACAGTAAAATGGATCTCAATGAAAAAAAAAACATTTGAATTGCTCGGGAATATATTGAGTGAGTTGGAATTCATATGTGGACTTAACGACACCAATGTAAGTGAAAAGAACTGATTATATTACACTGGATCTAGATAGGCTTAGCCTAGCCCTAAGTGTAGATAAAAAAAACTCGAAGATGTACCTGCTGCTAGGCCTAATATTAATGATGACGCGGACACCTTGACAGACACGCTGAACGAATCTATATATGAATTTGTAAAAGGTATGCAAAATACGAATACAGGACGAAAACATCAATCGGCCATAATGAAATTTACTGATTACCTTGCCAACCCTGCGAATGTGTTTGGAATGTTTTCTTTATTGTTGCCAAGTATGTAATAAATCCAGAGGTGCTCGAATGAAATTTCACGAGACTTTCCCGAGATTTGTTCAGTTCCTGTGAAATTTCGAGCGAAAGTATGAGTGTTCGGATAATATTCTCGAAATACGTAAGTATTGGTCGTTTTTCATATCATATCTTACTTTGATATATGTTAAAACATAAAAATCTATTACGATATATGTCTTATTTCATCATCTGGAGGTTATTTAAACTGAACGATAATAGTCAGAACAGAGTTGTCGTTCGTGTTCAACCACTCTACACGTGGTTGAAAATATAATCTTTGTGTTGTTTGATAAAATCATAGCAATGTTTGATGCTTTGGTGTGCAATACCAAGCTTTTTTTAAAAAAGTATATCGAGCCATTCTCAAGGAACATTCTGCATAAAATAGTATAGTCTGTTTCACTATTGATGCTTTTACTAGGTCAGGCGCGGATCGAAAAATAATTCTTAGGGGGGATCGCTACGAAACATTTTAATTGTTGCAGCATCAAAAAATAGTTATATTTTCAATTGTCACATTTATTTCTAGAACTTATTTTATCTACCAATTAATGAAGATAAAGTTTAAAATCAATACACGTCTAGATTTTATATTTGACTTCAAGTACCTAGATTATAGGAAATAGACTATAACCACGAGGCAAGATTTTTACTGCGAAACTGAAAGGGTCAAATGAAACCACGTAGTCTAAATTTAAATGACAATAACATTCGCAGGGGTGTTGCGCGGAGTGGTAAACTTAGAAAACCGGAGGAAATTCCGGTTAGGGAACTCGATATGCATTTGGCGGGATTCTTTATGAATGAATGAATACCATATTCTTTGTTGTTGGTATTAAACAATCTAAATTATTTTTGTTTTCCTTATTTTAATACTATGTATATATTATATATAATAATGCATACCATTCGGCCTCAGGCGCTCTGGCTGATATCGGTGTCTCAGGCTGATACAGGGTGTAATATGAAAAAAAGGTATGTACATGTACTATTTTCTGTGTATTATAACGCCACGTGACGTCATAATACAGTTGAAAAGTTTTGAGCTAGAATTGTGAACCATTTAAAGTCAACATCTAGTAAATGATTCCAGAGTGTCTTTTTGGTGCTACAACCATTATGACGTGGTAATTGATTTGATTATTCATTTTTCCCGTACTTAACGACTTAGTAGGAAATATGTAGAAAATAAAACAATTTTTTGACATTCTTTATTAAATCATGGGAAAAGCAATCCCGATTCAATTTTATGCATTTCAAAGAGGAGGTCAAGAGCTTGTTTAATGCCGTTTTTGGAGAGACTGTGGGCATTCTAGATTTATTTCAATATTCAAAAATGGACAAAAGCTCGATATTTGGTATTTATTTTCTTTATATTTCATAGAAAATGACAATTAAAAACATGATTTTTCATTGTGTTAACCAAAAATTTATGCCCCGATACACCCTTTGAAAGAAAGGTATTGTTATGAAGCATCATTGAATTTCATAAACCTGAAGGCACCTTTCATTTGCTAGATCTTGACCTTAACGCAGTTTTTTAAATTGTTTTCATAGATTAATAATAATTGTGTTCGGAAATGAAATTTCTGTTAGCTGTTTCTGCTAAGCTTGGAACTTTTTTCATGTGTAAAATTAATGGTATCTCGTAGTTTATTTGTTTTGCGGCTCACAACTATGGTATTAATATTATTACTTATCAGGTTTGTTACTGACTGACTATAGAAATATATCGGGTTGATTAATCTCATTGATGGAGAGGCAAACCGGAGCTGTCTACGAGACTGATCAACCCGATATATTTCTGTAGTCAGTCAGTAACAAACCTAATAAGTGTTGTTTTTCCGAGGACTTTGAAGTGACACATTTATTCACAAAAAGCGATGGTCTTCGCAAACCCATCTACAAGTTACCTAACATATCGTCCAATTTAACTCATTTAAACTGTTCAAAATTATCACTTTCAAATTCTCTGAGAAAATCTTCGCTTCACCATATTTACTTACAATGTTTTGTTGCTATTCAATTTCAAACAGTTTCCCCCTTTCCTCTGTAGAGAATTGAGCAAATTTCGATGCTGTCGTTTCGTTCTGCTTTAGACACAACAATGTGACGTCAATATTCAAAGGGCAACTACTCTAATTTTAAATAATTTCAAAGGACAACTACTCCAAATATTTTAAGAACTTACGGCATACTGTTTCTGAATTAAATAATATGAAATGTCGAAATGAGTAGGCGAAGCTTCGGCGAATGACAGCCATGTTGCCGAATATTAATTTTCACCGAACAGACATAGATATATATATCAGGCAGTCACGTGCTATGTTTAAACGTATTAAAGTGTCACATTTCAGTCCGAGGGAAAAAAGAAGAAAAAAGATTGATGTTTTAAAAAAGACGTGGTAAAACACGTGACAAAAAGAACATATCATAGTTTGCCAATAAAATATGATTTTTATCCAACGAGGCTCGGGAATAGAAATCACACAACTCACTGGAGAAAAAACACATACCATCGCAAATCATGACAGATCTTCTATAAACTGGTTTTGTGTCTGTTGTGATACCCTGTTAAACAATTCCTGGTTTAAAAAAAAACAATTCCTGCCTTGATGAAAGAGCGAATCATTTGTTTGTTTTTCGAATTCATGCATAGTTCACAATATCAGAAAACGATGCTGCTGTAACAGCCACATTAGAAATTATTAACCGATTAAAGTTATAAAATTGTTATTTTTTTTAACTCATTAACGTTACGAATAATGTTTGACATTTGCAAGACTCAAATAAAAAAAAATGAAATGCATCGAAGTATAAATTTGAAAACAAATTAATTGACTCATTAAATAAAATGGGCGTACAGAGGGTGTTTCCCTCCTGGAAAATCGGAAGATATTCTATTCTTTAAAAGGTTTGAACTGTTCATATTTATAGGGTATTTGTTTTAAAGAATGGGTGCATTTTTATAGATCTCACTCGTAATGTTTAGGATGTGATTAAATCTTTCCAAGGTCATTATTAGAGATTCACAATAATTGAATACAATCTTTGGTTTATTTTCTAATAAATCTGAATATTGAAATAGTACATCAATACATTGTAGTGTTGATCAGGAAAAGCATTTTGGAATAAATAACCTAAAATCTAATAACAAATATTGTTTTGAAATATTCTTTAGTCTTTAAATCAACTTCAAGGATCATAGAGAATTCAACTTTAACTTTACATCTTCATTTGGTAAGTCTTCTTGTGATGAAAATGCAAAATGAATTGTTAATAACAAAATTTTGACATAAAATTTTTCTCTCCCTTTATTCCATTTTATATGCAAAGAATTTTTTTTGCGTTATACAGGAGGTGCACTTATATTAAAGAGCATGTAAAATGCAATGGAAATATAGGAATCATTGCGGTAAAAATAAAATCCTGGATATACCCATGTTGCACTCATTTAAAAAAAATCATTAAATAAATAAGTTCATTACAAATATCAATATAGCCATGATGATCATAACAGGTTTGTTTATGGACTTTTTTCAAATCAACCTTCACCAGAGGAGCATCTGATAAACATCAATCATAATTTGCGATGGTACCTCATTTCAAGAGGCAACTACTCTAACTTTAAAAAATGATATTTTCAAAGGGCAACTGCTCTAAATAACTACTACAAAACACAGTTAATGTAATAAATAATATGAAATGTCGAGATAAGTAGGCGGAGCGTCGGCCATATTACCGAATATAAATTTCATCAGTCGGACATAGAAATATACCCGGCAGTCACGTGTCATGTTTAAACCAATAAAAGTGTGACATTTCAGTCTGAGGGAAAACAAATTACCCCTTTTTTTTAAAATTGCATCGTTATTCTGGGTAAACTGAATCGTGGCGGATCCATCATCCAAGAGAACGTATAGCAATAGAACTGCAATAGTTGTTAATTGTTTGGAATATTATCTTTTAATCAAATATTTTATATATTAATTTCAAAGGCATTGTTTCTGGTATAAAAGATTACACTGTAACCCAAGGTGTGATAATAATATAAAGGGCAGAAACACGTGTTAGTTCGTAATCTGCATTACCTTGGTACAATGTCAATGTCGATCTGAACAATTGTACAAATGTATTGCAAGGAGAATTCTGCAACGACATGTTTTTAAATAAACTTAACGTAACGTTGCGTAAGAATACACCTTGCAATTCAAGAAAGTTATTACATGAGTGATATCCACTGCATATTGAGCTAAAAAGATTAAAGAGTAAGGCAGGGAGAGAAACAAAGATAAAACTTTACTTGCCGAAATCAAGTATTTAAAATTGAAATTATATAACACCACTTCTCTTTATCTATATTGTGATCTTTTTTTTTAATAAAAGGTGTAACTAAAAACAAAAAAACCCAAACCTTTGTACTATAAAGAAGTCTTAAATATAACAATGTACGAAAGAATATTAGAAATTAGATAATTGGTAAAACTTTCTTTTATACTCCAGATATATATACTTCTTGATTCAATTTTGTAAACACAACGTTTATTCTGTTTCTTTACTTGCAATTGTACAATACTGACATTAATTAAATTCATGACAGAAGAAGTGAAATTACCATAAGCAGGTCATTTGGATAGGTTTATATACTATGAACCGTATTAATTTATAACATTTTTTTTTTTACATAAATCAAATTTAAAAGACAAAATAGTACAGACAAAATTTAAAATATCAAAATTTTATTAAATGTCATCTATCTTTTACTTCTTTCAATATAAAGAAAAAGCAACACGTCGTATTTTCTCAACTATCTCAAAACCGGTTTAAAATAATTTAAATAGACGCCAAAAAATTAGCTAGCTAAAAAATAGGTCTCATATATCCTGTCTGTTTAATTTTATTCAGATTTCCAATGACACATCTGCGTAAAACTAGTAACTATAAACCTCCTAAAACATAATGGAAAAGTGACATATGCGAAAAAATGGTAAAACTTAAAGTAGGAAATGCTAAAAACTACTGGCTGCATATCGATACAAAGCACATTCAAACTGAAAGTACAGTAAATATTAATTTTACGTGTTTCTAAAAACGTCACAACAGCTACATACTTTAAAACCCCAACGAAACGGATCGTCTGTCAGACAATTGATGGTTGTGCAAATATGTGTTTATTAATGCATCTAAAAACCGAAATACCAGAGTCAAAATTAAGGACAGGCTTAAATAACACGAGGAAACAAATTCTGATTGGGGAGAATCTTTAATAACGTTATATTCAGAAAGACGCAATTCATACAGCCTACAAGAAATTTACAACGGAGTATGTGAAATCAATTGTTTTGGAGTGTTTTTGCTGAGATTGGCATTTCAGGTTCGTTTCGTTATGGTTTTTCCTTTTTTATTATTATTTTTTTTTTTGTTGTGATTGTTTTTCTCGAGTAAATCTTATAAATTATGAAAATACTGTGGAATGACCATTGTTCATGGGAAACCAATTTCGTGTTTTTTGTGGGTAACCCTTGCCCATGAATTAACAGTCCTTTGAACGTACGCGGGTATGATAAGGCAACTCTCAGCTATCGATTGAGTAAAAATCGATATGACGTCACAATAAGCAGCATGATGTCTTATTTTACTCTGAAACATGTCAATTTAACTTTATCTCTGGTCCAAATTATAAAAACTAGAGGCGTAAAATGTCACTAGAAACTCTTCTGACTGAATATATCTTCAATTTCTCTGTATTACGTATAATTAACATTGATGACGTCACAAGCATATTAAATAGAGAAGATCAATGTCGGGAGACAATTCATCAGTGCAGTGTAAACAATGCCGAAATAAGACTTATTTAATACAGATACCCAAGATTTAGATGATTGTCAGTTAGGATATAATCAGGATAATACAGGCATGGATATTTTTTTTTACCAGCGAGTGTTATAAGGTAAGCAGATAGACATTTATATGGCTTGACCGGCCTTTCCTCTGTCAGTGTGTACAAAAAAGGCAAAAGTGTAACACTACCCCGAATATTATGAAAGATGAATCTGGCAAATATCAAAAGCATATGACCTTAAACACTTGAAAGGTGCTGCTAGAATCCTTTGCTTCGTTGTTGTAATTAAAAAATACGTAGTATTTTCAATGAAATTGAAAAAGTTGAGGGGGTTTCCGATAAATAATGACCAAATTTATGTTATGCGATTAACAATAGGATTCTAGCAGTAATACTAATCAACATGATTGAATTGCCGATCAAATTTTTGTATTATACATACAAATGAACTTAGTGTTACATTTTTGATTTTTTGTTAAGGTAAAATATTGATCTATTTTTAACTGTCACGTGATACCATGGCATGATAGCTTCAAAGATCGACTCGATTCCGAAGAAGAAATATGATATCTTGGTGAACACATTCACTTGATATTTATATTTAGCACTGTTTTTATAAAAATAAACAATAATTAAAATAACCGTAATATCGACGATCATCAAACTCAGAGTTGCCTTATCCTACCCGCGTATATACAAACATTTGTTTAATATTTATTAAAATTATCCAGATTACACTACCAACGAAATTACGTCACCACGAACCAGGAAAATTTTGGCTACCCACAAACATTGAACCCCACGAATAAAAATTATTCCACAGTACTATTTTGTTGAAAATGTTTATCTGAATTAAGGGCAAATGGGCAACCACGATTCTATTGATACATCGTTGCATCGCATTAAGCATTTCATTTTCTTCTACCAACGAACATTAAATTGAAGAATGTGTCATGATTTTGATTTATATAAATGTTTTTTCAGAATTTGCATGAAGTTACAAAATAGTTTTTAGGAGTTGATTTAATCAACTCGTCTATGCAGTCATTCTCACTTGGAGTAGTGTGGACCTGTGTGCGTATTAGATTATTGAATCCACAATAGAAGTTAGTCCTTTTAATTGATAAGATTGTTACTGTGAGGCACTGAAAGCATAACTCAAATTCAAATTATATGCTTGACAAATGCTACCTTAAATGAAAGAAAAAAATGAAATATGTCAGCCTTAATCATTCACATCAAGGATTTTATGTACGTTCGCTTGGGAAATTTTTAAAATAAACCTTTCATTAATCAATTACATGAAAAAAGTGATGACACCTGTCATCATGATTGCACCAATACAAAATAATTATGTTGTTTTTACCAGGGAAGGGAATTTACCTTAAATAGTCTAAGATTTCTGAGTGGGTCACAGTAATTCTTTTCGGATGGCTTTAAATCATTTATTAAATTTGTCGCATTTTACTTGGTTCGTCAATTACAAATTCATTGAACACTACTAAGAAAGTCAGGCTAAAACAGCGGATACACAATTAAGAGACCTTTCCAAAGACCCCCCCCCTTTCAGATAAGATGCAATACCTAATCAAAACGGTTATCGAAATAACAATGTTAAAGCATTTGGTGAAACTATTAGTCAACAAAAGCAAATCCGTCAACTAATTACACTTCTTTGCTTCTTTTATACATGAACATGTAATTATTCTAATATGAATATGGTAGGGTTGGTGCGCAATCAATTATAAGCTTGATTTACTATGATTTATATAGTTTTCCTGTAAATTTGATGGAATTGTTCACCTCATGATTTCTTAGTCATGCAAGCGCTTATATATACAGAAATAATAAAAAGGTTAAAGAGTAAGCTGGACATCATTTTGCTGAAGTATTATCAAATTTGACGATATATCATAAATGAGTTACATACTGAACTCTGCAAGATTCTTAGGGGGAGTAGTACTTAACAATAATTAAAAAATAGTACGAGTTTTCGTGATTGTTGCAGAATAAAATCTGAGGTTGAGAAATGCAGTTTTGATATATGATAACCGAGGCTTTTACCACATTTAATTTGAGTTTTAGTTGAATGCGATTGCTGTCTAAATATAGCTGCAAGGGCGCACTTAAAAAATAATTTGAAGTTATTTGGTGTCTGTAGTCAGAGATATGCGTTCATAGAGAATGCATCGTAATAATATACAACCAATATGATCATGAGTTCTTGGAGACATTCATTATTTGACTTTCACTAAGAGGCTGCCTGCTCATGCTACATGTAAAAGCTACGCTGCAGTCTTTACAATTTTTACAATCCTCCGCACTTGCATGATTATCCGCTATGAACGGATGGAAACTCAATATAATTTATGTGTTGGTCCACTGAAAAAGTATATTCTTTACCGGATTTATTCACTTATGAATACCTTTGTTTTTTTCAAAATTTCATCTTTTGAGATGAGATTTACAATATGTAGAAATCGTGTAAAAATTCGGTATTTGGCAATTCATAGGGTTTTGTTTCATTATGTTTTGTTGAAAACATTGCAGGTTACCTCCGCGCATTTCGAATCAGTAGCTAACACGGCGATAAAAGTTCAACGGAAAAAGTTATATCATAGTAAGTATTATTTCCGTATACATGTATTGTCTCAAAAATTGAGGAAGTATTAAACAAACTTTTAAAAAAGATAAGGAAGCTAGCGCATTGGCTGTATAAACCAACGAATGAAATGTATTTTTTAATATATCCTTGACTTATTCTTGTCTTACTTTTCTTGGTTTCTAAACAAACGAAATCATGCCAAGGTATTGTAAGAAAGTAAAGTAGTTATTATTATTTTTAATGAAAATACCTTTTATTGACATGTGTTTTCTTCTTGTTTTATCACATATGATATTTGTTTACATTCATTATGTCTCCTATTTGGGCGTCTGACGATTATGTAATTAATATGTGTTATCTCTGGGTCAAGATTCTAATTTTAATTCCATCTGAGTAGGATGATGTTTAAACCAATCAGCGTGGCTCCTCGAGACCACATGACCATTATTGATCTATTTACTAGAAGAGAAAGCCACGCATAACTTGAAGAAGATTTTTGGGGAAAATCCTCCATCTACCCCTTTCTTCCGCCATGTTTATATTTTTTACTTTATTTCTATTCTCATGCATCGGATTATTATGAATCTTGTAAAGATAGTAATGTTTTACTATTAGGGGTCAGCATATTGCATAATTTACTGCCAAAGACTTTACACCGTTGTCAGTTGTTTTATAGTCTATGCTGCCCCCCTTGATGGTGTATATATTTTATTTTCCGTCATTTACCTCAATAAATTATATTTGTTCATTTCTATAGCTGTTTTGTTTTCTGTATGCTTAACATTAAAAAACTAAGTGCAGTTGTCTTGGCTTTAAATAACATAGGAACATAAAGTAAAAAGAACGTTTATACCAAAAGTATGTTTATAGAACTCTCACAGCTAATATGCGGGTGTTAATTTAGTTTGCACACTTGTTTTATGGCTGTTGGTGAAAAGGCAAGCTTAGCGTATAGCGGTCTACATACAATGCATATGACTGCAAAACCACTTTTCTTTATTAAGGCATTGAATCATTCTTTTTTGAAAGACATGATCTCATAACTGAAACGATGCGTGCATACTAATACATACACATGCTAAAGTAATGCGAAACTAACGGAAGAGTCATTAGAACAGGAATAATGCTGACAATATTAGTGAGCAACGCTATTAATTTTTATGACACAATTTTATTTTTCACTCTGTTACTCGATGAATATACTGTTTGGTATGATAATAAATTGATAAATTTAATTCGTTTAACAGCTAGCAAATATTTAGACTGACGAAATATTTATCAGCGTAGGTATAATATCAGGTCGTTATCCGGTCCGAAGTCGCCGATAATTGAAAAATGAATGCATTTATGCGCATACGATTTGGTAATTGGGTCTTCTGCGTTATGCACTCTAATCAATCAATTCAATCAATTTAATAGTGGCAAAGAAACATTGCATGGTCCCTCGTCGCAAACCACTGCAATTATAATCACCCTTTCTCAAGAGAGAGAGAGAGAGAGAGAGAGAGAGAGAGAGAGAGAGAGAGAGAGAAGCGTTACTCACGATGCACAGTTTGACATAAAAAATGCCAGTTTCAAAACTTAAATTTAATTTCTCTAACACAGATTGTCTAATTCAGATCTAAGCCAAATCTGAGTCCGCTGGTAGACTAGCAATCGTACAGTGTAAAATTACATTTGTATACATTCGAATTCGATAGAGCACAAACCCATATTTCCCATAATTTCTACTCAAGGTAAAAAAACAAATAAAATGTAGACGCTAGCAATTAGGATATTAATTTGACTTTTGTAATGTTAATAACACATCATATGCATAACTTGTACATGCAGGCTATAGTATTAAAGGGGAAACATTGATGGCAATAACTATGATTATTATTTGTTGTAAATAAAATTGACAAAGGAAACAACATAAATTTAGTGAAGAATGAAAATGAATGTTAGACTTTAAAGAATGCAGTTCAGAGATAAAACATACAGTTAAGCTAGAACACTATTGAAAAATAGTTTTTGCATGTTTTGTTTTTTAAAATTCCGATTTATTGAATTGCACTAACATTGAAAAGCCCTACATGTTTATCATCAGTGTGTCATTTGTTCATTGTACATGTATATATTTAGCATCAATACATGGTTACCTATTTATATACATGCGTTAATTGTTTAATTATTACTTATTCATTACTTTTTAAATCAGTCACCATATGTAACATTGCAACTAATACTGCTCTAGCATTACATTGTCACTCCTGTGGATTTGCAAAACAATAAAACAAGAAATATATAGCACATGTGTGTGATATGCGGTCATTGTGTTCCCGACTAAAATGACACAAACTGAAAGGGAGTTGACAGTGTACCCATTGGTCTTTTTTTTTAGATGTTGTAAAATGCATTAACATTCAAAATAAATATGAAAATGTCGATTTACATGACTGTATCAAAATACAGTTCTTTTTTAATTTTATGTCCATTATAAGCTAGGCAAAATGATTAGGTAAAAAAGTTTGAAAGCCCTTTTAAGCATACACGTTACCTCCATATAGGATAGCGACAAAATTATCAAAATGACAAAGAAAAATTTATTATTTTAATGATTCATTTCCTCTCGAAATAGTGCATACAGCCGACTTTTATATAGCTAATAAAAAGTGTCAGGTGGTTTCATTTGTTGATATTTTGTTCATTGTATAACGGTGCTTTAAACCGAGAAACACAAAACGTGATTTGGAATATCCACAAAAGAAACCCTGTTGAAAATAGGTTCTAACTTCTATCTAAAAAAAAAATCACAAATAGGATCCTCAAGGCCTACAATAGGTTATATTTTGATATGTTTATGTTGCCATTTTATTCCCGTCTTGTGTGCCTAGATTCCTGTCGACTCCATATGCAATGTGCTCACTTTCATTCAGTCAGAGTATAATAAAGTAAAAAAGCATTTTTGGGAGTTGAATTTAATCAACCCTCCTATGCAGTTACTCTAGCTAAACGGAAATAAACCGTGTTTGGACCTACGCACAAATCATGAATGGAAAATCATCACCGCTGACAAGACTTAGTACTTGAAAGATATATACATATCAAAGATAAAAACACAAAGGTCTTCAAAGGAAAACATTCGCCGCAATGATAAAAGGTAAAATTAAAAGATTATGATTCAAACTCTTATAATTTAATTATGGTTGTAACGCGCTCTCTGATTGGCAAACAAAAATATTTTATATCGTATAAAGAATTTTGCCTTCGTCATAATATACTAACGTCAAAAACGTATCAATCCGCCTGACGTTACGTCTGAATTGTTTACAACTTGATGTCATTTTCAAGGTCAAATGACTGTTTTTAATTACAATTAATAGCAAAAAAATAAAATCATAAGCAATAATTTCAATATTTAATAGTTTTAAACAATATAAAATGGTTTGAAACAGTTTACGCTTTTTTATAAACCGTTTCGCGGTTTATAAAGCTTAAACTGCCCCAAACCATTTTATATCGTATAAAACTAAAATATATTGAATTCGTTCCTTGTCCTTAAATATAAAAATTCTACTATATAAAAAGTGATACAAAGTAATTTAAAAGACATAACCCCCCCCCCCCTCCCCCGCCCTTATGTGTTTTCCCCAGTGTATAAATAAAGCATAGTGAACTGCATGCAATGTTTATTGTTATCAGAATCACTGACAGTGATAAGGGTAGCCCCGCCATTTTTTCTTATTAGCTTAATTGTCTAAAAGGTTGCCTAGGTCGACCCTGACCTTCAAAGGTAAAATGAAAATGGTAAAATGGGCCGCTATACATAACTAGATAATATCAAATGTAAGACGTACTTGACAACATTGCATAACTACTGTGTTTACATACAATCTAAATGGCACAGGTATGGTGGTTATGTTTTCAGTATAGTAAAAGTCTTTAGAGCATACTCTCTAAAAGTATTAACACAATGTTGTCTTAAACATGAAGTCTGAATATGATTAATGTTTAATTGAACTATCTTGAGAAAAGTGAATGGACTTAAATATTATTAATATGATTGTTTTACATCGTTTTAAAGTATTGTAGGTTTCTTATTTTTTCTTTCGTTTAGACATGTATGTTTGCCGTTTACCAAAATGTTCTTTAAAGCAGATTTCTTTGATCATGATTAACGTTTAAAAATCACAATGAAACTGACAAAACTTTAAAGATTTAATCCTGTGTTGACATTAGTGAAAAACGAATGCACGACTTCATCTATACAAAATACGATTGGATTTCCTGCCCTTTTTAATGATTTTTTTTTTTCATCACTCAAGAACCCGGTTCAGAAAATAATCATTCAACTTTTCTCGGTTGGTTAAAAAGACACAACGACGTTAAAACGATAAACTAACTGGCTCCAACTTAATTTGGTATTTCAACTCGCCGGTAAACATTGTAATGATAGCAGTCATACTTTAAAAATAAAGATTTACAAACGCATTTAAAAATCTACCTTTTATATATCATGTTTTAGCAATACCAAGTATTTTCAGACAAATTACCTCGATTTTTGTTTTCTCTAAATACATTCTCCACCGAGCTTATAACACTGTGCCAGATAATTATGCCAGTGCCAATGTGACATTTTTGCACCCGTCTAAGCTGCATGTATCGAATAATTCAAATATGCCATATGATAGACCATTGCTTAAAAAGTTTATAACCACCTTTGTTGTTAAGGTATCTCACTTGGTAGGTGAGATATTTGCCTTTAAAAAATAAATTCTTACGGGAATTTTTTTTCCTAACAACAATTTTCTTATAGGATATTTGGAATTTCCTACCGGAATAAAAGAACTTCTTGTAGGAATTTAAATTCCGAGAAGATTTTAACAAATCACCAATATGATTTAAAAACCCGATGGGAAATCTTAATTTCCTGTAGGAAAACTACCTGTCTGAATTACATTCCTACAGTAAATACTTTTCTCCTTTAAAAAATATAATTCCTATAGGATGTTAAGAAAATCCTATAGAATGTTCAATATTTCCTGTAGGAAAATTATTTCTCCTATGGGTTTTATTATTTTCCTATGGGATATTTTTAAAGGTATATATCTCACCTGTCAGGTGAGACACACTAAACACAAACATGATTATATACTCTCTAGACAATGGTCTATCATATGACATATTTGAATTATTCGATACATGCAGCTAATCCAGCACAGCGTTTTATTCATTCGAAGTAACTGTAGAAATTCCTGTTGCAATTTTAGAAATATTCGCTCAACAGGACGCCGTCGAGTCTTTTTACACCTCTGTTGCTATTGAGCGCAGTCGTTGCGTGTATAAATATTTAAAATCCAAACATAACATTCTTACCTGCAGTGTGCAATCGGCTTTGTAGTCTACAATTCCCCCCAATATAACGCACTTTGAACCAATGATTTAAATTTTCAACTGCAATTGATTACACTGTTGACATGTACACGCTAGAGATTTTTTTTTGGAACAGGGCCAAATACAGATAATCCTTCTATATATCAGGTTCAAAGCACATAGCATATAGAACTGTCTTCATTCTATGAACCATCATTAATAAATTGTAATGTAATGTAATGTATTTGCAACACAATGCTGTGTTTATGTTTTCGAATAAGAGTTAAAAAAGCTTCTGACGCACATTTTATCCATACAGGGTGTTTCAGAATATGTGACCATTTACTCTTTAAATAACTTTTGATTACATTTACCTAACAAAAAATAAAATGCATTTTCATAATTGTATATGATGTAAGTTTTTACTCAAGAAATTTCAAAAACATACATAAGTTTTTAACGAATTGGGCATTGTTTATAAAAACACAACAAATTTTAAGAGAGTGCTCCAAATGACGTTCTTTTTGATCAATGACAACATCAAGTCGATAAGTAACATTCCTCACAACAGCCACTGTACGGATTCCATTTTCTCAAAGCTTCTCATTATTTAAATAATATGTTGATTTTCGAGTTGTTTTTCTTCACGGTATTCTTTTTGTTCATTATTTAAAACTATATTTGGAATCTGTGTTTGATAATACAGTTTTAAAACGGAAGATGTCTGCTCTCTTGTCCGATTTATATTGATTAGAATTCAATCCAACCGAAGAAATATGATACGATTTTGTGTCACCACAATTCAAATAAAACGGTTTTTTCACAAACTGTTTTGTTAAAAAAAATTATATCATTTTACGTTTTATTTGAGTCACAATTTACAAGTATTGACTAAATATGTTTTAATTTATACGAATTTAAAAAGTTATCAGATATTCTGGGACACCCTACTTAGTATTTGCTGTCTATGAGGACGATAGCAAGTTTATTGTCCCCAAAGACAGCAACTATTTCTTGAGGCAAATTCGAGGGAAGTAGTTGCTGTCGAGAAGGATGATAAACTTGCCATCGTCTGAATTGACAGCAAATACTAAGTAGGGTGTCCCAGAATATCTAATACCTTTTGAAATTCGTAGAGTAAAGCCACAATGATGGGATAGAAATTTTTCATAAGTGAATTTTGAAAAATAAATCTTCTTTTTAAAAAAAAACATTTGGCCAGAAAATCTCTAACTCTGAGTGGAAACATCTTCAGGTAGTGTAAAATCAAGTTTGTCTACATCATGATTCCCGGGGGCAGGGTGGAGCCACAATGGGGATCAGATTTTAAATAGGAGTATATAGAGAAAAATCTTTAAAAATCTGCTCAAAAATCATTTGACTAGAAAATCTGCAATTTGTGTGGAAGCATCGTCAGGTAGTACAAATTCAATTTTATTCAAATCATGATCCCTGGGGGTATGGTGGGGCAACAATGAGGGAGGGGTGTTAGATTTTTTACATTTGAGTAAAAAGAAATCTGTTTAAAATCGTATTCTCAAAAACTGAAAAAAAACCAAAAGTAACTACATGTTTAACTTAACAATATGTGGAGAAAAAAAACTGAAAACCTTTATAAACAAAATATTCTCTACTAAGTTGTCTAGATATTTTATATTTGATACACTCAAGACGGGCTAAAACTTTTCTGTTCAGTTATGGCTATTGTTGCTCTGGTAAGCGATGTGGCTCCTTGGCATCTTTTTTTTTAAATCAATGTTAAGTTCAACAAAAACAGACTAAAATTAGCATTATTTTTGCACTCATACAGTCATTTTGATCATATTCAACAACATTTACAATAGCGTTGCAAATATTTGAACTAATATATATAATATAATATAATTGTAATATATATATATACATGTAATACCTTTACGTTTGATATTGCATTCATAATTGTCTATCATACATGTGGCATACAAAATTTCAACTCGAATTGCCTTTTTCGTAAGGTTGTTTTGACTAAACTCATTTTTTGGAATTATTTTTGGTAGACATGCATAAAATGATTGGAAGCTTATACATGTCCATCTAAGAATAAATATCTTAATTGCAAATAACGTTTTCTTTGTTTTGGTTGTTTTTACCAATTTCTTTTGTTTAGCCATTTTTTCAAACGTTTTTTAACAAGAATACGTGCTTGTTCAGGTCCTATTGCATAGCATTTCATATCAATATGATTTTATTTGCATCTGTCGTAGCATTTAATTTTGAGTATACAGCGTTGGATAGATACAGGTATAGTATAGCATAGCATTAAAATGCAAACCATTGCATAATATAATTGGATGGTTGTTCGTAGGCGGTAGATTCTAATACATTAAATTATGAGACAACACATGTAACATCACTGTAAAATTAAGGTTCAAACGTTCATTTATCTACAGAAAAAATACAAAACGTAAAAGAAAAGAAATACCCTCTTAAAACAAAACTTTTTCGGTATAAATTTCTTATATATTTTTTAAAAAAGTTTTAAATGTAAATTTCATTCCTTTGATTCAACTTAAACTAAATGCAAAGTCAAAGTATAAAAAAGCTTTCAATGGTTATATTTCATTTCTCCGTCCACAAATTGTGTATGCATGGTATACTGGAGAAAAAGGTTTTGACCCTGCGAAATATATTCCCAAAATAAAATTGCTTTTGATCATATTTTATGACGTCGCAAATTTAGAATAAACATAATGTATGGATAGGTTACAAATGTATATATCCACTTAGTTTTAGCCATGGTGTATCACAGAAACATTTCTCAAATATCTCTAAATCACAAAGTTTCCACACAATGTATTACAATCAATTACATTTTAGAAAATTCATGTTTACTTTTTTATCTTATATTTACAGATCTTGCGATACATTTTCTTGTTGACCTCTGACGACAGCGCTAAAGATGTCAGACGATCAATGTGTATTCAAAATCTATTTCGTTGTAATAATCTTATGTCTTTTGCATGCATGCACCTCTAAAACATTGAACATTGGTCGTCAAAAAAGATACGAAGAGGTGATTTAATCAATATTGCAATATTATGAAAAGCAACGTTAATTTGAAATTTCTATGAAAATAAGGTTTTTAAAATATATATTTATATATATATATATATATATATATAATTTATGATAAATGGCATGCCATATTTGTTCTATGATATTGATAAAATTGGTATGGCAAATCAAGCATAATATCGCAAGCTATTTAAATATCCTTGGATTTAAATTTTGCAACAGGGTTACTCTTGTCAAGAGTCGCAGAAAACAATGAAAGAAGTGAATGAATGTCCTCAGAACGATAAGACTTTCGAAGAACAATCGAACATCAAGAATTGCAGCAGATATCCAGCATGCAATGGGGAACGTTTGGTTTACCATTGTGTTAGATCTGGAAAGATGCTTGTAGAGGTTTGTGCTCCCAGAAGTTCCATTATAGGTAATTATAAGTAAATCATAGTGGCATTTTAAGTAATGAGTGATAAACTAAATTTTTCGTGTGAATCATGGTGGCTAGATTGCCATTACTTTAAATACATAATGGCAAATATATAAATAGTGTGAATTTACACAGTAAATTCGTAGAAGATAATTGCAATGTATTTTGTTTTTGATGACATGCACTATACATTTACGTATTCCGTTACAATACAATCATTATACGATGACAACAAGTTAGGATAATCTGACGGATTGAGGAAGAAAAAAAGAGAAAGAAAATCATTGCTTAAACTAAGTAATCGGTCTCTTCCAAGTACCAGAAGTTGCATAATTGTACGTTGCATGTGGAATAAACGTTGAGTTGATCTCTGTCTATGATAACATTATAAATATGTATCACAACCCCAGACCTACACGTATTTGATATACTAGATGATATCCCGCGCAATCAGGGGAAATAACATTATTTAAACACATTAATGGACATTTTCGGTTGGGTGAACATTTACTAAATAGCGACGACGAGTATGGAACGCATTTCTTAATAAAAGTGTATAGTATTATGTTGTAAAATTTGAATATACCGGGTGGTAGTAAATACAAAATATATAACATGAAGACTTGAAAATTTGATATTTACTGCCATCCGATAAATTCAAAATTTACCACATGACAATAGTTTCACGAAAAATATGGCTATAACATCCTTACACCCACAGTACACTCGTTGTTATGACCGGAAATAAAATCCGTATAAATTTTTGTCTTCCTATTGGTATATGTATATTAGATGGGCCACTTAGATTCTATGACAACTTTATACACTAGAACCTTAAGGATTTTGCACACATACTAAAAGACAGAACCCCCCCCCCCCCTCCCGCCAAAGCAATGAAGCAATGGAACAACAGCAATATACTAGTATTGTTTTAATTATGATATAATTATTGCTCTTTTCTATTGAAAAGTCCTATTGTTATTTTTACAACAGTAGACAACATGGATCTGGGATGTCGCCAAACACTTTTCAGAGTTTTATATAGGCTTTCAGTTTTGCGATTGATCGTTCTACATTTTCATGATCTGGGCGATGATATAACTCTGTTGTATTTTCGTCTAATCTGTGGTGTTTCTCTATGTATTTGCTGTGTAGTGAACGGAGTTACAATTGGATAACGGTTTGGGTAAATATTTTTGGCAAGTAAAACGCACTCCCCAGGAAAGGGGAGTTCTCTTCCTGCAATATTAGGTTGTAGGAGGGCGTACTGCATGCATCATTGTGATGACCTGGAAATCACACTTAACATACCGTATTTTACCAAAAGTGTCAAATATAATCTTTGAGTGAATAGCATGAAAATGTCTACAACCCGAATTATAAAGTTCCCGGGGCTCTGTCTTTGGTCTGTATGTTTCAAAGGATGTTCCATCTATTGCATCTACTGCAGATTGCAATGTTTGCCAAACATTTAACATTTGTCCCCATTTGTTTATGGTTGGCCAAGATACAAATTGATAACAATACACATGAAATATCTCGATAAGAGATGATCATTCCTCTTTCGCCGTTGTTACGCTAATGTTGAATAAATATGATAGCATATGATATGTAGGGAAACATCTCAACCAAATTATAAAGAGCAGTGCACTGTTTTTTGGCGTAAGCAGGTAACGTGCTGGGATTGCATTTCTTTGAAATTCAAACACATTACAAGCAATATCAACGAACGAATCGGGGCTTTCGCCAATTATTACATAAAATGAATACATGTGTGTACAGAACAGTTGGCAAACATCTCTTCCTCTCCACTACACTAGAAATTAGTGAAAAAAAGCGGTTAGCTTTGCTACATGTTATATGCAGCTTTCAATAGAATACTTGTAAAATGTAAAATCTTTTTATGTTGTAATTTTATCTAAATTCAATTGGATTTTAGTGTATGATTGTAAACATGGACATGAAATATTTATTTTCCTTTGAAAAAGTGCAGCATTTAAAAAAAAATATTTATACAAAATAGAGAATTTTTAGTGCTTTTAGGGTTCCATACATTTTATCGATAATAGCAAGTCGTTGTAAATGTTCACGCTACCGAAAATGTCCAATAGGCTTTGTTTTTTGTACACATTCTTTTGTATATAATGTGTCCAAATTTGTTTTATAATTGATTTTTCTTCACCTATTTTTTAAAAATTGAAATCAAAAAGCAACTGGCTTAATATTTAGAGGAGCGGGCAGGAATGAAAATCTAAACTGAAATTTAAAAAAAACCAAAAAAACCCTTTTTGTTGCAGCTGACTGGAAAAATTACAAACTGTTTCATCCATTGATTGTTTGTTTCGTATGCAGTTTATTGTTGCAGTGGAAAACACTTTCTTTTTTTACATTATGTATTATCCATTAAATCACAACCCTCAACCATGATCACATAAACATGCCAACTAATTCTTATTTTGAAAACCGGGAGGGAGATTCAGTGCGTAGTAACTCTTTTCTAAAGAGCCTTCAGGTTAAATTTTACTTGAATTTTTAACACTGTCCAAAAAAGATTTCTATGTGTAAATTTCAGATAAAAGACTGTTTTGGAAAAAAATGGGGAGGGGGGGGAGGTTACAATCTTTTTATTGTTTAAAAATTAATATACATGTAGAAGACTACCAATCTGGTATAAAAAATGTATGTAATCTAAAAACGCGAAAGCTTGCATATTTATTTTGTAATTATAACCAAAGCAAGGTATATACCTGATGCATTATAAAACTCGCCCTAACTTTCCGTCATGACGTTAATTAGTCAACCCGTGTTCTTGGTTATCCCGTACTTGAAATTTATTTCCATCAAAACAATGAAAGTACTGACAGACGAAGGCACTACTACGGGTGTATAATATCTACAATCTAGATAAAAACATTATTTTGACCTCATACTTTAATATCAATTAATAAATTGAAGGAATCTCAAGATAGTATTTTTAAATGTTTAATTTACTCAAACTTAAACGATTGCTCTAACAGCAGTTACTGCAGGGGATACCGGTATTTTATTTTAAACATATTAAGTGATCAGTATTTCCTATGTTAATTTGGTTGCTTTTTTGGATCTCGAATAAAATATGGGTCAGTTATCCTTAAATTTTAATGTTACTCCTAAAAGGGTGTCTTAATATTAAGTTTTCAATATCTTCCTTGAGAGTTTTAACCTTAAATTCAAAATGAATATGAGTCATCTACATCGTAGAGAAATTCAGTTTTCTAAAGACTTGCGGTAATGACCACATGACTTGCCAGTGATACAAACCAATAAAATGGCATAGCAAAGCAAAAGCATTTCATTAAAAATCTATTTGTTACTTTACAAAAAAATATAAAACAATGACTGTTCAGTACAAAAACTTGATCACACTCTGGCACGAATATAGGAAAAAGTACTGTTTTAGCGCCATAGTATTCAGAAACTCTCTTTCCTCAAGTGAAATCACCCAACACTTGTGATGTATTGAAATTAGTATTCAAAACAAAACTGCTCCGACACTCATTAATACCGGTATTAACAATTGGATTATGGGGCCTGGTACACAACTGTCCTAAAGTTATTGCATACCTTTCGTGTTGACATTTATGCAGTTCAGTTGCTGATATAGATTGACAAAGACTTCTCAAAAAAATAAATCTTGAAAACAAATTAAACAGTAAAACAACACACTTTCCCGTAGAGTCACACAGGCCATTAGTAGTTTAGTAACTCTGTTGTGAGAATCAAAAACATAATAAAGTCCACCTTGATGCTTAATGGCAACAGCAGATAAATGGAAAATTAGAATAGCATTTTTAGTCCCTGCTAACGTCCTGTTCAAACAAGTTTCAAGTGACACTCCAAGAGCTGATCTTTCAATAATGCCCATGTACTGCCCACAATTAAGGTTATCGTCACATATGATGAATACTATTTCTGTCTTGACATGATTTGATAGGTCTGATATCAGTAAAATAAAAATTCCTCTGACTTTTGGAGGAAAGTGTATTAAATATCACCAACTTCCAATATTGCATGCAAGTCATATCTCGACACAGGCGGTGCATCTTTTTACAAATTGTGTAAATAGTAAAAACATAAAGCAGTTACTAACATATTGCCTGCCTCTTTTCACAGATGGAAAATGAGATGCACTCCGATAAACTTTTTTGGGAGAGCAACTTTTTCTTGATGTTCCATATTGAATTTAATCTTTACTTACAAACTGTTTAATTCAAAATGCCATAGAAATTGGACGTCATATATCACACCTATTTTACTAATTTATTCACAACACACATGGCAACACCTAAAAAACCCTAGATACACCCAAGATTGTTTCTTTGTCTTTTTCAAACTGAGGGTTTGAATTTAGTCATGAAGTAGTTTTTACTTAAATATCACGCTCCAATTTTATATTTTACTTACTTTGAATATTCGAATAATTCTGTCAAAGGTAACTTAGAACCTTTAACAAGAGCTTGGACTTTCGATGGGATGTTACATGTGCTATCTAGTTTGCTCACCAAAACAAGCTTTCAAATATTGACCTCCTTTCTTCTAATTCGCTAAGAGAAACTCATTGATATTCATAGACTGTCAAAACCGGAAAGTTGTTTGCCAAGATCTGCTCTGTTCTGTGAAATTTACGCTGTTTCAACGAAATATACATCACTGAATGAAGTCAGACAAGTGTCATTGCGTTCAATGTATTCATATCTATTAGCCAATGACGACAGTTAACAATGAGTAGACGGTCCCGTCTTCATCAAATAGGGAAGTTCTCAAGTATTGACCAAAATCCAAGCTCTTGTTAAAAGGTTCTATCTTGCTAAATCAAATTTAGCAACAAATTAAATGCAGCGTTACTAATTGGACTTTTTTAAAAAACAAAATAGTCTGCTTATTTTAATTCTTTCTAGGTTTACATCATTTTAATATTGTAAACATGTTCCATTGATCAAATTATCTCTGAAGTGTTGATTGCAGGATTATTGCTGGGATTATATTATCCTTAACTTGAAAACAAGTCATAATTGCTTCCACTTACAGACTGCAACTAGCTGTTTATGTTGTTAATGTAAAGCTGGATCAATTGGATGGCTCATCTTGTTTTTTATTATCTACGCCGTAATGAATTGAAATTACTAGAAAACCTTATTTTTACATATAGTTAATAAACAGTCCAATAGTTTGTTCCAATGTGTAGCTCAGTCAGTGTTTGTCTCATTACAAATGTTTTGGCATAACAATCCAACAATCTATAGAGTATATTTCCCGTCAAGATATTCTCTAAACAATTCCATGTTTTCTTAAACGTTTCTCCACATAAATGTTTATAATCATTTTTATGTTAATGTTCATAGTATATTCAACATTTCGCAAATGAACAAACTCTTTTACTCAAACTTGTCCTTTTACGCCATAAATTGACAAAATGAACATTATACATGCATCACAATTGAATAGGGTAAAATGAAATGTAACACGTAACGCCGTTGCACTTACTATGTTCTACATTTCAATTCTACGTTCAAATCATGTCTGTAGTATGTCCCAAAATATTTATGCAGCACATTTGGACGATTTTTAATAAAAATACGCATACCTGTGAAAGAAGTGCAATTGAAATCGATGAAAGAGAACATATACAAGATATCTTCAATGTCTTATCATCATTTTTCACTCGGAAAAATTCATAGGAACGAAAACAGATTTATTACGGAGATTTAAAATGGGAAATGTTTACATCTTTTCTCCATTCAGAGGTCACTCGGAATACCTCGCTCAATTATTTAACGTTATCATCCAGATATTTAATTTCTCTTGCAATGCAAAGTCCCAGTAGCCTTGTTATTTTTAGCCGTGAGTTGAAACTTGACAAGCTAGAGGGGGCGTTTCAAAGGAGAATTCTTGTGATTTTTTCATATTATTGAAAGGACAAGGCCCAGCTTTATAAAATATTCTTGTTAGATGTATCCTTGCTCATCTGAAGTATATGCTTAGTTTGGGTGCTGAGTGTCAAGAAATATAAAAGTAGATTGAAAGAAAAGTGACCAAGAAATCAAACTTTAATTGCTTATTAAATATTTTTTTCTTGGCCAAAAATCTTACAATAAAGTAACTTAAGTTAACGTTTGTATCAAGGAGACAAGAAAACATGTATAAGAGAGAGCAATAAAAATTACTTATTAAATAAATTAAAAAGGAAAAATGGTATAGCAATAATGCTGAACTTATTTTCTATACATGTACATTTCTTCATTTTCCCTTATTTTCATAAGAATATGCAACTCCTTTTTCTATCCAGGAAGGTGCTGTCCCATTTATAACGAAATATTGGGAAGAGTCATCGAGGATTACAACAAACAGTGTTTTAAGTGTCCGTTTCAGTATAAATCAGATGAATGTGTGAACAGTAAGAGTTCAATATATCTTTTTTTAAATACTAAATGTTTTTCAGATGGACTTTAAACAAGTCATTTAACGGTGATACTTTGTTTTACATTAGCTTTTTTCAAAATATTTATTGAGAGGTTCTTACGCTAAGCTCTAATGATTTAATATGTTTTACGGTGCTACCGTTGTGGCGAGCGCAGCAAGAATTACACATACCTTGCATCATTGTCAACCTAGTGATATTTTGACAGTTATCAACTAACATCAAAGACTTTTTAAGAGAGAGAGAGAGAGAGAGAGAGAGAGAGAGAGAGAGAGAGAGAGAGAGAGAGAGAGAGAGAATTATATAATATTTAAAGTTTAAAAAAATTCTTACAAAATACATAGACTTCCTTCCCCCAAAGCCGTTCTTTACATTTGGAGAAAATTGATCAGTCTGTAAAATGTAATTTGTGTTTAATTTGGTCAAAAGTGTAAAGTGTAAGTACAGTATTATTTTTCTTTTATTTTTTTTCCTGGTTCGTATTTTTTTTTTGTTTATTTTTGCTTGTACGTTGTATACGTGCCCCGGTCTCTGTTTGTAGGTGTGTAATTTCCCATTTACCAATTTAATGGTTTGGCAATATGCAATATCCGCATAATTTTTTCAACTTTTTATTTTTTCTCTTTATTCTTTATTAATTAGTTCAAAGTGACTTTTTTTTAAAATTTCCTCTCTACTGATACTTAATGTTCATGCATGCAAAAGTAGTTTAAAATTGGATTGATATGACAGCAAAGTATGGCTCTTGCTTATATATATATATATATATATATATATATATATATATATATATATATATATATATATATATATATAAAGCTGTGTGTGTGTGTGTGTGTGTGTGTGTGTGTGTGTGTGTGTGTGTTATTTAATTTTTTTTGGAATGCACGATATAACAGTTGAAAGGACTTACTTTGGATAGATGGAACTCATCTCGATTACAATGTTTTTGAATCTTTGGGTTGTTGGGCGTTATCAGCCCAATAACATTGATTTCACAAGACCTAATGCTGATGCTGATTGCTGTGTTGCGAAAAATGAGGGATACTAGTGGGATGATGATTGTGATGTCCCAAAACCATTTAGATAGGAAATAACATTGTAATGTAGACCTTGTTATCCTCCCTCAGAATTAATATAACCTAATTTTCATATATATATATATATATATATATATATATATATATATATATATATATATATATATATATATAATATCTTTCTATAAAAATTAAAAAACAAAAAATAAAACACAAATCATCTAAGGCAGGTATCGCAGTTTATACTGAAATAGTTTATAGTTTACAGATGTTTGATCCACCTCTAACTTTATCGCGGGAAATCTAGCTTGAGATCACTGTGACGTCACACGTTCAAATCTATATTCATTTGTTTACGAATATCGACTCGATACGAAGGAATGGAAGCATGTAAAAAATATCTTAGGTCTCACCGAAGCTTTTGCGGTACTCAAAACGTGTATTCAAACATTAAGGCGCCCTAAATTACGAGTTAAATGTTAGCCATTTTTGACATAGCACCACGGGAGAAAACATTAAAGAGCACTAAGGGACGAAGACAAAAACATTTTCTTAATGAATCTGTAGGTTTTGCTCGTTCTTTTTCTCCGCACACTGGTTCCTAGAGCTCGTTGCGCTCGCTATTATATGTTGGTAAACATTTTCCGAGTACCATTCAAATTTGATGCCGACTGCCGAGCGAAGCGAAAAACTAAATCGCATGGCGAGGGAAAAGTTTTACAACATACTATATCTACATTCAGGGTATACATGTATTTACCCTTATTTTTGCATTCGAAATCTGTTACGTTCATTTTTCCATAACACACTAAATCTAATCCCGGCGTATGAGCACAAGTAAACGTCATCACGGGTTTTGAATATATTTATTATTGAAAGATAAAATAAAACGCTCAACATGAATATATATATAAGCATTGAATGCTTATTTTTGAATGTCGTCGGTTCTATAACATCTATAATACACAAGGCCGTGCAGACAAATTGATTACTGTTCGTTAGCGCGGTATTCTATTTGTCTGCACGACCTGGTTTGTTATATGTATAGAACCGACGATATCAAAAATAAGCATTAATTGCTTAAAAGTACATGTTTCACATCAAAAAAATGTCTTTGTACAATTCTTTTGTGTTGGTAATCGTTAGTTTAAGATTAACTTATTTTAGTCCAATAGAAGGGCATTTTTTATAGCTTATATTATCTATATTATTTATGGCTTGTTTAAAAATCTTAATTAGACATGCACTATAGGTTTTAGTGAAGATTTAAAGGCTGGGATTATTTGGTCTGCATTTGAAGTGAATATCTTTTCTGTATCTGCTATAAGTTGTATATTATTGTTCAAAGGAGCAGTTTCTGTTCTGTTCTATTTTTTTATGACCTGCTATCAGCGCTGGTTATAGTTTTCCTCATTAACCTAGTATACATCGGGTTGTATTGCATATGAAAAATGACAATAACAAACCGTCAACCATCTCAAATATCAATAAAACGATATATTTAAATTATAAGACTAAGTATTTTATTTAAAACATCATTTCCGTGCTTATTTATTTGTTTGCTTACTGTAATTCATTCCTTGAAATTACTTGTATTCGTTTAAATAGGCATCGGCTAGGTTTTATTCCTTCAACCTGACTACAACAGTATAATTACTGAGCTGTAAAACACGGACTTAGTGTTGAAAAGTCATTTTTTAGCAACATCTATTGTTCGAGATGTGAAACATGTACATGTACTAAATCTATTTTTATTTATTTGACATGACCACTAAAAAGATAAAAATATTGTTATCTCATATACATGTACATGCAGTACTTAAATTTAATTTTCGGCCATAATGCACTTCTCTGCAATAAAAAAAAAGGGTTTTTTTTATAAAACCGAGATCTGATGAAAATATGATTTCAATTCACAGAAAAAAATGAGAACATAATTAATATAAACAATTATTTAAACTTCAATACTGATTTGCTAACGATATGCAAACTATTACTAGATACAGAATGTGTTAAACCTGAAAACAAAGGACAAATGTCAAATGAGATCATAACGTCAGGCATGTCAAATGCGATGTCTGAAGATAATAACACAAAGTAAGTAGTTTAAGCAATATCAACATATATTTTTTAATGTTCAAATATTGTACATTTTAGTTGTCTCTATTGCATCTATCGGTACACAGCGTATGTAGATTGATATAAATTATTCAATAAATACTTGCACAACATATAATTAAGGTTTCATGATGTGAACAACTAAAATTTATATTCTATAACAAAATATTTCTTCATTCTATTTCAAAATCTTTATTTTTTTATTTTTTGTGAATTTTATAAAAATGTATCAAAAATGTTAAAAATGATGACGTCTTAGATTTTAGGGTGCTTTAAACCCTTTAAACGAAAGAAAAATGTTTTATATAAACACCAACATTTGACTTAACAATTAACAGACAAGACTCAGAAAACAATATGAATCCAGCGGTTTTAATTCCCATCGTGTTAGGAGGGATGGCGATTCTTTGTTCTTGTCTGGTGTTCATCTACCGTTATCAGCTGTAAGTATTTTCTTGTGTTAATCATTGTTATTCTTTTTTATGTATCAATATATTAAATTGAAATTTCTCTTTATATAAATGTAGACTGTGTGACTTACAAGAATTTAAAATAGTATGACAAAGATATTGCGCATGCGCAAAAGGTGCTTGATAAAGATTTGTTCTGACTGAGTTTGATACTGAAACATTGATCATGAACAGCGACTGCGTTAAGCATTTCTGTCAGAAAAAAATAAAATAAAACTATCGCGTATCTGCTGTCGTTATATATGTGTAATTTTTTAGGGTCAAGATACTTGTTTTTATCGTAAAGAAAATAAATACAAGCATTTGCAATAATTTCATTGCACATACGGAGGTGTTACAAAAAATGAAGTTTTTTTTTATGTCACCCTAATCACTAAGGTTACATATTGCTATCGGTCTTTGTCCGCCGTTGTGCGTCGTTCGTTGTCTGTTAACAATTTTACATTTTTAACTTCTTGAAAACTACAGGACCAATTGTTACCGTTTTTTAGCATCGCTATGATAGGACGAATCTAAGTTGTAAAATTCATGCCTTTACCTATTCCGGGGTCTCACGGACAGGGCCAAATCTGACCCCCCCCCCAAAAAAAAAAAAAAAAAACCCAAAATTTTCACAAATCTTCTCTTCTCCCACACATATGCAACTAAATGCATAGTTATGATGTCCATTAAGCTGTCTACCAAAATTGCGAAATGTATATCCCTTAGGTCAGGGGTTCAGGCCCTAGGGCGGGGCCAATATGGCCAGATAGTGAAATCGTATTAAATATTAGAAAATCTTCTCTATTCTCATATATGTTTGAGAAAAACTAAATGCATGGTTAAGATGTCCGTGAATCCCTCTACCACAATTGTGAAATGCATGGCCCCTGGGTCAGCGGTTCAGGCCCTAGGGCGGGGTCTATATGGCCTTATAGTGAAAATGAATTTAATATTAAGAAATCTTCTTTCAACCTCCATATACATTTGAGAAAAACTAAATGCGTGGTTATGAAGTCCATTAAGCATTCTACTAAAATTGTAAAATTCGTGTTCTGTCGGTTAGGGGTGCATACCCTAGGACGGGGCAAAGTCAATATAGTGAAAATGTAATAAATCTTAGAGAATCTTCATTTCTACTTCCATAACTATTTAAGAAAAACTATATGGTTATAATGGTTTTGGCGTATGTAAAGCACTCTAGCTAAATTGTGAAATTCATGGTGCCGGGTTTAGGCCCAAGGGCGGGACCAATATGGCTATATAGTGAAAATGTATATAAACTTAGAAAATCTTCTTTCTATTTCCATAAATATTTGAGAAAGACTAAAGGCATGGTTATAAAGTCCATGAAGCCCTCTACCAAAATATTGAAATCCATTGCCCCTGTGTCAGAAATTCAGGCTTTATGGCGGGACCAAAATGGCCTAATATTGAAAATTTATTAAATTTAAAAAAAAAAAATCTCCTTTTCTACTATCATATAAATTAGAGAAAAACTGAATGCATTGTTATGATGTCCATATAGCTTTCTACCTAAATTGAAAAGTGCTTGGCCGGGGTTCAGGCCCTTTAAGAAGAGCCATTATGGATGCATGGAAAAAATTATTTAAATTAAAAAAAGAAATCTTCTGTAATTTCACTGTCTTTGGAGTTGAACTAGATGCATTGTTATTATGTCCATAATGTCATGTTTTTATATAGTGAAATTCACTGCGAATGAAGCAGGGGTTTACGCTTTTCATTCGGGGGGAGGGGGGGATGACAAATATGGCGTTATAGTGAACATGTATTTTTTTTGTCACTTGAGGTACTCGGGTAACAAATTGCCGTTGGTCGTACATTGTCTGTAAACAATTTAACATTTATAACTTGAAAGCTTCAGGGTAAATTTAAACTTGACCATATAAAATTAAATATGCCTTCTATTTTAAGGAATTTACTTTAATTACCTATGAGATAGAAACTCTATAGTGTGCTACTTGCAACCAAAACAGATTTCTCACCTTTTCATAAAACATACACCAAAAAATCGTATAAAATAATTAAGAGGATAATCCTTATTTAAACTTTGAAATCACGTTTCAGAAAAGATACTTTAACGATCCATAAAATAAAATGTGTGTTTAGCATTCCACTTTAAGTTAATTACCAGTTTTGGCGGGAATTTGGGGATTGGGAATCTACAAAAATGTTTCAAAGATTCATCTAATATTTGATACATTCATTTGTATATATACACTTTATATTTTCTTGCTGACATAATAAATCAAAACATATTAAAACTTTAATTTTTAATAAAAATACATGCAATCACAGTCCAAGGTTTTTGTGTTCTGCACAGAAATATTTTTCAGTAGTGTCAACAAATCGACACTCCATCACCCCTATCTTTGATCGTGTATAAGACATACTCTGCTATATTGAAAACAATGTTAAAAAGACTAGACTCATAAGGTGTTTTCTTGGGAAAATAAGATTTTAAAATTTTGTTAAACATCACTTAAAATTTTGATCTATTCTGGTTGAATCTAATTAATACGTTTTTACGTGCACCTTTTGTCTACAAAATGATACATAATACATATGTACTTTGATTCATCGTGTAAATCAGACAGATAATTTCTATTTAGACTATAACAGGATTAAATAATATATGTTCACATAATCGGTCGAATACATCCCGGGTTTAAACGTTTTAAGGGTGAAATGCATCCCAGCTTAAAATGTATCGGGGGTGGGGGGATACATATAGGGCGAGCAAAATCCAATAGATTTGCGAGGCATACAGTATTCCTACTAATTTAATTATAGCAATTCTGTGTGAAATGGTTTATAACTAATCATTTAACTAGGGATAAAATAACATTTATTTGTAGGTAAGAGCAGGTACAGATGATCTTTATTTAGAACAGTTAGGTGTCGCCAGGATACAGTGTTCATATGTACGATTTGATTGGTCCCTTTAGATATTGAATCTCGAATCTCGTTTCGAATCTCGAATGAGCCTTCTGGGCTTTCCTAGTTCTTAAAGGTCGATTCAGTAATAAATATGTCCAACATACAACCATTTATACACGAGGAAAGCAGTACTAGATTACACAAACTAACTCTCTACAAAACTGTCCAGATCTCAAATGATAGAATCCAACAATTATATAATAATTTTTAACCGCACAATGCAAAATTTGATTTCAACAGAATGACATTGATAATACTTATAGTGAAAACAAACTATTATCTGCATGGTATATATCCGGGATAAAGAAAACTCTTTGATAAGCGTTAAATTAAAGGCATTCAGTGTACAATGAAGGGAAATTGAAAAAAAAATGAATAATTTTAAATTAGTTGAATATGTTTTGCTAGATAACAATGAAAGTGAAATAATCCGAACTCACATGACAACATATAAGAAGCCGGTCATTTTGCACCTTAAACTTTTTTGAAAAGTTATATTCCTTTGATGAAAAGAAGAAAAATTTCATTTTCAAAATAGTTGCGGTTAATGATTCATGTTATTTCATATTTTAATTAAAAATATGTTAATGCATACATTCACCAAGAGATTTGTATGGATTTCAAGTTACTTTTTACAATATCTTTAAAAAAAAAAACCATTTGTGGCCCGTATACGTTAATGTAAAATTCAAGGTGCGATTAACTGGACAATCATCATAATTTTGAAAATGTTTTTGGTGGAGTTTTTTTTTAATTGATAACAACTTCAAAATGATATCATGGTAGAGAATATCGGATCATTCATTATTTAGTACCAAATGTAAATTGAATACCTTAATTAAGATTTTTAGAGAGTCAATGTAAAATTGATATTGCACTCAACCATACACATGTTTTGATTTGTAATCCGCGGACATTCTTGGAAGAAATTATCATTGGTCTAAAAAACATGTTAAGTATTTCTATTAAAAATTAAAGTACATTTGGGGACAATACCTCAACCAGTTCATATGTACAACAAAATGATGTTTCAAATTATAAATACATAGTGACACTAACTTTGATATAGAATCTTACAATAAATGCCTACAACATAGACAGTTACTCGTAGATAACTTGTACATTATGATAGCGATGCTCTCACACAAACTAAAAACAATTTTACTCCGGGGAAGTGGCTTATGCTGCTTTAAATCCAAAGAGGAAAGCCACATGGGCTCCATATATATATATATATATATATATATATATATATATATATATATATATATATATATATATATATATATATATATATAAATGGAGCCCATGTGGCTCTGTTGGCCATGGAATCTGCCCAGAACGTTTGAAGGGAAGTGTTACTAGCATATCCAAAATTTAACATCTGTATCTCGATTAAAACCGTATCAAGCGATTGTTTGACATTACTTGTGGGTTTTTTTTTATGCAAAACTATATTTGATGATGCAAAACATTTTTAAATTGCACTTTTTATAAGAATATGAGACAGAAAAATTTATATGTTTAATTCTAAGCAATCCGATATGTTCCATTCATCAATGATCACCCGTTTTCAAAGTGAAAATTATTCCTTTATGGTATATCACTCTTCACATTTTAGTTCATTGCGCACATGATCATTATATTTAAAATGAGTATGATTATATTTGTTAATTCAGCACAGGAAGATTATTAGATTATTATTTCTTTATTACAATCTTAAAAAAAATCCATTTAAAATCAATAAACAAATAAGTTTTTCGGGGAACTACTTCTGTTTTGAACAAAAAAAAATGAAATAAAGAAACCCCATAAAAACAATCAATTTTGTAAAATTTCAATATAATTTTCATTTGACATAACTTTATTTGTATCGCAAACTTTAAAAAATTGATAGGTTTGAAGCATATTCTTTAGGTTTGTTTAACAAACAGACAAATAAAACTAGATAGACTTCAGCATAAAATCATGCAGAAATAGTCTAAAAAAATTATTCCAATTTTGCAAGAATTTAACCTTTAAATCATCTATTTAAGAGTCAACATCACATAACCCAAAGTTATGACGTCGAAATAATATAGAATTGATACATTATCTTAACAGAATGCCTTAATTTTATAAAACTATTGATATTCAGAAAGCTTTTAGTTTAAATCAAATTATAGCTATCAAAATATTCTTTAAGTGCAAAATGGTCACGGAAAAAATGAAGTAGCTTTTTACTGCTTATTTTTTTTTTCAAATATTTTCATTGTGCAAAACTCAAAACAATGTTTGATGTAATATTATCGCTTAATTAAAAATACTGGCAACAAATTCAAATATGCCAAACATTGAATTTTAGGTGCATAAAAGGTCAAAATAAATGTGCCTTAACTTAGATGGATAAACACTGACATCCATTGCTCTTTGTATTTTTAAAGTATGTTTTGTCTACAAAATTCACATATACATGTGTAAAATGCTTGATACAACGGCATTCAGTTGAGATACCTTAACTCAGTAATAGAAACAATATAATTAGTATTTCATGTCTTGTAGGTTTGGCTACAGTTTGCTTCAGACACGAAGATAGGCTGGAAAACAACCAAGACAAAAAAGTAATTATTATACTTAAAATAAAGACAGTCATGTAAAATTTATGTAACGCCTGACATTAATGTAAAATGCTAATTTATCTTTTTTTTTTTAACTTTCCAGGACTCATTAAAACTTCAATGCAACGACTTGATTTGTCGTGAAAGTAGTGAAACAATGCACAAAGAAGACGAACATGAACCGTTTCGACAAACATCGGATTTTCCGATATCCTGAATGTTTTTTTACCCTACCTTGATTTAATCAGGCATAGTGCACTCTCATATTATGAGGAAAGAAGTAACAAGTTTTTATGAGAAGTTTTGTTTTAGTTTACAATCTCTACTAAGTACTGACATTCCCATTTTTTACTGATAAACTTAGACATTTACTGACAATTTACTGACATTACTGATAAACTTAGAAAAGTACTGACGTTTTTACTAACGGTGCTGAAAAACTTAGAAAAGTACTGACAAACTTAGACAGTACTGATAAACTTAGAGAAGTACTGACACTTTTTACTGACGGTACTGAAAAACTTACAGAAGTACTGACAAGTACTGATAAGTACCGACACCATTGTTCTGACTCCCGTTAGAGCTTAAAAGGTGTGAAATTGTCTTAAATAATGTATTTTTAATTATAATAAAGAGCTAAATGATTATTAAACTTATTAATAATATTTTCCTTGTATGAAAATGTCAATTTGATATGTAATTTTCATAAGTGAAGGAGAAATTGAGCCTTGTTTTTTGAAAAAAGAAATTGGCGGATTTTGTATTTTTTATGATGTGAATATGAGTTTTGATAATATTTTAGCAATGAAAAGTCAGTAAAAAAAATTGACACTCTTGAGCTAAACGTCAATAAACTTGATCACCCATAACAACACCTATTTATTAGCATTCGATCTACCCGTATTGCTCATGCGCGCGGATTTAAAGGGAGTCGGGGGATCTGGACACCCCCCACCCTCTTGCACCCTCCATGGAAAAATCTATTTTTTTAAATTTGCATAAACATGGCTCAGACCCCCCGGGTGGGGATATAAACAACATTCCTACTCTTTTGAAATGATTTTGGGGTCCGCGCATTTTACATATATAGTAAATTAATGCGCTGTGTTTCCGTATACTTATGATCGTGGTAAGCTTGAAGCGGTTGGGACAGAGGCCGAACGTGTTTATCAGTAAATCTCAGTTATTTTGTCTTAATGAATTAATATAAATCTATGCATCTAAATTAAAGCTTGAGCAAACTAGATTTTATCTAAACATGCACGCGTACGTGTGAAACAACGAGACGAAAAAATGCGATAAATTACATTCTTCTGACACTACTGGTTCTGAAAACCCCTGTCCGTATGGAAATCCCGTTTTTTCCTGTCATCCATTGTGCTTTCCCTTCATCCCCTGTGCACCCGCTCTCAGCCCCTTTACGCATTCCCTTTACACCCTGCCATCCCCTGTCATATATATTTTAAATTAGCAGTTTGTGATACATAACGAAAAGGAAAGCAAGAAAAATATTAAATTGTTTAGACGGTGCATGTTTTTGTTTGTATTTCATAAAGGGCAATGTTGTTAAAAACGTGACTAAATCTGAATCAACATTGACACAAATCAAGTTAGACATGCATACCGATAAACCTCTTGTATGTCTTATTACATGTATTTAAACAAATGACCGTGTTTAGTAAAATCAAAAATAAGTGGGGGACGAGTGCGGAAAATCTACAATTAATGTTCTATGCCATGTATAACCTGCCTGAGTTAAAGTGCATAATAACATAACATGATTAGCACATACAGATAATCACACACCGATCGAAATGATCATCTATATTTTGACTGTTTTGCCTGATGTCATGATGCACAGAATAGCATAGTCTCAATGAAATGTCTGTTGATTCTATTTAGCAGGAAGTAGATTAGTTAATATCTAAATCATGTAAATCGCAATTGATGATATTTGCTGTCAGCCATTGTTTTTTCCTGATAATTAATGAGAGAGAGAGAGAGAGAGAGAGAGAGAGAGAGAGAGAGAGAGAGAGAGAGAGAGAGAGAGTTGATTTTTTCGGAAGGGGGGATTAGTCCCGTCCTTTGACACTTTTAACTTTTATCAGTGTGGATTGTCCAGTTAAGTAATTCATATACATTATTGTATAGAATTGTTCTCATAAACATAAAGCAATGATACAGTTCATAAATAGTTTAATGCATGTATACAAATGCCGATAACGGGTAACGTAAATACACACATGCATGATTTTAAAACAATTTTTCAGGTTTAAGATTAGAGAAAGTACCATACATTTAATTAAATTTGATTTGAAAAATGAAAAATATAAGAGAACAATTAATTTTGAATTCATATCACTGTGTCAAATGATGTTCCGAATTTAAAACCCTTCCTTTTCATGTTTGAAATTCTTAGAACTTTCAATTTCTGTTTTCTTTACTTGACAGACTGTGAAAAAAGTTTAAGGGGTGTTAAAACAATATATTGCATTATTGTTAAACATTACCGAGCATTTGGATCTTAGGACGTGTGTGTATATACAAGTACACGTGTGTCTGTCACCTCATTGTTCCCAATCTCGCTACCGTGCACTGCAAATTGTCAAGAAGGGCTGTGTACAGTAGCTATTATATAATCATTTACTGACCATTCAGATCTTAGGAAGTGTGTGTATATATACAAGTACAGGTGTGTCTTTCATCTTTTTTTCCCTACCTCGCTACCGTGCACTGCATATTGTCAAGAAGGGCTGTGTACAGTAGCTATTATATTATCACTGACCGAGTGAAAAAAATGTCAACATCCTCTCCTTTGAAAACTATAACTTCAATCAACCAGTTGTTAAACTTGTGTTTTCAAGTTCTTTGATCAATTGATCTGGTATAAAATAAAACATTGATGGATTAAATATTAATTTGACTGCTCCAAGTTAATCTTAGTAATTATGAGTTATGAAAATAAATTAGGATTGCATGTTAACTTATTGAGAAATCAATTTCCGGGTAAACTATCAATAACTTTTAATTCAAAATCAATGCAAACGTTCTCTCTCTCTCTCTTTCTCTCTCTCTCTCTCTCTCTCTCTCTCTCTCTCTCTCTCTCTCTCTATATATATATATATATATATAAACTCCTACATGTATAGAAATCACTAGTACTACATTTACATGTATGGTGTGTATGTTCTTACCAGGGCCCCAGAATGATAACGAATTCTCTCTCTCTCTCTTTCTCTCTCTCTCTCTCTCTCTCTCTCTCTCTCTCTCTCTCTCTCTCTCTCTCTCTCTCTCTCTCTCGTCCAACAAACTGTACCAATGTTGGTATATAGTTAATTAACACGACTTTATCATGTTACCATGCAGCTTGTAATAGTTGATTTTTTTAGCGCGGTAGGTCTAACTACCGATTAGCCTTACGTTGTATACCGCATCAAATTTTATATAAAATGATTTTTTTTACATGTGATTCGCTGCATATGGCAAAACATATTGAATTAAAATCTAAATTTTAACGTCTCAATATTGAACATAAAAAACGTGGCATTCGCAAACATCCAACTCCAATTCACCCCCCCCCCCCTTCCTATTTGTACAACAAAATTCTATGTGTACATGTAACAAATAAGGCCCCATATTAGACTTTTTTTAATTATGACAATTTTTCAAATCATAACTTTTTGTGAATATTAACAAATTAAATATAACACACTCAGTTAATACTTCAAAATTAATACCAGTCTATGTAAACTTTACACTGTACACAGGTAGCTTAATTAATTAATGGTGAAAAATGACATAAAAGATAAAAGATCAGGTAAAATTTCATTAAGTAAGAGTAAGAACAATGGGTCAGTACTTATCAGTACTTGTCAGTACTTCTCTAAGTTTTTCAGTAGCGTCAGTAAAATCGGCAGTACTTTTCTAAGCTTATCAGTAATGTCAGTACATTGTCAGTAAATGTCTAAGTTTATCAGTAAATAAATGGTAATGTCAGTACTTTTAGGACTTAGTAGTAAATATATTGTGAATAAAAACATGAATATTCAGTTTTATTTTATTTTTGTTTTTTCTAAAAGATTTTAGTGATCAAACTTACAATCTATTAAATATGAAATATGATAGTTATGGATGGACTACCTTAATGAATGATATGAAATCACAGTTGAGTACCGTAACAACTATTCATCCTACATTTTGTTTTTCATATATCACGACATTAATTAATTACACATAGCAAATGTTTTTGTCCATTTTGGACACATACATGTAGATATAACTACGATCATAAAAGATGATAATATTAAACGGCAGATCTAGAACTTGTCATTGGCAAACTTTATTCGATCTTCTGATGATTTTGGTTATAAAATAAAAACTTATGTTTCTTATCTAAATCAAACTGAAAGCAAATTATGTTATAAATAATCATCGCCTCACTTTATGACATCATGATGAAAAGGAAATTACTCCAAATTACAAATGACTATTTCGTATGATATACCCGGTATACTTGTTCATGACTATTAAATAAATATATAACGTTACACTAGTTGTGCCTTTTTTTTAGAACTGAGTAAAAGTGATTTTAAAATTAGTAATGCTTGTGCGTACATCTACTCATCGTTAAGTATGTTAACATGGACGTATATAATAAATATACTAGTATACAAGTCCCTGATAATAACGGCAGAATACATTTAAATAAAAAAAATGTAATCATTTATGTAAAAAAAACATGTTGGGAAAAATTAGCAAATAGTCTCCTAACTTGAGAGAAATTTGAAATTGAAAGAGAAAAAAATGACAATAACAAATCGTCAACCATCTCAAAAATCCATAAAGCGAAATGCAAATTTAAAGCAGAGCAACACGGACCTCTAAAACGATAGAGGTAGGATCAGGTGCCTATGAGGAGTGAGCATCCTCTGCTGACCGGTCACACCCGCCGTGTGCTCTTTGTCGTCATCGTGAAAACACGGAAAAGTCCGTAGACAATTAGGTGATTAATTATGGTGTAACAATTAGTATGAAAAAAGTCAGTCAGCATGCGACCCGGTGGATGATTGTATTTGCTGACAAGGTCGTTGTATCGACCATAGAACTTACGAAAAGATGACTTCAAACGAGCTTGTTGATAGTCCTTTTTTATCAACTTGTTTGTCAGTAGCTTGCCTCGCCTTAGAAACTGTTCATACGAAGAGAAAGCCATTGTGTATCGAATTAACTGAGAGACAAAAACACCATATGCAGGTGATGAAGGTATATTGCTACATAAGTAAGGAAAGTTGACTATAGAAAAATTGAAGTTTATCACAAAGTTTTGTTGTTAGGTTACCATGAATGTCCCTTTACGGTAAAATATCCAAATATGAAACATATGACGCAGACTCTGTGGTATCTTTTTTTTCAAGTTCACTGGGATATATCGAGTCGACTTTAGTATGGAAATAACAATTGTTAATTGATAATACGTCGTCGATATACCTGAATGTTGAGTTGAAGGCCACGGCGAGTGATTTAATTTTTTTCACGTACAAGTTTTTGAATGAATTCTGCTTCATAAGAATACAAAAATAGGTCTGCTAACAATGGGGCACAATTGGTACCCATGGGAATTACAACAGATTGTTGGAAGACTTGATTTCCAAAAACTACATAGACGTTGTCTATCAGAAACTTAAGCATCTTTTTAATGTCAACTCAGAGTACTTGTATGTGCAATCAGAATTTTTTTAACAAAAAAATATTTTAGATTTCCAATGACAAGGTAAGCATTTTTACGACTTCCATTTTTATTGAAGAAACAACTGTCGATGATATCAAAAAGCCTAGATTTTAATTTGTCATAGGGAATGGTTGTAAAAAGCGTTGAAAAATCGTACGTTTTGGTGCTATTGATTTTGGTAAGATTTTGTGACCTCAAAGTTTCTAATTAAGGTCTTCCGTTTCCGAACGGAAGACCTTGCTATTTTTCTGAAAAAAATTCAGATTTCTTATTATTATTTTTTCTTCTAGACGCCAACTTTGATCCTAAATATCTCGCTCGTTTATTCACCGATTCTTTTGAGATTTTCAGGTCTGATAACATGCCGCGCAATGTTATCGTTACATATTTTACTTGATGAAAATCCTTTCTGTTTTTTGAGTTATTCCCCTTTAAGTAAATTTTTACGACCCCTTTTGTCGGATGGGCTTAGCTTTAACGATGACTGGCAGAATCTCAAAGATTGGTTGGTTTGGAAGCAGACACATAGAAATGGTGCAAGACATATTTCATTTGTTATTTAAATGCAAACAAAAGGAGTGATATAGGTGTTGAAATAGAAGTTATTTTTATGTTTTTTTTTCCTTTCTAGTTTTCCACCTGATAATAATTTGTTACAAGATGTATTACAGAAGTTGTGGGTCTTACCGAGACCTTTCGTTTGGTATTAAGAAAAAGGGACTGACCCTTATTATAAGGGAGTTAGAGACTTCAAAAGTTGTTTTGTTAATAACTTGTAAAGGAAGAAAAATGTCTAATGCATTATTGAAGCAAAGAAGCAAAGAGAAATTAATTCTGATTCCATCCGTAACAATTTAAGCCAGATCGACCCATTTTCCGTGGGGATGTGCACGTGCAAGAAGTTATGAAAGGGGTTCCTGTTATTCACTAACTGATACACGCGGTGCGTAAAGATGATTCACCATAAAATTCCCAAATGCTTTTACTGATATGTACATTTTCATTTCATAAAAATGAACCTCTTTGACTTTATTTTAGTTGTTTGTTTCAAAACTGTGCCCCTCTCTATATTTAGATGCATTCCGAGACTCAGGTAACCGATCGATAACAGAGTCGCTAGCTATATATAGGTCGTCGCCCAGACGACAGTGCATGTGCTTGTAGAGCTGGTGAAGTACACTCGTTTAAACGCCCCACTGTTTTAAGATTACGGAGACATCGTGAATTGTTTCATTACTGGAAGATGTGTTAATAAAATGGTTCCAATACATGGTAATTAAACTCAATTTTCTACAATACACGGCCGTTCTATAAAGCATAATGTGTATTACGCGGGTATGATAAGGCAACTCTCAGCGATCGATTGAGTAAAAGTTCCTCTGATCGATATGACGTCATAATAAGCAGCATGATGTCATATTTTACTCAAGAAACCTGTCAATTTTAACTTAATCTCTGGTCCAAATTATAAAAACTACAGGCGTAAAATGTCACTAGAAACTCTTCTAACTGAATATATCTTCGATTTCTCTGTATAACGTATTATTAACATTGATGACGTCACAAGCATGTTTAATAGAGAAGATCAATGTCGGGAGACAAATAATCGGAATGCAGTGTAAACAATGCCGAAAAAAGACATATTTAATGCAGATACCCAAAATTTAGATGATTGTCAGTTATGATATAATCAGGATAATACAGGCATGGATATTTTGTTTTATCAGCGAGTGTTATAAGGTAAGCAGATAAACATTTATATGGCTTGACCGGCCTTTCCTCTGTCAGTGTGTACAAAAAAGGCAAAAGTGTAACACTACCCCGAATATTATGAAAGATGAATTTGGCAAATATTAAAAGCATAAGACCTAAAATACTTGAAAAGTGCTGCTAGAATCCTTTGCTTCGTTGTTGTAATTGAAAAATACGTAGTATTTTCAATGAAATTGAAAAAGTTGAGGGGGTTTCCGATAAATAATGACAATATTTATTTTATGCGATTTACAATAGGATTCTAGCAGTAATACTAATAAACATGAACTAATTGCCGATCGAATTATTGTATAATACATACAAATGAACTTCGGGGTAGTGTTACTGTTTTTGATTTTTTGTTAAGGTAAAAAAGTGATCTATTTTTAACTGTCACGTGATACCATGGCTCGACAGCTTCAACGATCGACTTGATTCCGAAGTAGAAATATAATATCTTGCTGAACACATTCACTTGATATTAATATTAATATTTAGCACTGTTTTAATAAAAATAAACAATTTTTAAAATGACCATAATTGCGACCATCATTAAACTCAGATTTGCCTTAACCTACCCGCGTACTGACATACAAATTTAAACGAACACGGAATTAATTCCGATAGAACGTTTTCTTTTAAGACATTACACAATACGATTTACGAGGAAGATAATAATATGTATGGCCGATCATTGTCCGGTGCCCTTTGAGTCTGAGGTGAGAGGTGTTTATTAATTGATTAAGTATCAGTCACATTACCTAGCGATGCGGTGAACGATGTGCTACCGATGCGTTTTTAGATGAAAATGGCGTGGATGCCGGTCGGACACCCGTAGTAATACATTATTTACACATCATTTAAGAGTCGGCCGATGTATGGCCGATCATTGTTCGGTGCCCTTTGAGTCTGAGGTGAGAGGTGTTTAACAAACATCGGCCGATTATCGACCTATCATTTGCCCATAGCCGGCCGATGTACTGCCGATATACGAACGTTGTTCACCAATGTACGATGCCTGTTGCTGTGACAGATGTATTAACGACTACTTGGCCGATGAGGACCGATGTTGGGTCATCGCTCACATCACCGATAACCACCGATTACCACCGGTCTACGGCGACCAGTCGAGTAATGTGACTAAGGCATTAATAGGATGTTGATTTTAAACATTGTACCTTTAGGAACGTTTTTGAATCAAAATTTGTGTTGTTATTTAAGATACAAGAAACGCACATGATATGGTATTTTATATCATTGTTTTGTTTTCTAATTTGATCGCATAATTTCGTTTTCATCAGAGAGAGAGAGAGAGAGAGAGAGAGAGAGAGAGAGAGAGAGAGAGAGAGAATAGAGGGAGACATTTGTTATGAAACTCTTGTTTTTCATTTGTTTTAATGCGAAAACTTTCGAAAAGGTTTTAAATAATAGAATTGTTTACCTCAAAATTATCTTTTACATGTGTGGGCGTAATTCATGCCATTGTTATGCAAGATTTTCTTACATATTTTACGACGGCTGTGTTGAGAATGTCGTGCAATCATACAATAGTTCCCGTGCGATCTCTATAGTTCCGTATTAACATTAGTCATGTTTGATGTCCGATCAATGTTCTTGTCACTAAATTTACCCTTTCTACACAAGTTGACATCAAGCGCATTTTGAGCATCGTGTTTTGTTTTTATTAAATAGTGTTTTATTTCTTTTATAGCATACATATATTTGTAGTTGTTTTGATTTAATAATAACTATACCGGTATAAATATGATCAAACATGTACATGTGGTTACCGTTAATTGAAAGCGTATGTGATGTTCGTTAAAAAACTGAATACCTAAGCTATGAAACGATGTATGTAATTATCGATCTCTAAAACAAATTATGGATAAGTTCGTTTTTCATAAATAAAATTTTAAATAGTTTTAAAAGAAATTTTGAAAATTATAGAAAATTATGAAATACCATAATTACGTAATATAGGGATGAAAAATGACAAGATATTTTTGGTTTCTGATTCGTGGTTATATTTTTAAAACATATTTATCCATTTTATTTTTCATACGTCTCGCTTAGCAGAAGTATCCATATTTAAATTACATGTTAACAGACCAACATTTTACCTAGAACTAATCAATCATAATTTCTTATTCTTTATAAGAGCTTCAATGATTTCAATAATGCGCCGACTCTTATAACACATTAAATAAATCCTTCATCACGCCGTCAAAGTCCAAATTTGCCCTCTTTTTAAAGGGGGGGGGGGGAGATCAGTTTCTGCATTTAATAAATAATTTAAAATTTTGAAGAGTGAGGAATTTGATTAATTTCCAATCCAATACCTAAATATAAACGGCAAAACTTAATTTCCATAATCAAATATTTGACTGCATGCTATACAATTATGTGCGACGTCATTTTATATTATGAATAATATATTAACTGTTCATAATACACTAACCATGCTTATAACCTCTTTTATTTATTTATTTTTTGAAATTTCTTATTAATAAATATAGGCTAGAAAACCAGTTCTCAGTAAATATAAAACCAACACAATTTAGCACATGGGATTTTGTTTACACGGTTTTGAATTGCAACACCTTCAGGTTGGTAGTTCTATTGAATTTAAATTAATTAAACTGCTTATAATTTAAGATATATTCATTGTTTATATATAGAATCCAGCAAAGATTAATATACATATTGCAGTAAAAAACAACTTCGCAATGTTTAATTTTATACACTGCAAAACGAAACAGAGCGTCACAAACAAAAAAACGACGTCGCGAAATGTTGGCGACGTTTATGACGTTTTCTCTGCATTGTGACGTTATGTCATAAGACCCCTTTTCTCATACACTGGCTCATATTATCATTGTGGAGATGATTTCTAAACAGTGAACATAAAATTTGTCAATATTACTATTTGAATACAAAGCCGCTGATTTTAGTGACAGTTTGTAGGGATATTAATTATAACTTGATCGTCCCGCGTTTCGCGTTTTTTAACTACATAATTATATGTATTTGCAGAACATCAACAAACAAAAATATCAAACAGCCTTCATCGGCAATTTCTAAATTATTTACATACAAAATTTTAGAGAGGTAATGAAATAATTGTGATTCATTAATGTACTCGCTATCATCCGTGGAGGAAATTTGAATGGAAAAAAAGCTGTTCAATGTTTATCAATTACGCTGTAGCCTTAGCAATCGAAGGAAATTAACAAACTGTATATTGATAAATTAACAATCTTTCTGACCTGTTATGTTTTTGTTTTTGTTTTTGTTTTTGTTTTTTTACAAATTCTATAAAATGTATAATCAACGACTGCATAACCCCACTTCAGTTTGGAGTATTTTGAATCACGCGTGTACACTATGCATAAAATGTGTACTTAGATTTTTTTAAAGATTTTATGTACATGCAAAGCAATGCTATTACAATGCTATGGCTATTAAAGTCGAACAATGTATATGGTGAGGTCCGGACTGATACTGATTCTGCTTGTTCTACAATTAGCGAATGTACAGACAAAGTGTAGAGATGTTATTTTTTTTAACAAGTAATAGCTTTCCTAAAAGCTTCAGCCTTGCATGACTAAACAAAATTATTTAATAAGAAGCATGCAATAGTTACCTTTGCTGCATATATGTAGTCTCGGTCAGAAAAAGAAATTCAGATTGACTATCATCCCATTTTTTTTAGACCGGGGGCTACATACTTGCAGCTATAATTACCTTAAAAAATATATACATTTTAAGATTTGCCGCTGTTCATAAATTCATTAAAGAGACGTGCAGATTCAAGTAGTAAGAAGTCGTTTGACATAGGATTTAGAACGTCCATTTATATTTTTTTCAATAAAATTATTTCATTATTTTAAGCATGTCAGTGAACTGAACATATCTGATATATTATGGCATGAAGATAGGAAATACAAGGCCTGTCCATCATTTTTAAGCAAAGGACTCTCAAAACAAGAAAATAAACGCGAAGTAAACTGCCTACATGGTACATGTATGCACTAGTTTATTAACATTGTGTGATGTACTCGTCCGCTATAACGGTGCGTAAAAATTTATGAATAAGACATTCTGGCGCGATTTTGTATCAATGAAATTTCCATTGGTTAGAATGGGTTCCTCATATCGGGGTGGGGGTATTAAATCAATTGAATCGTTCAAAGTGTTAGATTTGTTAACAACGATATATAAGGTCGAATGTTTTAGGAACGATTTTTAAATCTAACATGCAGTCATTTTTTTAATCGGTTGAAGTGTGGGCGTGTAAATTTAGTAAGACACGCAACTTACACCCTATTCAAGACGAATGGAATCGTCCAGCAGATATAGAGAAATTCAAACTGGGCTTCTGAAACAAAACTCCTTGGTATTTTAGTTCTTCCTCTTGACTTTCCAGACTGTGTGTCAATCTAAACTTTTGATTTTGTTCATTCATAGCAATTCAATATCAATCATTTATTAACACTGTTCATACTATCTTGTTGCGGTGATATCCCCCGGCCCCGGCCATGATATCTTTATTTAAATCAGGATCACACGCGCGCTTGCATAAGCCAGAAAACAAGCTGGAACTCAATGTCAACTATCAGTAATCTCTTGGAAATGTATTTCTCCTTTCATAAGTAGTATTTGATAATTGTGCAAATCATAGAGGAATGCGTGATCTGCGCATAAGAACTGCTTGATACAATATTTCTTTTTTCCAACATGCTTTTGGCCTATGATAATCATTAAGAAAATATGCCAGGACTTCATATGGAAAATCACACATTTTCATTACCCCCCCCCCCCCCTTTTCATTAAACAAACCAAACCAACAAACAAAATTGATTCCGATAAATGTTATTTAAAATAAACCTCAAACAAATACTTCACATTCATCCTAGTAGGTGCAGTCGGGTATCCGAGAAACGAAATCTCGCCGGCTATTTTAAGTTTATCATGATTAGTATATATCTTAACGTATGTGGTGAATTTTTTTAATTAATGCTGAAACTTCAATGCATGCATGTATACGCCAGTGTCCGCCGCCATAAAACATTCTTGAATCTGAGAATGGTCTCGAGTCTGAAAATATTCTCAACTCCCCTATTCTCAGACTCGGCCACTGCCATAAAAAAGTTGAGTAAAATGAAAATTCTTAAATTCTATTTTATTTTTAAATATTTCTCAAGAATTGAGTTGAGTTGAGATTTTTTTTGAGAATTCTTAAAGTTTAATAACGGCGGACCTAGACTTATGCAATTTAGTCTTGCCTGGTCAACCTTTCGTTTGTGTTGTTTGAGCGTTTTGAATTCACGAGAGAGAGAGAGAGAGAGAGAGAGAGAGAGAGAGAGAGAGAGAGAGAGAGAGAGAAGAGAGAGAGAGAAGAGAGAGAGATTCTGTCCTTTTTACATTGATATTATAGCATCAATAACTCCGTTTGTATACAAAATCGAATACATTATTAGTAGAGTATACTAAAAAGAAAAAGAAAATACCCCCCCCCCCAAAAAAAAAAAAGAAAAGAAAGAAGCAAGCTTTAAATCCAAAGTCCAAAGACCCATGTTACAGTGTATCAGACCGTAGGTGCTGGCACGATATAGAACCCCTTGCTGATCAATGTTTTCATTCATGCATATAAAGAAAAACTCTTCTGATTTTTTCTTGAGTTTCTTTTGATTTAAAAATAGATAAGAAAAATTAGTTGTTCTCAATCTCTCTTTATGGTTTTGGAAGCTGTAAATCTAAGCTCATTGTGCATGTCTTTTTGTATTTTAAAATGCAATGTAAATCTTATTTTTCCATGCAAAGTTTCAGATAAAGCAATGAAGAGTTGTATCTTGAAACTTCAAATGAAATTTTATTAGAGCCTTGAATGAATTTTAAAATGATAACACTGAAAAATGTGACGGGTTTCTTGCTTTTTTAAAGGGAAAAACTCATTGATGTAAAAAAAAAAAAAACCTGCCTTCTTGAAACAAAAATAAATTGACATGATCAATAAGAGGCAGAAGATTTCTACATGTAGCTGCAGATCTGTAGCTTTCGGTCTGAAAAAAAAAACTTGAATATTGCCATTTCTTTCTTACGCATACTCAGGTTGGCCAAATACTCACTGAGACTACCTGTTCGTATTTTATTTTTTTAGCGCTGCATTAAAAGGTAATTTTGAAAATGATTTTAAATTAAAAAAATGCTTAAAGTTACCTGAAAAAGGTTTCGGTTCTTCCCCGTCCCCGGAAAACAAAATAGTTCCTCAGAACCTCCAGTAAAAATGTTCAGGATCTCCGCATATAACTGTATTTTTTTTTAATGCGCGTAAAATGACATGTCTTTTGAATTTCATATCGGGTATACCTACTGTGTAACTATTAATCCGTTAGGACAAAATTGGGTCTCAGTAAATTTCGTAATTCCATCATTAGGCCACTTCTTGAATTTAACCTGACACTCGACTCAATTGACGAAGAGACCAGTTGTGCCTTACGCCCTCTGGGAACATAGATTTACCTTCTAATAAACATATAACATTTCCATTAAGGTCAATTTTAGGACAACAATTTTGAAGGGTGTGTAACAAATGATTGAATTGTGTTTAGAAACCTTCATTAAAGTCAAAATAAATGTTGAAACTGTGATATATTACAAGAGACAAAAAGATTTGCTTACATGCCCTGATATAACCACTTGGTGTAAACTTCTTAGCGGACCACACCTTAGCGAACTGGTGATAATGCTTGTGCTTGTTCTTTAGAATATGTATCCTTAACCATATCTGTAATTGGAGTTAAAGCAGGTGGAGGTATATAAAATGACGAATGTAAACTCGGAGGATATAATCTTTTCTCTGTGGAGTTCAGATGATTTGTCTTTGAAACTGCTGTTGGGGGAAAGGGCTCTAAGGTTGGAGCATCAAACGCTGGTGAGAGAGGGGCTTTGATGTGTTCGTTTTCAGTCCAACATTGTACACTGTAATCAAATGGACTCCGGGGCCCTTTTTCAGGGTAGCTGACATGGGGCGGGGGGGGGGGGGGGATGAACTGTCGTTTGTAGACAGGTGAAGACGGAGAACTGAATCATTAGAAGAGTCTGTTTGCTGAGGGTCAATTCGAACTTCCCGAAACTAATCACAAGATAAATTATTATTGCTATCTTGGACTGAGTTAATTTCCTTGTTTGGAATAAACCTTGTATTTACATTATAAGAGTTAACTCCATTAAAATAAACACCTGTCTGCAATCCCAGAGCATTTTGAACCAATTGCAAATTGTCATGAGCAGTGTCGGTTCTCGAGAGGCTCGGTCCTTTGAGTTAATATACTAAATTTTCAGAAAGATGGAAATCCGATGTATGCGGGAAATTATGAGAAGACAGTGAACAAGAAACTCTGCTTTCGCAGCAGCAAAGTTTGTAAAGTTTGTGTACACAGTTTGGGTCCGATTTACGCGATCACCTATCGCTGTTACATTTGCACAACTGATCAAACCTTAATCGATGACGATTTTGATTTTGTCTTTTCAATAGTTCTTTGGATCATGAAATCGCAGCTATGTTTTGTACATTTATCCAACGCGACACTCCACCGGAAAATTCGATTTTGTAAGAGAACTAGTTGTGTTTTGTGGCGATTATTTTTCCTCCTTCGAAACGGTCCTTAGCTTTATTGTAATTTTTCCGGGTTTGAGATTTTACAAATACCTCGTCGCTCACACTATAGACACATGATGATTTTTAAAATGGTGCTTTATTATGTTTTTTCGCGTTGATGGTGTTTGAAAGAATATCAGAGGCAAGTAAAATGACGATATCTGTAATAAAATGTCCGAAGATTCTGTGGGAATCGGATATTTGCGCTAAAAATGTTCGGAAATAAGGTTAATCAGTCCAAAACTAGTGAAAATATTTTGCGCCTTAAATTGCTTTTTAACACGTAAGGAACTGTAGCTTCCTGGTTGTTTTCGATTTTTTCAGACCAGGGGCTACTGATATGCAACTAAATCTCCCGGGGTAGGATGGAGCCACAAATTGCGAACGAATTTACACATAAGATTATATAAAGAAAAATCTTTCAAAATTTTCTCAAAATCCAGTTGTCTATAAAGATAACTTGTCTCTAAAGCTAACTTGTGTAAAGCACCCTTAGGTAGTGTAGATTCAATTTTGAAAATTAAATCTACACGTAATTTTATCATTTATAAATTACACACTGGTAATGGTCGAAACTCATATCTAGTAAAATTATTTTTAAAAATTTTTACTAGATATGAGTTTCGACCATTACCAGTGTGTAATTTGTAAATGATAAAATTTATTCATTACTGGAAGAAATTCTAACTATTAATGCAATATTATATCATTAGTCAATATTAACTAATGCAGGTTACTACACACCTTCCTGTATCATTACCTGTATTACCCGTATTGCACTTTGTTTATGATTCTACAATCCTTTGTTGTACATGTATTTTTCATTCGAAATACTTCGATATTTTCCTTTTGAAAGCAGGCAAATGGTATGTAAACAATTGCAAAAAAAGGAACGATCAGCAAGTAGATTAAAAATATATCATGTAAACTTTTTAATGATAAATTATATTTTTGGACCATTTCATAAAAAAATAACTATTTCATAGAAGAGTGAAATTAATGTACAGTTTATTTGGGAACATAGTGTTTACATATCATATGTAACAGTTATTTATATTATTAAAGTTCTGTATTATTTAATCAAATATGCAACAACAAAAAAATATAGACAATATATGAGAAATTCGTACATGTATCAAACCTTAAATAAACCGTCGACGAATATCAGCCCTCTTTCATTCGGCCCTATGGCTGATATTAAAGTACAGTAAACCTCTTTCAGTACAAACACGCGAAATCTCGGATAAAGCAAAACTTGATAGACTCCCCGGCAAAATCTTCTTGCAAAATTTTACAGTCAAATCGAATTGGGATTTAACGAATTTACAGATATAGCGAACTGATTTTGAATTCCGTAGAGGTGAAAAATAACGAAAATTAACGTGTATAATGAATTTCTTTAAAGCATCACCATTTGACATAAAAGTTTGAATGAATTCATTTCCACGAAAGATTTTCAATTTACAATTCCTTTATTTATTTATTTATTTATTTATTTATTTATTTATTTATTTATATTTATGTTTGGCATCGAAAGAATGTTTTTATTTTGTATCCTTTGCCTCAGTAATCATACATTGTAGTCTCTTATAAGAAACCACATGTATGTGTTATATTTATTATATTAAATTAATATAAATAATTATATTTTTATTAGTTATCTGTATGACAAACGAATTTGCTATACAGATGTAACAAACAACGGATATAACGAAGTAAACCTATGAGTCCCTTGGACTCCATTATAACAGAGTTTTGCTGTACTTGGTTAATTAAATGTGATACAAGTTTTACATCTGTAAAAAGTTAAAAGTAAGAAGCTGTTAACGCACGACGATGGATGCAGACCAATAGAAACTGGTCGGTACAAAAAAACAAAAAAAGAAATAAATGAATAAAAACTCAGCCTTGTAGCACTTGATATTAAAACGTAAAACCTAAATATTAGTTAAACAAGATATATAAAACATCAAATTTTAGTTAATATCAATGTAGCTATTTCAATAAAAACGAATATTTAATCAACATGAATGATTGTAGATTAAACAAGTGACCAATTGGCCCACCTGAAGAGCAGTTTTTATATCTTTTTTTTAATTTTCAAAATATGAAACTCATTGTAAATGTTCGAAAAAACAAGCTTTTCATATATCTCAAAATTTGACAATACAGAAAACAATAAAAAGAAAAACCTTAAAACTACTTATTTTCCTAATATACACCCAACTTATCCTAGACCGAATCGTACAAAAAAATAAGAAAATGAAAATATCTAATGTTATAAAAATGAAAAACATAAATTATTGTACCGTATATTTAAATAAAATAAAGTTGTTTGAAAAACAAACTAACAAGGTTTGATGATCAAAGATCTTATAAAATCAAAATATATATTTTTGACAATAAATAATAATAATAAAACACCAAAGAAAAGGGTCCGTGTGACATTAATATAAGCATGCTAAAATAGTAATATCACATATTGTAAGATGATTAAATATTTCCCTCTATATTTCTATGTTAAACTTTGAATCTATCTTTAAGCCCCAGTATTGGTCTTCTATCTATCTATCTATCTATCTATCTATCTATCTATCTATCTATCTATCTATCTATCTATCTGCTTGACTGATATTTCTATTTTGAACTTTAAATTCATCAGTATTGGACCAGGGGTCACACTTTGAAGCTTTAATGTACATATTGGTATTTCTGGTGCAGAAGTTCTTCATTTGAGAATCACCTATCATATATATGAGCTTTGTACCAAATATGGTTAAATTTGGCATAGTGGTTAAAGACAAAGTAAAAAATAAATGTGAAAAGTTTACTGACAAACGGATGGACGGACAGACAGACAGACGTACGGCTAAAAACGACCGTAATCAGAAATGCTCATTTGAACCTTCGTTTCAGGTGAGCTAAAAACGAATGCTTAGTACATGTACACGATTTCAATGGTCTGAACAGTGTGCGATTCAAACAGTACCGATTTCGTTTACATTCACTCTTTCTTCTCTGCGTGCCCTCATTAGATTTTTTTCAATAGCAAACAGTACAAAATAGGCTATACAGATAATTGATTGGACTATTGTAACACCAATCAATGATGTACGTATAATGTTCCTTTTTTCATCAGAAAGTTTTAATATAGGCGGGCATTGCGTGCTGCTTTGACCATAGTCTGTTAAAGAAATCAGATAAACATTGTTTGATAATTACAGTTTGAAATTACAATTAAAATGATAAATGAAAAATTCATTTTAAAAAATTGTACATGTCATAACGTGCGAGCACCCATTATTGCCGAAATTATTCCCTATTACTATCTTCATGTAAGCTGTTCTATAAAAATTTAAATTCAAATCTCTGCACTGTTCATTTTTTAAGGTTGTATAACACATCATCACAATATGGCTGACCTCTAATCTAAACGACATTTTGTTTTATTGAAAGGATTTTATCGACAGCAACGTGTAACTTACTCCATAGGCGAGTGGATAAAGTGTTGGGCTTGTGATCCGTACATCCCGAGTTCGAATCCTGCAGGGGCTTTTGTTGTTACTTACTGAATTGAATATTTAGATATTCTTTTTTTATCCCCAAACTGCAAATGGTTCGGTTATTTGATATATGTACAGTTTATTTATCATTATATCTTTAAAAATCAAATGATTTACTGTTAATTTGAGTGACTTTTTTCCAGGTGCGTTATACCACCTTGAGATATATTTGTTATTTCGTTCTCATCAATATCGACCAATTTCCGACTTAAAATAAACCCTATCCATAATCTTTGTTTAACAGAAAGCTGAGTACCCATTATTGCCGCTTACACCTTTTCGTCATTTTCAGTAATTAATTGGTAAAAAGGTCATTTGAAAAAGATCTAACAACGAAAAATAAGTGTAAAATTATAACATAAAAATATTATATCATAAACAAATTAAATCTTATTATAAGCAATATTGTTTTCGATGTCCCTGCGGCTGCATGAACACAAACAGAGAAACTTGTGCTCCACATGTGTCTCGAGACAAATGCATAACTACAAAAAAATGCATTGTATGTCTTGAAAGCTTTTTTAAAAATTAGTTTTAGTGTGGTTAAATAAAAGAAAAAATGTGCGAAAGTTAAGAGCAACGGCTATATGTTTCATCGTAGGTGCGTGGGTATAAATCTTTGATCCGCCTCCGGTTGTAGACGAAATGGCGTCTTGCAAACAAGCAGACACTTGGAGTTCTTTGTTAAATATTGTGTAGTAGAAGTGGTATCTTGAATGGTTTTGCCAAATATCATAATAAGGAGGTAAAAATCATTCGAATTAAGAACTCTATAAAAAATGTCCCTGCCATCACAATGGATTACAAGTAGACCATTCAGTGGCATGTGTCATCGCACGGATCACAGGGTGAAACTGTGCCATTCAGTCAACTGAAATGTGACTGAAAGGTAACTGAAAGGTGACTGAATGGCATAGCTATGCCATTCAGTCACCTGTCCAGACCTTTCAGTTAACATTCAGTTGACTGAATGGCAGAGCTCCATCATGTGGATACAAATGGGATACGTTTTCATAGGATAACTTTTTGATGGTGAGTTCCAATATGTTTGACGTAAAATTTCTTTCTTCCCAATCCTCATTGTCTTAAAAAATTGCGCCATGTATTCATTTTGCCTTGTAGTTCAAAAACAACGAATAGATAGCGGATTTCCTGACAATGTTGTTTTTATACAACTGGCAATAACGGGTACTCGGCAAAATGGATATTATAATGTTATCATTATTTTTTTTCATTTTGCAAAATAAAACAAAAAAATACATATTACATGTTACATGTTATTTTAATATCGAATTTTACGAAATAAGAAAATAAATGAAAACTGTAAAATTTATAAGACAACATCAGATATTGATGTGTAAATTATTTGTGAATAATGGTGAAGTCTTACAAAATTCAATAATTATATTTGTTAAACAAAAAATAAAAGAAAATCAAACACATATTTTGGCAAAGCGGCTGACCAAAGCTTTTTGTGATAGTGGAAAATTTTCAATTTATAAAATGTTGTATCTTGTACTGTCTGATAAATTGCTAATTTTATTACATTTTTTTTTTAAATTATATTTAGGATCACACTAGTATGCTATTTGTTACGGCATTTGTTGCATATTGCGTGCATATTGGTGTACTCAGAGAAAGTATTTAAATGCATTTCAATTATTATTTTTTTTTAGTCACATGTTTTAATTATGATTACTGAGAAACGCTTTATATTTATTTTTTTTGTTAAAAATGTTACAGAGTCTCAGCTACTCTTACAAAAACACAACCAACTTATAATAGATAACGAATTTTAGAAGAATGTATAATTGAATAAGTGTTTTTGTATACCGAATTTCGGCTTTGAATTAGGTGCAAGTTGGTTTGTCTGTTTGTTAAATATCTAAAGACTACATGTACAAGTAACTACAACAATTGCGAGATTTTCAATATTTCAGGGTTGCTCTGTTGAAAATTTTAAAGTGTGACTTGAACGAGGCTATATTTTCATCAATTACAGACTATTCCAGCCTACCATTTGAATTACATACCATAGCATAGCAAAGCATAGCATTAAAATCTTATAAAATAGCTTACACGTATCATAACATACAAAAGAAAATGTAATATCACAGCACACTTACCTCTACTACCAGAACTGTGCAGCTACAGACATATTTTGAAGATAGAGAAATCTGAAAAATATTAAGTGAGTTCATTGGTGTCCACTCTACATCCATTTGTTGAAGAAAAGGTCGAAGCTTGCCCATTTAAGTTCAACTTGTACCTTTGTGTCACAATAGGGTACCCTATTCTTTAACTGGGTCTCAGAAACTATCAGTCGGCACGAGGTAGTTTTGTTGTGTCTATGAAGGTACATTAAAGTTATATTTACATTGAAAATACATGCAAAAACAAATTTGGGACTGGTAAAGAAATGTCTGTCACATTCAACACAGACTGTTTTGAATTGACATTTACTTTTTTTCTATTAAAATGTAACGTCAATGTCCCTCCAAAGACACAGGAGATCTAGTATAGATTGGATATATTCTTATTCTCAAAATAGATTCCATGCCGACTGATAAAAATAGGGTACCTATCTGGAGACACAGCTACAACATTAATGTGTAAGTTTCAACCTTTTTCTCAAAACATAGTTGTAGAATGGACACTAATGAACCCTTTCCTATTGTTTCCGAATTTTAAATCTTCAAAATACATGTAAGTCTGCAGCTGCGTTGTTCTACAGCAGTTCTTAGTGATTAAAATGGCATTATTCTGCACTTGTGTGCGAAAATTGCATACAAAGCAACATGTAAATCTTATATTTATTGCTTTTTTATCTTTTTGCAACAGTTTTGGTCAGTTTGTGTTATAAATAAGCCAGTTCAAGAAATGTTTACATTTTGGTCCACATGTGTACAAGATGGTCGTACATTCCTTAAGTAAACAAAAATATACCATACATAATGTATAATTTTTGGTGTTTTTTTTTAAGATATTGTTTTTGAATGATTATGAGATCTGATAATCGTATGCTTGAATTTCAAAATTAGTTATTTGTTTTCAGATATTGTTGGGAAGATAATCAATCAATTGTACAATCAATTTTTTCACCTATTGTCTACTGACTCACAGACACTGACGTTATATATTTTTCTTCTAATATAAAATATATACCCTCTACCATAAAATACCCAAGGTGAACATCGACGCCGTCTTGGATTCATTTTAAACTATCACAGCAGCTGTAATTTTTGCTTTAACCTGATTCACTTGATAAAATTGTGCCATTCAGTTAACTGAAATAAAACTGAAAGGTAACTGGAAAGTGACTTAATGGCATAGTTATGCCATTCAGTCACCTTTCCAGACCTTGCAGTTAACATTCAGTTGACTGAATGGCAGTTTCATCCTGTGATTGTTAAACTTATTTTGCGATTCCCACAGTTTTCTGATCAGTCCTTCAACATCTAAGCTTACAACCATATAACCAAAACGGCGTATTACATTTGTCATTAATAAAAATTAACCCTCAATCTGCATCTACTGCTTTTGATATGCGTTAAATGTCTAAAAAGAGGACGGGATTTTCATTTATGTTTATGAATTTCCCTGCTCCTTGGGTTTTTGTCAATGTTTTCAAAATGTATGTATTAATAAACATGAATTTTTATAAGTTTTGTGTAATAAAATTGTAACTGACATGATGTATTATCCACTTCAATCATTTAAACTTGTAAGTTGATCGAATTTAAAATCGACGCTTTTTGAATATGCTTATCGGTGCTTATCTGGAAGCGAATACCCGAGGTTTGACGTATTTATTTAAACATCGGTCCTCCGACTAAACATTTATCGTATATCTGAGGCAGTTGATGCAAATCGAGGGGTGGTTTTTAAATAATAACAGATGTAATGCGCTGTTTTAGTTCAACTTGTTGTAAGCTTAGATGTTGAAAGGCCGTTTGAGAGACTCAGAGAATCGTAAAATAATCGTACCGATGAGTTTCAAGCGAAAAATCCAGCTAATGTGCCAGTTTTCGCTATGTAATTTGATATGGATGTACTCATTATTCTAAATTTACAAAAAAAAACTTCTTACGTTGTTTTGACATTACTGCCTCACGGAAAAGAACATGCTGTTCTGACATTTTATATTTGGATTCATAAAATTGCACAGGATGAACCTCTGCCATTCAGTCAACTGAATGTTAACTGAAAGGTCTGGAAAGGTGACTGAATGGCATAACTATGCCATTCAGTCACATTTTAGTAACCTTTCAGTCACCTTTCAGTCGACTGAATGGCACAGATTCATCCTGTGTTGTGTTTTGCGTTTCTCTTCTTCCTTAGCATATTATCATAAAATACCATATATTCACAGGGTATCGGTCCTGCTACTCTTAGATACGATATAAGTAAGTATAATGCAATTAAGATACATCGTTACAAGTTCTTCGATTTTACCTTCAAATGGATTTCTTTGGGAGACGGATAGGATTGTGTTTCGCTCACTATCTGTCATTGATATATAAATTGAATTAATTACGTAAACTAGCACTACTGGTTTCGAAAACCCCTGTCCGTATGAAAATCCCCTGTCTTTCCCTGTCACCCCCTGTGTTTTCCCTGTCATCCCCTTTACACCCCCTGTCAGCCCCTGTACACATTCCCTGTACACCCTGCAATCCCCTGTCAGCCCCTGTACACATCCCCTGTGTGCCACTGTAAGCCCTTGTCACCCCCTGTACGCCCCTGTCACCCACTGTAAGCCACTGTATTTCCCTGTGCATGCCCCTGACATCCCCTGTACGGTCTTTAACTGCTTGCTAAAGTAAAAAAAATAGTTTTTAATTATGTTTTCAGGTTTTCTTAAATATATATTTAGCAGTTTCTGATACATAAGGAAATGGAAAGCAAGAAAAGCATTCATGGTTTAGACGGTGTTTGTTTTTCATTATATTTCATAGAGGGCAACATGATTACAAACGTGAATAATTCTGACTCAAAAAAGACACATATCAAGATAAATATATACCGATAAACCGCTTCATATTTTATTCCATGTATTTAAACAAATGACCGTGTTTTGTAATTTGTGAAAAAAAATCTAAATGGAGGATGTGCGGGAAATCTGCAACGTTCTGTGCCATGTAGCCTGTCTGAGTTAACGCGCTTAAAGGCCGAACATTTTAAAAACGCCCCCTTTTTTACCTGTACAAACTTCAAAACGAGGCCGCCTGTCAATCAAGTTTAAAACAATAGCACCCAGTTTGATTGACGTGATCGTCCGAGCGTGATCTGGCCAGGTCCGTTGTACATTTGTGCTGTACACACATGTGTTTAAAGAAAATTCGGACGACACAGACATCGATGTAGAACGTACAATCCAACTGTTAGATTGGGTTCATATTCGTATTAAATCGCTTCATATGGACATTTAGAACAATAAGATAATCCAACTAAGATCAATTCTGACTAATTATTTACTTCCTGTGTATTAATTTAATTGCTTCCTGTGTTTAGAGATTAGCAGCGTTCACGCCCGCAGGTAGACTACAACCCCCGGAGGCTTTCACACCTCTAAAAATTAAGCCCCGCTCTCACCTGAGATTTATCACCCGGTAAAAATGTTCGGCCTTTAATAACACACCATGATTAGCACGTGCAGATAATCACACACTGATCGAAATGATCATCTATATTTTGACTGTTTTGCCTTGTGTAATGATGCATAGAATAACATCGTCCCAATGAAATGCATGTTGATTCTATTTAGCAGAAAGTTAATTAGTTAATATCTAAGTCATGTAAATCGCAATCGATTATATTTGCATTCAGCCATTGTTTTTTTTCTGATAAATTATGAGAGAGAGAGAGAGAGAGAGAGAGAGAGAGAGAGAGAGAGAGAGAGAGAGAGAGAGAGAGAGATTTGATTTTTTAGAGGGGGGATTAGTCCGGCCCTTTGACACTTTTAACTTTTATGAGGGTGCATTGATCAGTTTAGTAATTCATATGCATTATTGTATAAAATTATCCTCATACATATAAAGCAATCATGATATAGTTCGTGAATAATTTAATACATGTATACAAATACCGGTAACGGCACGCATGCATGATCTTAAAACAATGTTCTGGGCTTCGGGTTTTAGGTTAAAAAAATATTATACATTTATTATAATTCTGAATTTGAAAAATGAAAAAATATGAGAGCAACAGGTTTAATTCATATAACTGTGTCAAATGATATTCTTACATGTAGAACTGATAAATCAAAATTTTAAATTTCTGTTTTCTTTACATGACATACTGGGAAAGAAAGTCATAAGCGGCGTTTAAACAACACATTGAATAATTGTTTAGCATTACCGAGCATTCAGATCTTAGGAAAAAAGTGTGTGTATATACAAGTACACGTGTGTCTGTCACCTCATTGTTCCCATCCTCGCTACCGTGCACTGCAAATTGTCAAGAAGGGTTGTGTATACAGTAGCTATAATTATATAATCAGTGACCGACCATTCAGATCTGAGGAAGTGTGTGTATATACATGTACACGCGTGTCTGTCATCTCATTTTCCCTACCTCGCTACCGTGTGCTCTGCAAATTGTCAAGAAGGGCCGTGTACAGTAGCTATTATATAACCACTGACCAAGTGAAAAAATAAGTTAATCTAAATAAAGATAAAGAATTGAATGAAAAAAGGATTGCATGTTAACTTTTTAGTAAATTAATACCCAGGTAAACTAATTTTATTAACTTTTAATTCAAAATCGATGCAAACTCTCTCTCTCTCTCTCTCTCTCTCTCTCTCTCTCTCTCTCTCTCTCTCTCTCTCTCTCTCTCCGTATCTATATGAACTCCTACATGTATAGTAAACACTAGTGTTTACATTTACATGTATGTTGTGAATGTTCTGTCAAATGCCGCGGATTTCTGTTCACTGGCAATAAATAAAATTATCTTTGATATCTTCCAGGGAAATGAAAATTAGATTTTAGAAAGTATTAAATTGTTTATGAGAGTTAATCATCTGATAAAATTCAATTCAAGGGTCCAATAAGCCGCTCAGAAACATATTTAACAAACATAATAGAATTATTTCTTAGGCAAACTTACAAGCTACAAGCTTTATTTTGTTATTCAAGGGAAATTAATAAAGGTATGATCAGGAACTTGTTATAAAAAAAGAAAGAAGTGCTCTATCGTGCTCTATCGTAGCATGGCTGCATTCTTATTAACATGTTGCAGTTTGCAAATATTTGTTTAGATACACAAAATTAAATGCTAAACACCATGTGCTGCGCTTGGTCTTTGTAGAAATAATTCACAGCATTTTTTATATCTATTTTTCAAACATTACGGAGTAGTGATGTTCCCGGCCGCTACAGGACTAAATGCCCTGAAGGCTTTCACACCTACCGAAAATAATCCCCGCCCTCACCTGAGATTTACCACCCGGTGAATCTCGAGCCTTTAGTTGTAAGCATGATTATTAAAGTACTGTATCAATAAATTATGGATGAAAACATATTATAATTTCTAAAATTACAAAAACAGAGTGTCTTGTGAGTCGGTGCTCTGTCGAGTGCAAAAATTGATTTATAGCTCAATCTATAACACATGAGTTATATAATTGAACTAAGAAAAAAAAATTGAAATTAAATAACAGAAAAAGCTGTTATAAACTGTCAAAAACCGTACAGGGGGTGTCAGGGGCATGTACAGGGGAATACAGTGGCTTACAGGGGATGACAGTGGCGTACAGGGGGTGACAGGGGCTTACAGTGGCACACAGGGGGTGTGTACAGTGGCTGACAGGGGATAACAGGGTGTACAGGGGCTGTGTACAGGGGCTGACAGGGGATGCACAGGGGATGACAGGGAAAACACAGGGGATGACAGGGAAAGACGGGATTTTCATACGGACAGGGGTTTTTAGAGCCAGTAGTGTAGAAAGTATGTTTAACTATACTTTTTAGCAAACAAAACATGTTTCAACTCAACAATACAAATAATAATAAAGAAAAGTCTGATAATCAAGTCGGAATAAAATTTATACTTACAGACTAAAAATTGAAGATAATAAAGATTGTTTATTGGTTTCACGCTACATTGATCATAAGTTTAAGCAAACAATTAGCAACATTGAGAATCTATACTGGTTTACCTTTCAAAAGTTTTTCCTGAGAAACAGATATGGCGATGTTTTGCTCATGATCTGTCAAGAGTATATTAATTGAATTTGCAGAGATAACTTGAAATTGATACTTTATCCTACGTTTAAGCAAAAAACAAAAACATTTTAAGAGAAATGGGTGGGTTGTGGTAAATTTTACACTGTACGATCTATTTTTGAAGAAGAGCTATGTTCATAGATGTAGGAAAATTCTCAAATTTAAAAGCTAAAATATTTTTTTTTCTTTACTATATAATAGTTATAGATGAACAAATGATATCTGAAGATTTAAGGTGATCTGAGGAGTAGTTTGTTATCCACCTAGTCTCCTCATATCAACGTACAAATCATCATAAAAAGCCTGGTAATATGTTCGGCGATAAAATGCTCTACATACAGTCGAAAATTGACGAGGACAATAGAAACTACGGTCCTTTGGTTTTATACTTCATGGCGTATTAGTAAATGCAAACAAAATTCATCGTTACTAATATAATGTATGCTGTGTTACCTTTCAATGGATTTCCCTGATATGCAGATATGGTGATGTTTCGCTCCTTATCTGTCAATGTTATGAAAATTGAATTTGTTAAGTTAACTTAAAATTCATCTTTTATTGTACGATTAAGCAAATGAAGAAAACTACACAGGGTAAATTCCTTATACATTCAGTCATAACTGAAAAATGATATTAATGACTTTTCTTTCTGAATTATCATATTTGGTATGGTAATGTATTGAAAAGGAAACAAACAATACTTGCATACTCGGCACCCAAGGTCGAAATGACATAAACGTTTCTCACAAGAACAGTTTTGAGCACATCTCTTTCCAAATGTGGGATATTCACACATCATGCTGCAATTTACCCAGAAATAACCAAGCGGACAATCTAAAAAAAAAAAGTAAGAGCTAAACGATTTGAAAGTGAACATTGTCTCATCTTTGTATAACAAAAATTTAATTTCTTAACCTTTTTCAGTCACCTATACTTTTTATTTGCTTTTAGATGGAGTACAACAATACAAATCGAATCAAGTATTGCATGTAATATTAAACCTAGCTGCGTATATGCACCATATTATCTTTCTAAGCATTGTGTACTGTACAATAATAAATCAATGTGTCAAATCGTCTGATGTTTATTAATGAAATCTAAACCTTGTGAATGTTTCTTAGATATCAATTTCCAAAATATAGATGACAATAATTAGCTTTGACAATGTTTAATGCAATATTACCAAATTTTACCAGACGACATATAAACAGATAGATATATGACTAGGACATGCTAGCTAAACAGGCCAATACCTATCCTACGTCCAAGAAAGCACACTTAAACAAATTTAAAACAATGCAGTTTCATAATTTAAACAAAGTATATACGATTGCATGGCATTGTTACATGTACATATGTTTACAAAACCAGCAGGCTAACAATACGGATAAACAAATATTAAACCGACCAGGAAATAATTTTCGGTTCGAGGGCGGCACAAACCAACAAGAATTTTCAAAGACTAAAAAGGTCCGCCAAATCCGCTAAAGCTACATGTATATGTACTAATGAAGATGATTTTACATGATATTTTGTCAAGCAAAATTTTGGTCATTCATTAACAAACCAAGCAGTTCAATCATGGTCATAGTTCAATGTACGTGTATAATGCAATATTATAGGTACCCTGTTATAATTCTAGGTCAAAGGTTACCACATTTATTAATGTTTATGTGCTATCTATATGTTCTTTAGCATCATGTTACTTCTTGCTGTTATTCTTTGTATAGGTACAGTGTAAGCACAGTGTAAGCACTTATCTACTGATTTTAACTTGTATCTTTGCCATAATTTTTAAAAATATAGATGTGACTTTACAATTTTCTTTAAGCCAAATTGTAAATAATGAATATGACTATGTCTCTTATAAATTGTATCATTACATTATATCATAATACACAGTAAACAGCCAGCCAATAACTTACATGCAAGTTTTACTAAAGTGTTGTACATAAGTTATATGTATATTTATATGTAACAATAATTGTTATATATTGTGCCCCATGAGGCCCCAATTTAGAAATCAATTTAATTCCATGATATTATGTACATCGAAATAACTTTATCTCATTATTTAATTAGATTTGTTTTTAATTTATCTATTTACGTTCACCAACTTCCATGTCATATTTAATCAATAAAGTGCATAGTTCTTGATAATGAGATAAGTTTCATAAAATCATTCTTAATTACCCTATAAATTACTAACATAACTTACATTCAGTTTGATGTGACAATATTTAAAAAAAAAATTGGTAAAAACTTATGCTAAAACTCATTGCCGATACTATATTAGAACACCTTTTCATTTAACTTTATAGTTAAAGTGATTTTTTTAAAGAAATCATCTGAGAACCACTTTTTATACTAACATGGTGAATAAACTCATGGTTCAAACGTATTAAGGAGGGGGATGGGTGGGAATGGTGGCATACACATACACTCGGCGTAATATAGTTCATCTAGATTTATTCAATCATTTAGTTGTATATGAAAATCAATATATCTCATTGTAAGTGATAATTTTCTATTTTTACTCAGCATGTTGTTTGTTTTCTTTCACTGACCATTGGCGAGTACAATAAAAACACACAATCTGTGTTAATTTCTGATTGGATTTTTCATGCAAAATTGAATTTAATTAAACAATTATAAAAAGAAAAAAATACTTTACCGACACACTGTTCTTTGTATGAGTCCCATTTTGTGAATGGACAACAACCAAAAGGGGCACTTTTAAAAACAATAAACATTTACGATGACATTTAAGAGGAGTATGTTGGGTTTTTTTCTGTTTTTTTTTTTATTTATTTATTTTTTTTTTTTGGTTATTTCATTTCAATTTCAATACAAGTTGCTCTCCAATAATTATTTTACTCGAATACAATGCAATTTTACAAAACATATAGTCAAAGAAGTATTTACTCAAATACAATGTATTTAAACAAAACAATACAAAGCACACTACACTTATACATTATATGGTATTAGAATCAATTATGCAGATGTAAGAGACCTTTCAAGAATTTTGAAACAAGCTGTAATTGAATGCAAAAGATATCTAGTTTACTAAAACGATATACGAACAATGAATGAGAATGAATTTATGATAAGTATAAACAGGAGATGAGAATGAATTTATGACAAGTAAACAGTAGATGATTTGTAAACGTAAAAATTGAAAGAACGCTAGCTAAGGTTAAACTTCGATAGAAAAAAAAATAATTCGAATCTAGTAAATAGACTTGATTTTGAATCAGTTAGTTTATTAAATCATTGTTTTTGAACAGAATACATGTGTTATTAAATAATTTCGAGGCTAAAATTTTTTTTAACTCTATCATCTCAGTTTGTATTCGCTTAACTGGGTAAGTCTTTGATATAATATTTAAACAAATAAAAATGAATGTATTACCAAAACAAAAAAAGATTAAATATGATGGAAAAGTCAGGTGATCATTTTCTTTCGCAAATCAAAACCGATCGATAATTTGTAAACTTCCAAACCTGGAAATATTTGGTGTTTGCATAACAGAAACAAAAAATAAGCCCTAAATTATTATAATCTTTTTTTTTACTAAATTTTTAAATACATACGTTGGACATGATCCTCTTAGACTTGATCCCTGGCAAAGATAAGTAAAAATCACAAGAAAGATAGTGTGGAAACATGTAACGAATTTGCAATTCATTTTAAATCATTCAGTGTTAACAGACATATAACGTTTCTGGTGTTGTATGAGAGTTTCCGTATATTAAATTTCCTTGAAAAAAAAATATATAAATAGAAAGCTGACGTTGTTTTTGTTCAATCGCCAACAATACCAAACACTATTATTCAAAAAAGTTGTTTTAAAGCATCTTTTTTAAACAAATTAAAGCTTGTCACTAGACTCTTGTTGCTATAGCAACAAAAATGTCTACCTTTCTTATATATATGTACTAATCTTCAAGATATTGCTTTCTTTCATGTGAAAAAAAACTCATGGATATAATATTTACTGTGAAGGAAATTTCTTGAGCTTACTTCCATGTAAAACAATGAAATTGCGTGAGTGCATGCGTGCGTGCCTGTCTGCCTGCCTGCCTTGCCTGCCTGCCTGCGTGTGTGCGCGCCTACGTGCGTATGTGTCTGCGTACGTGCGTGCTTGCTTGCGTATGTGCGTGCGTGTGTGTTTGGATACAAACTAAGATAGGATGGCAGTGCACGGAGCGACATTTATATTCTAAAAATTGGCATGCTTTAAATATGATTACATAATAAGTTGAATAATAAACTAAAGGATTAACGAATGATAATAGGCTTAAAAGTACTTAAAGCAAATCAAAACAGTTTCCATGTATTATATGAACAATTTTATACATGATAAGGTTTGATTTACGCATTTTTGGTAAATTATTTATATAAGGTTGATTTATGATAAAATTCAAGGGTTAGGATATTAAAACATCATTCAAATCAAATTGACTTATTTCACCCGAGATATAGATCACACGATCAAGAAATGCAAATAGAATATCATAGCAAACGTCAATAGTAGGATTATTTTTATATGGATTTGAATGTAGTTTTAATTAAAGTGCTATTTTGTTCTAAGGTATAAGGTGTCCTGGAAGTTTTTATTTTTGCTCTTACTGTTGGTTATGTATACTTGTCATTTGTAGAGATCTGTCTAATTAATCTGTCTTCACATGCATTAAAAATAAACTAAGTTTCCTATATGCTAAGACTCGTACATTATTTTAGTGGGAATATGACATTTTTTTTTCTTATAAAATTGCTAGATACAGGTAAGTTCTTGGAACTTCTATCTAGTCCGCCGAATTATATCCTGTAATGTATCTCCGCAGTTTGTGATAGATGGGTTCAATGTCGTTTACTAAAAAAATGGAACAGTGACAAAAACAAACTCACTATAGACTAAAATGACAACATTTAGATGTTTTTTTTAAGTATAGAAATCATAAAGTACGTGTCATAGTACAGGGTTATACAATAATGAACATGTCCACTATACCATTTCCGTGTTTATCTAATTAGTATTCCCAATATAGCAAGTCTTTATAGCACAAAGTGTTTTGTAATTACATCTGAAATAGTTTGTCATACTAATTGGATATGGGTTTTTTTTCAATCCATTTTGAGGATAGATTCATGTCTATATCATTTGCCATATTTAACGTCATGGTAATTGAAGCAACTTGATATATAAGTCCGATTAAATAGTATTTAAAAAAAAAATCTGAAACTGTTATTCTCTTCAAATTCAAACGCTCTTAATGATAATAATTCAAAAACGATTATGGTATTCGAAATTTACAAAGTCGAAAGTACAAAGAGGAGATGAATCAGCAATAACAGACTTTAAAATATGTTTACAATATTGACATACGTGTTTATATTCTGAGGTATAAGACACTTTTGAATATACTATTGAATTTGAACATTGTTCGTTATCACCACATGCCATTAAATGATTTCATCCAAAATATATTCCATCCTTCGTATTTTCTTTTCTCAAAACATATATCAAGAGTTTCCAAATGCATTTAATTGTTAATTCTTAGGTAATTTACCACCCGCTTTGATTTGGTTGTAGTTTTACTTTGAAACGCTGTGAACATAAGGATAGTATGATATATAATACTGCCATTTACTTTATAGTGAGATAGCTTTGTTGTATTGTTGAAAACAAAGTAGCTTTAACCCACATTAATAAGCGAAATCAAAATTGCTCAAACAGAAGTATACATTTATATATAAAATGTAAAATGTAAACAAACCTACTCTATATCAATACGTTTATACATAACTTAATTATAATTCAAATTCAGCAAAGTACATTAAACAAAAACATAGATTACCAAAAATACTCCTGCTATCTGGTCCTGCTAAGAACAATATTATAGGTTTAACATACTCATAATGTTCAACCACAAACGATTAAAACTGTCCATTCCTTTCAACCAACAAAAACCAAAATTGGAAAGAACTCCAATTTGGAACAACATTGGTGCCCTTAGCTCTACAAAGAACCATATGGTTTATTACAGCTGGTATTAAACAAACTCTCCAAACTGTAAACTAAAGCAACTACCCAGAGTACCAGGTGTCCAAAATTTGCTAAAAAAACTTTTGAACTTTGAAATTATTGCAATTATCAATAAATTAAATCTTCGTTGTAAGGTTCCCATTTACTGTTTAAAAATGAAAAACTGTATCTGAAATGGACCAATGATCGTAATCATATATTTTGCTAAATAGCCAGCGAACTCATTTTTCGATCTTGGTATCTATTCAATATGTAAAGAAATCTGAATTTGCATGTACATGGAAAATATATTCATAGCAATGTCATGTAAAATTTTCTCCATGCTTCCTGAATTAAAAACTTTTTGAAAGTTCAATTTGGATACAAAGCCTGACGTCATAATACTCTTAAAATGACGCCATTACGTTCAAATGTTACAATATTTTGTAATATAACATTTTTGAATAACATGTCTCCTTATGTCACTGTCACAACTAAACTGTTGTGATGGGTTCTTTTAAAGTATACCGCTTTTTAATTTACTTGGATGACTCCTGTAATCCAATAAAGAACAACAATATGTAAAAATTAAACAATAAATTTATCTACATATGTACAATGAAAATATGATATCATGGTTCTCCACGGGCGTCCATAATCTCGTGGTTCTCCACGGGCCACCATAATCTCGTGCATCGTCCACGTCTTTCCACCACGCTCCACCACGTTCCACCACGCCTCAATATTTTACACCCCGTCCCATCAGGTTTACAATAAAGTAAGAGTTATAACATTGGTCACCTACAATTAACACAGTTTTCTAATACATCATTACAAACATGAGTTTTAAGCAAACTCATTAATGGCTATTGCTTTAAAAACAAATAAATTAACGAAAATAAAGTACACATAGTAATACGTTCTTGTAGGTGAATATGATCAAACACGTTCCAGACAAATAATGTAATAAATAGCAATACAATTCATCAGCCGACAGAAATATCGTAAAGTTAAACTTACTGAGTTGTGGCAAAAAAATACAGAAATTGTAGGCAATCAGGTCTCGCAACGCCAGCGCTAACGAACTCCACACAGGCTACATGTTTCCGAGATAACACAGCAGGTGAGACACAAGAGACACACCAAAGTTCACACAGCAAGGGCCCAACATACACGAAAATGCTGCTCGGCGTCCAGACCTCTTCTCACAAAAATCAGCCCACATCCCGTATATATCCATCAAACTAACCAAACAAGTTTTACTACTCACGATACTAAATATAGCGACATCCGGCAACACCCCTAATAAGCTTCTTCGTAAACCTACCAAACAGGTTCGAAGAGTATCCAATCTAAATATAGTAACATCGAGAACGGAACAACCCAGTGATCAATAAAGCGTAAATAAATGAACGATAACTTAGATCTATAAACGATAACTCTTACGTTAAATAAAGTAGACGAATATATAACAATATATATAAAAAAATCATTCACATAATGTTATTGTGACAGTCACAAATTAGATAATTTTAATAATATGCTTCGAAAACTGCATAACCACACCGGAAACAGTTATAATGCCCTCCCAAAACTATTATATTACCCTCGCGTGCAATTATTCTGCATATTACATGTAACTATATCGGATTCGAAATTCAAAGAGACAGTTGCTAAGCAAACGTAAACCGAAAATAAAAATGTCAGAACAACGTGTGCGATTCGTTTTAAATTCAGAGGTACTTTAATTGTTTAATTGATTAGAAGAATTTAATAATTACAATGAGAAAAATCAACTCCAGCGTGAGAGTGCTGAAAACAACGAACATCATCTTGGCCAGGGAAAATAAAACAGCCTTCTGAAATTTCAGCCAGCCCCATACAGCAACATTAAAGCACATCATTTTTTTTTTTTAATTTAAGTAAAAAGCATCGTTCGACTCTTTACAAAACATTTTACATTGATTTTATAAAATATTAACATGATTAAAAAATACATTTGTTAATGAAATAAATACGTTCATAAACCGCGTTGATTTATTTAAAGATGTTATATAACATATATTACATATTTTCTTGGCCGACATACCAGAATATCTGTCCTTCGCTGCCTTCGGCATCGGGCGATATAACACTCAAGGGCTTTGTTCTCAACTCAGTAGGTAAGATATTATATTATACACATCTCACAGCATTAAACATAAATCTCATAGCATATCATCAAAATTGCATATCATTTCATAGCATTGAACTGTATAATATATGAATGTGATTTTGTAAATGAACTAATGAGCATTTAGATGAATCTGACACACACAAATTATTTCTCTAAAACATAATTGTGTATTTTTTTATGATAAACATAATTCAATCAAGGTTAAACTGATTTCAGATATAAATTTCAAATATAAAATGTTGTAAACGAGGAATATAATATTACAAACAAGAACCTGAGTTAAATGAGTATGAGATTTGATAAGCGCATGCATGAATTTCAAACTTTTTATTTGTTTTCGGATGATTCTATTGAGATTATAAATCGATGCAAATGTATTATAATTGTTTTACGTATTGTCTAATGGCTACATATTTTGATTTACAATGTATATGCACATGTAGCTGTTACTCTAGATTTTAAAAAAAAATATGCAACAAACTCAAAATTATGCGATATATTTTAGTCTTATTAATTAGATCCATCTTAAAAGGGCCGAATGACTGTGGCAATTTTTAGGCTTTAATAACCTCCTTAATTCGAAGAGCTTTGTTTAAAGATATAGGAATATGTTGAACTTTTAAAGTTAAAATATTTGGATTTTTTCTGCTCTAAATATTAGTTTATAGCAAGAAATGCAATATTTAAAATTGAAGATTATTTGATTGTTAATTTGTTGACTACCATGCCAACTAAATAGTGTTTTAAGTGATAATTCAATGAATGAAATGTCCAACTATTTCAACTATAGATTTTCAATATTTTTGTATATCTTTTATACGTAGCCCTTCATCTTAAGAAAATTAATATGGTCTAAAGATGGTCAGGACTGCCCAACCTTCGTAAAGTTAATGCATAACTGGCTCACGGAAAGGAACAGGCTGTTTTGACGTTTTATTTTGAATTCATCATATTGTGGGTCTCTTCTTCCTTAGCATATTACTATAAAATACAGTATAATTATAGAGTATGTGTCATGCTAGTCTCCGATACGCTATAAGTAAGTAAAAAGCAAACAAGATGTGTCGTTACAAGTATGATTTTTCGGTTTTACTTTCAAATGGACTTCTCTGGGAGACGGATAGAGTTGTGAATCGCTCATTTTCTGTCGACAAATTTAAATTGATTTAGTTACGTATATGAAAAAAAAAAATGTTTAACTGTACTTATTATGCAAAAAAGCATGTCTTAACTTAACATTACAAATCAAAGTAAATAAAAGTATCATAACCAAGTCAGAATAAAATATTAATCATGCAGACACAAATTTAAGATCATAGTATACAGATCTAACCATCGGTTTTATGGTATTTTGTCTATAAGTTTTAGCAAATAATTAGTATCATGATTGCGAATATTATCTATGCTAGTTGACATTTCAATTTTTTTCCCTGAAAGCCTGGCAATGTTTTGCTCATTATCTGTCAAGGGTTTATATATTGAATTTGCTGAATTAAATTCAAACCGATCCATTATTATAGTACCGTTAAGCAAATAAAACAAGTTTTAAGAAGGATGGTGGGTTATAGTTATTTTAGACTGAAAAAATCTCCACAAGAAGAACAGTTCTGTTCATAGATTTAGGAAAATGATTAAATTTAAAAGCTAAAAATAAAAAATGAAAATATACTTTCTTTACTATAAAATAGTTTATAGCTAAACAAATAATTCAATGGGTCTGAAAGTTAAAATGAGATCCAATGGGCAGTTTGTTCTCCATCCGGCCTCTTTAATAAAAAATATTCATTATTTGGTTTGTTAGTAAAAGCGAAGAAAAATCATCATTACGAATATACTATATGCTGTTTACCTTTCAATGGATTTCTCTGGGATACAGATATAGTGATGTTTCGCTCCTTATCTGTCAATATTTTGTAATTGAATATGTTGAGTTAACGTGAAATTCATCTTTTTTGTATTTTTAAGCAAATAAAGCCAACTACAGACAAAAATTCCCTATACATTCAGTCTTAACAGTGAAAAGGGTATATGAAATAACTTTTTTTCTCAATCATCATTATATTTTATTCGTATTGAAAAGGAAACAAACAGAACTTGCTTTCTGGGCAACCAAGGTCGAAACGACATAAATGCTTCTCACAAGAACATATTTGAGCACATCTATTTCCAAATGTGGGATATTCACACATCTCTCCGCAATTTTCCAAGAGATAACCAGGCGGACAATCTTTAAAAAAAATAAGGAGCTAAGCGATATAAAAGTGTACTTTGTTTAACAGAGATCTGATTCCGTACAAAAGAAGTACAACAATAAAAATCGATTCAAGTATTACATGTAATATCATTTAGAGCTACGTACATGCACGACATTATCTTTTTAAGGATTGTGAGTTGTAAAATAATAACACAATATGTCAAATCATTTGATGTTGATCAGTAAAATCTAAACCTCGTGAATTTTTCTAAGATATCAGTTTCCAAAAATAGATGACGATGATTAAGATTTGAGGATGTTGAATGCAATATTTCCAGATATTTCCAGACGATATATTCACAGAAAGCTACGTGACTAGAACATGCTAGCTAAACAGGCCTACGCCTATCCTAGGTCCAAGAAAGCATACTTCTTAAACAAAACATTTCAGTTGCATAATTTAAACAAAGTATATACGATTGCATGACATTGTTACATACAGTGTTTACAAAAAAGCAGGCCAACAATACGGATAATCAAAATATCAAACCTACCAGAAAATAATTTTCCGGTTCGAGAGCGCAAAATGAACAAGAATTTTCAAAGACTAAAATGGTCCGCCAAATCCGTTTCAGCTACATGTATATGTATATTAACATGTACTAATGAATGCGATTTTACATAAAATGTGTCAAGCGAAATGTTGATCATTCATTTGACAAACCAAATACTTGAATCATGACCATAATTGAATGCATGTGTAATTTACAATATTATAGGTAGCCTGTTTGAATTCTAGGCCAAAGACTGCCACATTAATTAGTGTCCATGTGCTGTCTTTATGTCCTTTAGCACAGCCTCTTGTTACTTCTTGCGGTTATTAATTGTACAGGTAGAGCGTAAGCACTTATCTAGCGATTTTTAACTTGTTTTTTTTTTTGCTATGATTTAAAAAAATTACAGATGTGCCTGTACAATGTTCTTTCAGCCAAATTGTGTATAATTAATAAGTATGACTCTGTCTCTTATGCATCATATAATTATACATTGTATCATTATACACAGTAAACAACAACTAACATGTATGTTGTACTAAACTGTTCAACATAATTCATATGTGTACTTATATGTACATGTAATAATTATTGTATATACATGTATCATGCCCCATGAGGCCTTGATTTAGAGATCAATTTTATTTTATTCTATTATGTGCATAAAAATTTCTTTATCTGGGAATTAAATTAGCATTTGTGAATAATAATTTTTTTTCGTGCATCATCTTCCATGTGATATTTAATGAATAAAGTGCATAGTTATTGATAATGTGATAAGTTTTATAAACAATCATGCTTAATTACCGTATGAACTACATAACTTCCATTCAGTTTGATGTGATAAAATTTAAAATTATGAGCACATCCAACGTCTTTATAGTAAAAACTTATGCTCAAACCTATTGCCGAAACTATATTAGAACACCGTTTTAAATTAATTGTTAATGCGGGTTGTTTTTTTTCTTTTTTCTAAAAATACTTTGATAATAACTCCTTCATGGCACCTGATCCTACCTCTAATCAGTGTTTGCTCTGCTCCTGTTTTGTATTTTTCCTTTGGACTTTTGATTTTGAAACTGTTCGTTATCACAACATGGCATACTAACATTGTGAATAAAATCATGGTTCAAACGTATCAAGAAGGGGTGGGGTGGTATACACATCAATCGGCGTTAAATAGTTTATCCAGATTGATTGAATCATTTACACATGTAATTATATATGAAATATCTCATTGTTAGTGAAACTTTATGATTTTTGCTCAACACGTGTTTTCTTTCCCCGAGTATTTACAAGGAGAGTAAAAACACTCAAGGAAATGGTAAAAATCAAAAAGAAATTACGAATGATATTATAGTTTATCACTTGTTTGAATCATGTCTTTAATTATTAATTATTGTTCACTTATTTGTATCGAATTTTTCATGCAAAATTTGTAACATCATCACCCCCCCCCCACCAACACCAAAAAACATTAAAAAAAAACCACACACACAAAAAACCCAAACAAAAACAAAAAACATTGTGAAGTCATTTAAGCGTTATGCGGTATATCAAAATGTTATTATATGGGTGATGTATATCGCTTATCGAGGCAAACATACAATAAATATAAGATTCCTCGTGATTTGCGATAATATATGAAACTTATCGAATGCGTTGTGTGTTTCATTTTTACTAAGCTTTGGCGTAGGACAGAAAACACACAACGAGTTGGATAAAAATAACATGACAATGCAAATGATGATATTCTTTTTTTATTATATGTTTTTACCACGTCTTCGATCTTTTCTATAAACATAATAGTTGGGAGCCGCTTTCGAGATAGCAGAACTAGGGCTGATATTGCAGTCTTGGGTTGATATTGGATGTGATGCAGATTTTGCACTGTATTATCATATATTGATTTACAGCAATATATAGGGCATGACCTCCCACTTCGTACAATGTATAATAAAGACATGTTTCCAGGTTGAACTTTGTGCGAACGTAATCACTATTATGTCGTAAGGGATATGATAAAGGCCTGTCACATTTGCTTAAAATCTTAAATAGTAACCACCCGAACAATCTTTGTGATAAATTCAAAAAAACAATTATGACACAATATAAAATTTTATTAACTTCAGTACTTCCAAAATAATTTGAATACTTAAGTATTGTTGTTCGATACAATGAATATTGTATGAAATTCTTTAGCATGGAGTCAAATCAAAAAAGTATTTCAATTTATTCATGTAACCGGTTACAGTCGTTCATGCATATCATTTACAATCTTATGTTATGCTATGGTATGCGATTTAAATGAAATGCTATGATATTTTAATGCAATGGTATGAGATTTGTATTCTATGGTGTAAGAAATGGAAACGAAGGGCTTAATACTATGGTATGCTATGCTTTATTATATTATGCTATGAGATTTGAACAAAAGGCCTCTGTGTACAGAAGAGTTCCAAACAATTCGAAGTAAAATGATAAGAAAGTTTACCACTAGTCTGCAATGTGAACATTTATTCTTTAAAATAAAATCATTTAAAATCGAGTATTCAAATAATGTTGTATGCTATGCTATAGTATGCTATTGTATGATATGTCAAATGAGAATCTATGAGATTGCATGCTATGATATGAGATTTAAATGATATATATGATATGGGATTCCAATGCTGTGCTATGATATTTAAATGCTACATGTATGTTATGGTGTCTGCGCAGGCACCCAACGCTATAGACTAAACGGAGGACGGAAGCGTCATACTTTGGGTATGGGTAAACAACGTAGGCCAATAGCTTCTGTACAAGTTTCCCGATCATTCTATTTTGTAAATGAAAGTTAGAATTCTCGAAAAAAAATATCATTGATTAAGGTAGTCCTTAGGTGAATTTAACAATTTTGATCGATATAAACTACATTGAATATCTATTTTAAAATCATCATGAGGCTGACATAAACCAAACTCGGGAGTATGTATGCAGTCGATTAATTCAACTTTTTGCACTCGGAACGTTTTTAAAGAGTTGTCTGCCCCTTGCATTAATTAGGAAAATTCAATTTCTAAAAATATATACGGTTATTAATCTATGACTTTCTTTGGCATTTTCAAACAAAGGGAACGCTTTTGCAACTTTTTACCAAGATATTTGTAAGAAAATTATTACGTATTAAATTATTATGTACTATACAGATATATTTAAAAATGCATTTTCTTCCATAGACTTCAATGTTAACTTCAAAATGTGATTATTTGATAAAATTAAAAATTTAAAAAAAAAATTAAAGATAAATCTTTATTATTTAATAACCCCCTTAAAATCACCCTAAGATTTTAGTAATCAACCTTGCAAACTATTAGATATGAAATATGATAGTTATGGATGAACTACCTTAAAGCGCAGTATGAGAACCATTTATCCTTCTATATTTGATAATTTAGAAGTGAAAAAAGAACTAGATAGATTACACGATCAGTTTGTACTAGTCCCTGCTGACAAAGCAGGAAACAACATTGTCTTTGTTCGTAAGGCTCATTATATAAATTGTATATTAGAAGAACTTGGATTTAATTTTGCAAGTGGAAATCCAACTTATAACTCTCTTTCCAAGGAAGACATTCTTCAAAATCGTATGTCAGTTTTGAATATTTTCAATATTCCCAACAACCAAAATCAATTTGAATTACCTTATCTTTATTGGATACCTAAACTTCACAAAAGTCCTTACAAACAAAGATATATAACAGGTTCCAGTAAATGTTCTACCAAGACTCTTTCTTTACTCCTTACCAAAATACTAACAGCAGTTAAGGAGAAACTTCAAGAGTACTGTGCAACAGTATATTCAAGAAGCGGTGTATATCAGATTTATATACTTAAGAAATCCAAGGAACTTTTAGAGAACCTGAAATCCCAAAATTTTACCAAAATCAATAGCATTAAAACTTAAGCCACCTTTAAGCCATATTGAGACTTAAAGGTAGCTTAAAGGTGGCTTAAATACCGTCTTTAAGCTATCTTTAAGCATGTTTAAGCCACCTTTAAGGAGAACTTAAAGATGGTCATTCATCCTGTGAATTTTACTGTAAAGGGATATTGATGGTAACCTGACAACAAAACTTTATGATAAACGTGATGACTTCAATTTTTCTATTGTCAACTTTCCTTACTTATGTAGCAATATACTTTCATCACCTTAATATGGTGTTTTTGTATCGCAGTTAATTCGATACGCAAGGGCATATGCTCTACGTATGAATAGTTTCGAAGGCGAGGGAACCTACTGACCAAAAAGTTGATAAAACAGGACTATCAACAGTCTCGATTGAAGCCATCTTTCCGTAAGTTCTATGGTCGATACAACGACCTTGTCAGCAAATACAATCTTACCCTTGTTCGCATGCTGACTGACGTTTTTCATACTTATTGTTAGACCATACTTAATCACCTAATTGTCGGATTTTTCCGTTTGCCCGGTTACGACAAAGAGCACACGACGGGTGTGACCGGTCAGCAGAGGATGCTCACTCCTCCATGGGACCTGATCCTACCGCTACTTTTATAGAGGTCCGTGTTTGCTCTGCTCCTGTTTTGTATTTTTCCTTTGGACTTCTGATTTTGAACACTGTTCGTTATCACCACATATCATTTTTCACATATTGTTGACAACTTCCGTCCACTCTTTAGACATCTATCGCATATCCAAGGCAGTAGATGCAGATTGCGGGGTAATGTTATTAATGACAGGTGTATTGCAACGTTTTTGGTAAATCCGTTGTAAGCTAAGGTGTTGAAGGACAGATCGGGAGATGAAGAGAATCGCAAAATAATTTTACCGATGAGTTTTAAGCAAACATTCCAGCTAATATATCAGTTTTTAATAAATCAAAGATGGTGGCGATGGGTACCTTGTGTTTTATTAGGCAGAGGGTATATATTAGTGATGTCAACGAGTACTCGAGACTCGACTATCGCTCGGTTAAGAAAAAAAAATGTTTTTATTATTTTTTTCACTTCATAACAAATGACCGACTAAGAAAAAAATTCATTAATTATTTTAATTATATTGATATTTAGGGCATTTGTCAGGTTTTCTCCTAGGAGTTTCTGAATGCGGCCTGAAACCATATCTCTTGACCCAGTATAGCGGAGGATGCCCCTGGAAACAGACGCTATAATGCAGCTTTTTGCAGAACAAGGTTACCTATTGCATAATGTTTGCAATAAATTGAAAACTTACAAATATCAATTGCAGACACACCTGCTATTTTCTGAAATCAGCCACAACGCTTGAATATGTAATCAAATTCTTGCTACCTCTTATACAAGTACATAATGTAGTAATAAATTTGCAGTCATGTATAATGGAATATGCTAGTAGGGCAATATTGTATTTCACTTAAAAATTTTATTCATTGCTACCTGTAAGTCCATCATTTACTTTTCAGAGTCACAATTGAACAAACATTTGGCATCATGAAAAAGAGATTCAATGCCCTCCACTGTGGCCTTCGGACCAAGCCAGACAGAGCATGCCGAATAGTTACTGCCTGTACGATACGTCATACACATGTAACATCGGTATACAACGAAGGGACATTCTAAGAGAAACGGACTTCATGAATGGAAATGATGTGGCAGTGGATGTCTATGTTATGGTCCCAGAAGACGCCGTTGGACGCACCGTGAGGGACCATGTCAGTGACACCTACATGTACTTCTTATGAGTACGTTTTCATGAATTCTTAGAATTTCAGTTATAAAATCACAGCATCATTAATATAACTTAATGTAATTTTTATAAAGTGAAAAAAATAATAAAAACATTTTTTTTATCTTAACGCAGCATTTTTGGGGCAGATAAAAAAAATAGCAGTTTCATCTCTCGGCATTTTTGGTCCGTAAGTTACACTCTGTTCCATCGGTGTCCCTGGAGTATTTTTTCATTTAAAAAAATTAATTCATGCAACAGCTACTGATTTTTATGTATGTAACAACAGTTCTAAATGATAATTATTTCAAAAAGAAGATCTAGAAATTGCCATAGTAAAATAAAAAGGTATTTGTGTGTTGATACGAGTAACTTGTTAGTCGATTGAAACAAGTGATACAGATAAAGTCTTGTCAGTATTTAAATCCTTATCGAAATCAAACTAACGATGCTTAATTAACTCTAAAAAATATATTTCAATTAAAACAAATCAAAGAAAAACAAGAGAAAAAACTCATATTTTACCGACACATTGTCCCTTGTATGAATCCCATCGTGTGAATGGACAACAGCCACCAGGGTAACTTCAAGAACAATAACTGTTTTACAAATAAATTTGGAATATAGTACTATTTTTTATATCTAAATGCAAGTTGCTATCCAGAAGCCTTTTTTTACTCGAATACAAGGTAACTTAAAAGGCAAAATAAAATAGATAATAATTAAAAATAAATACAAAACACACACCACTTATTCATTATATGATGTTGGAATCAATAATACAAAATTGTACAAAACACAAGATGTAATAGAATGTAAAAAAAAAATAGCTAGTTTAGTAAAACGATGCAGGAACAATAATTGAAAATACATTTAGGATACTGGTAAGTGATGTGTAAACGCAAAAATTGAATGGATGAATCTTGTATATACATGTACATGTACACCCGACTTACATTAAACCTTTGTTTTTGAACAGTATATTGTTGTATTAAACAATTTCGAGGCTAAACAAGTTTAATTGCATCATATCAGTTTGTATTCGCTTAACTGGACAAGTCTCTGAAATAATATTCAAAAAAATGAAAATAAATGCTTTAAAAAATCACAAAATGTTATAGAAAAGTCAGGAGATCATTTCTTTCCTAAGCCAAAACCGAACAATGATTTGTAAATTTTATATACTGAAAATATTTGTTGTTTGCATATTGTAACAGAAACAAAATATAATCCCTCATTTTTTTATTTTTTACCGAATTTTCAATTACTTACTTTGAACATGGTGCTGTTATACTGGCTCCGAGGTAAAAATAGGTAAAGATCGCAATGATTGTAGTGCGGACACATGTAACAAATTTGTAATTCATTTTAGATTATTCAGTCTTAACAGACATAACGTTTCTGGTTTTATTAAAGTTTCCGTGTATTAAATTTCCTTAAAAAACAAAATTTATAAATAGAAAGCTGACACTGTTTTTGTTCAATCGCCAACAATACCAAACACACTATTATAATAAATCAAACTACTAAAAGTACTGAAAAGCTCTAAGTAGAAGGAAGAATGTTAAAAATGTACCGAATACTATAAAAATATATATGAGGAATTATATTTGACAGGTTTGGCACCACCTCCTTTTGCTGGTTTAAGTCCCATTTGGTGGTTAAATCCCTGAGTGATATAGCTTTTTAAACCTACCAAGTGGGACTCATTTTTCGTGCATCTCGGATTACGTTTTTCTGAAGAAAAAAATCATTACGTTTACTACCGGGACAAGTACTCTGACATTTTTGCTTCCTAATAAAATATTCGTTTAAAAAATTATATCTGTCAATTTTTCCGCAGATGTGTTTAAAAAAAGGCCAAAATAAAATGCATTCCGGAAGTCACGTATAAACACATTTTCATGTCTACAAAAAAAAAAAAAAAACGATGTTATTCAAAGAAATAAAAGTCGTGCTTTGGCAATGTCGTACTTTGAATAAAATCAATCTTTTTGAAAACAGTAATCCGAGATGAACAAAAGATGAGTCCAACTTGCTAGATAAAGTCGGTAAAATAGGTATACCATTTAGGCATAAACTTAACCACTTAATGGGACTTAAACCACCAAAAAGGGGGGGGGGGGTGGTGCCGAACCTGTTTGAAACGGGATTTGTTCGTTATTGTATAAATGAAAATGAAATGAAATAGAATTTGGATATGTCTTAGTTATAAAATACAAACTGCAAACCAACTTTTATTCACGTGCGAGGAATTTTTGCGAGGTTTGAGAGAGAGAGAGAGAGAGAGAGAGAGAGAGAGAGAGAGAGAGAGAGAGAGAGAGAGAGAGAGAGAGATTTACCAGATATGTAGTCAGTTTGACATGCGTTGATTTGTATATGAGAAAAGAAAAAAGAAAGCAACATTACATTGCATGATATTAATTCAAACTAAATTGTATATCACAGCGAGTTTATCCGTTGTTGAATAGTCTTTAAACAAGTTTAACATTATAGCAATTGGAAATCAAGTGCAAGTGTATGTTATGTGCCACGTACTCTCTCTCTCTCTCTCTCTCTCTCTCTCTCTCTCTCTCTCTCTCTCTCTCTCTCTCTCTCTCTCTCTCTGCCTCTCTCTCTCTCTCTCTCCTTATTTTGTATTCTATAATTTATCTCATATGAATCTTAAATTCATTTTGTGATTTAACATCTGCCTGACATTTGTTTCAGCTACCGGGCATTTTCTCCACCATGTTTCCCATGTATTTTTTCTGCAATATCGCTACCTTGATATTCGTATGAATAACCTAAGAAAGCATTTAAATGTTCAATTGAACTGTCGGGTATTTTTGATAATTATTTCAAGTTTATAAAATAAGATCTGTAGAGTATTTGTGGCTTTACTTTTTCTTTTTAATTCGATAAATACAAATACAAATACAATCACTGTATATCTTACGGGATAGTACTTCCACGCTAATTAATAATCTGGAGCACATTTACTACTTGTCAGTGTATTCTGTTTATTAGACTGGTCCCCCAAAACAGTCTTGATCCACAGAGATTATGCAACATACACACAGTAGTATATATAAGCCGCTACACAGCAGTATACACACTCCGCTGGGCTCGTAAGCCGAAACAGGTGTTCGTGGCAAGGTGTGAAAATCGGACACTTCTGTACAATATTCTTATCTTGAAAAGTTTGTTTCTTTAAAAAGAAAAAAAAACACAAAATGAAAGAAAATCAAGACTTGTTTTCATGTTTGCACAATATATTTGTTTAATGGTTAAAATGGAAATTTCTGATCATTAATCGGTCATATTATGGGTGTTTAATTTGACAATACATTTCTGTAGAGCATGCATTTATATATTGAAGTCAAATTAATTTATCATTTTGATATTTCTCCTAAGCAAATGTAAAAAAAAAAAAATAATTTTGGATTTCTTGTCCACGGAATACATGTACTTGTTATTTGTTACATACTGGGACGTAGAGTTTTCGTAATAAAGTTCTACGCTTCTTTCATGCTTTTTATACGGTTCTGAAACGCTTTGTACGATACAACACGTTTCTCATATGATTTACAATGTTTACACATGATAAGCTTTCCTTTATGCATTTTTGGTAAAAAAAAAATTGAGTTAATGTTATACATGCTAACAGGGAAGATGCTGTAACCACAGAGAATAAGAAATGACCAGAAAAATATGATATCGTAAGATTGCTTTGTGATAAAATGCAAGGGTATTAAATATGTTAAAACATCATTCAAATCATTTTGACTTATTTATCCGATTTATATGTCACACGACCAAAAAATGAAAAAAAAAATTAATATCAAACAGCAATAGTAGTTTTTTTTTTTAGATTTGGAAGTAGTGTTAATTAAAGTGTTCTTTTGTTCTAAGGTACATGTAGTAGATGTCCTGAATGTTTTTAATTTTTGCTTTTTTTGTTGGTTATACAATGGTCAATCAAAATATACTCAGACAATGTTGCTGTCTATCACATAAGTTTCATAAAAGTCATAATTAAGAGATCAATTTATGCACCAACACTTATTTTTGGATATGTGAAGTTTCATCCATTTGATGAAAAGGTATTTTTGTTATCCGATTTAAAAAAAAGGAAACCATGTTTTGTCATTATGGAGCACAATGACGTTGAAAACATGATGTCAAGATGACGCACGCAAAGTTTATAGAAATACTGTTAACACACTTTTTTTCGCGAGCGAGACAATTTTGCGAGGTTGGCGAGAGCTTCGTCGTTGCGCAAATTTATCGCCGCGAAACAGCCTTTTTCGGCTATAACAACACGAAATTTACTCTCGAAAGTTAGTCGTCGCGAACCAGTTTATCGCAAATAAATCGCGCAATTATGTCGTCGCGAATAAAAGTTGGTTTACAGTTCCAAATCTTTATATCACTTGTGTTGGTCACATTTCAATTTCAAATAGCACTGTACCGCTTAACATCTATTTGCTCACATTTGTTCGTGAATAATAAGTTTACTTAGTTCTCCAAAAGGTTTCTTTTATTTTACCGTATGTCTTTTCGTTTACAGTATGAAAAACCCTGAACGTTTATTCTTTTGACCAAATATCGTTTGATATCCAAAATACAGTTACTATTACACCTATAAAATGTATTACAGTTTTATACAAATGGGCAAATAATTTTTGAAAAAATGGTACAGTTGAAAAGAAAAACTCACAATATACTAAAAGGACAACATTTAGATGTTTGTTTTAAGTATAGAAATCATAAAGTGCCTGTCACAGTACATGGTTATACAATGAACATGTCCACTATACAATTTTCGTGTTTAATTAATTAGTATTCCCATTATAGCAAGTCTTTATAGCAGAAAGTGTTTTGTACTTACATCTGAAATATATTGTCACACTAATTGGATATGTTTTTTTTTTTTCAATTTATTTTGCGGTTAGATTCATGTCTATATAATTTGCTGTATTTAACGACATGTTCATTAAAGCAACTTAATAATATTTAAGTCCGATTTAATAGTATATTAAATAATTAATCTGAAACTGTTATTCTCTTCCAATTCAAATGCTCTCAATGATAATAATTCAAAAATGAATATGGTATTCGAAATTTACAAAGTCGTATCCAAAACTTATTGTTTTGCATAATTTAGTATAACAGAAAAGTGCATCAACGTTAATCCATAAATTTATTGGTGGAACCAAAAATCTTAATAATGAAGATGTGATGAATCAGCAAACACAGGCTTAATATGTTTAAAATACTGGCATTCGTGTTTATAATCTGAGGTATAAACAACTTTTGAATATACTTTTGAATTTGAACACTGTTCGTTATCACAACATGTCATTAAATGATTTCATCCAAAATTTATTCCATCCTTCGTATTTTCTTTTCACAAAACATATATAATGAGTTTCCAAATGCAGTTAATTGTCATTTCTAAAGTAATTTACCACCCGCTTTGTCTTGGTTGTAGTTATACTTTGAAACGCTGTGAACATAAGGATAGTATGATATATAATACTGCTATTTACTTTATAGTGAGATAGCTTTGTTATATTGTATTGTTGAAAACAATGTAGCATTAACCCACATTAATAGGCTCTCGGCGAAATCAAAATTGCTCAAACAGAAGTATACATTTACATAATTTACATAAAATGTAAAAACCTACTTTTTATCAATACGTTTATAAATAGATTAATTATAATTCAAATTCAGCAAAATACATTAGACAAAAACATAGATTACGAAAACAACTCTTACTATCTGATCCTTCTAAGAAAAATATCATAGGTTTGACATACTCAAAATGTTCAACCACAAACGATTAAAACTGCCCATTCCTTTCAACCAACAAAGGCAAAACATGGAAAGAACTCCACTTTGGAACAACGAGGGTGCCCTTAGCTCTAAAACGAACCATATGGTTTATTACAGCTGGTATTAAACGACCCCCCCCCCCAACTGTAAAACTAAAGCAACTACCCCAGAGGTACCAGTTGTACAAAATTTGCTAAAAAAAACTTTTGAACTTTGACATTATTGCAATCAACAAATAAATCTTCGTTGTAAGGTTACCATTTACTGTTTAAAAATGAAAAACTGTACCTGAAATGGACCAATGATCGTAATCATATATTCTGCTATAATAGACAGCGAACTCATTTTTCGATCTTGGTATCTATTAATTCTGTACCGGAATCTGAAATTGAATGTACATGGAAAATATATTCATAGCAATGTCATGTTAAATTTTTTCATGCTTCCCGAATTCATAATTGTCATTGTGTACAATTTTACAGTTCAGTGACTAAGCGTACTAAGCAGAGACAATATTGATATTCCCACAGCTTTCATTTCTGTCTAGGTTGAGCTTCAAAAGTCCCCATTCGATGTACAATACTATCCGCACACTCCACTTAAAATCCTTCCCCAGCAAACTTACTTATATATGTGTACACTATCCTTTATAATAAAAAATGTTTTAATTTCTTCTTTCATAAAAATGGGACAATCCTACGACAAAGAATTATCAACACTCATATGCAAAACTCTTGTCATTAACGAGCAAATATTCCCTAAACTTCGCTGAAAACAAACAATAGTGCCTGCAATATTTGCTAAAACTCTAAGAGTGAGATTGTAAGGTTTTAATACAATGTATTTAATTTTGCCCTAAAGCTGATTTATTTTATGCAATGTTATAGAGTATCTCTTGGTATATCTTAAATGAAAATAAACCTATTAATATTATTTTGAAGTTTCTAAATACTATTCAATGCATTCGATATCAAACCTACCAAATTCAAATCTAGCTTTACAGTGTATGACATTTCAAGACAAGATTCGTAACTAGATGCATACTAAAACCGTCATCTACATGTAAATACATGAATATTATGTAACCCATCTCTCACCAGAATCTAACTAAATGTTTCAGGCGTTGAGTGAATATACGTGGTTCAGAAATAAGACCAACATGTAAAACAGTAAAGCAATAATTTGTCTTTCCAACAAAAATCTAGACATTGAATTGCATACTATACTACAGTCTTTCTGAGGTGTTCATTGGGGTTGTTTAGGTAGCTGTTGCTTTTTGATCCCCTATGTCCTTCTCTTGAAGATGCAGTTACACTGTAACGCTGTAGTGGCCAAATTCGCTACAGTGGAGGCATAAGTCTGGTTGTACAATGTACTTTGAATGGCGTCGGTTTTGAACCATTGGAATTTAAGCCCATTTAAATAGGTAAGAATCTAGCTGCTTGAACTTTTGTGTGATAGCCACGAAAGGAATTATTGTGTTATTTTAAAACATTTTGCATTTATTTTTCTGTGCTCAGCCCGCTGCAGGCGTTGGTTGTCATCAGAATTGCGAATGATTGGGTCATCTTTGTATTTTATTGCATCACCCCAACCATACTTATCTGATTTTGATTGCAATTCAGATAAGAAAAGAAATCTTTCTTTGTGATGAGACCCTTTTAGATCAAGATTTTCTTCTGCTTCTGTTAAAGTTTGTAATCTTGACTCGAGCTCCTTCAAAATATCTTCTTGTTCTCGGAAAGAGCTGTATTTATTCATATGCAAAAAACTGGTAGGCTTCAGCATTAGATAAGTCAGCTTTTTTTCAGAATGTACGAATGGATCTCCTGAAGAAGTTCGTGCAGGGCTACAACCTGGGTCTTCACCAGCACGTGTATAATGTCTAAATTTATCAGAACCAGACATCAGGAAACTTGTCAGTCGTTGGCTTACTTTTGTCGAGTGGTTACAATTACCGATTCCAGAATTTATATACCCTATATACATGCAAACCACCAACTATAAACAAAAATGTCTCCTTAATTTCAAGAACACAACAAAACAATTTACATACCCATTATATTATAAGGAGGTGGCAGTCAGTAAGACCGAGTGACCTGGTTCGAACCAACCAAACTACGTAAACTTTAATTATTTTTCATTATTAAAAAAAAAATGTATTAAACATTGCATGTAAACCTTTTTATTTTTATTGAAATCATTTGTTTTACTCACTCTTAAGCTATTTATTCCAAATGTTCTATTTTAGAGGGACAATCATATCCTGGGCTTTTTCATAGTGTAAAAATTATTAGATTACAAGATGATAATTGAAATTCAACTCTGTCGAAGACTAATGGATTATGAGATGTATTGCGTGCTACGGTTAGCATCATTAGCTTTGATACATTCGGACGGATTCACTAACTCACTAAATTGGATTATAAAGTTCATAAAATGTTATTAAAACTTAACATGTACATAAATGGAGGTCAATGTTAGCGTTGGAACGTTTTAAAGACGAGAGAGAGAGAGAGAGAGAGAGAGAGAGAGAGAGAGAGAGAGAGAGAGAGAGAGAGAGAGAGAGAAAGAAAAAAAGAAATATCCGTGTGTATTTTGAAAGCAAGTTGTGAATAATTTTGCGAAAAAATTATAATTCTGAACTGCATTTTACAGCCGTCCCCATTGGGAGTAAACTAAACGACACTGGAACAACCATTATAAACTGAATTTTATTTATATATTTTATGTTACATAGTTCAAATAGTACTTCAAATTATAATAAAGAAAATATTTAATACTAACTTCCTTTATCTAAACCTCGTTAACAATTCATTCATTTCTAACGAAATTAAATTAGTAGCACGTGCACATAAACAAAATTGGCCAATTCAATTGTTTTATACATCAAACTGATTTTGCATGATTACAGGTTAAGAATTTAACTCCCTAATTGTGCTGTGTATAGATATAGCCAATGAATTAATATCTCATTTTCTCGGTTCTTTTCTAAGTCTATCAGTACCGTCAGTAAAAATGTCAGTATTTTTTAGCCTTATCAATGAATGTCTAAAGAACTAGATATGATAGGGGTCATATTTGGCCCCCTCTGCAAATCCATTATTTTTTCTGCCATGAGTAGTATTGACCTCAACAGTAAATATGAGAATATATTTTCCTTGGTAACCTTCCAGTAGAGTTGCCTAGCAACACATTAAACATGACAACGACTTCAGTCTAAAATTGGTACAAAAACCCCCAATAATTTTCATTTTAAACCTATAAGTTCCTAATACTAAAACTTGGTATTCCATCTGGTAATATAAGATATTAATCAAAATTTTACTTAATGTTTTATAAAGTGTTTCCATAGAAACAATGAAATTCCTTAGCAACAGGCAAAATACATGGTATTTCAAGTCCAATTTCACTCAGTTTGTACTAGTGAATAAAGACACAAATAGAACCATTTTAACAGGAGCTTGGACTTTGAGTAATTGTGTCAAACAGCAATGTGACGTAGGCCTGTATATTTCATTGCTGGCCATTTAGCCATGGTACTTTGAAATCAACAAGATTTGGCTGGCTTTGGAGCTAAGTCTACGCAATCTGTGTATATTTCAGTTGTAAACAGCGTCATCTTTAACCTATTTTGATGAAAGAAAAAGATAGTTACATCCTACCGACAATCCAAGGTCCCGTTAAAATGGTTCTATCACAACGCAATACACAATGTTACAGAAATACAACCATAAAATTATTTGTCTACATTTATGAATCGTTATGTCTTTGCTATACTTTCATAGCAACTATGCCAATGCTAATTTTATATTCAGCATTTTTCATATATATCATCTATCTATTATCTACCACATTTCAAAAGTTTCAACACCAAATCAACGGTGTTTATGACTATAAAACATTTACAGATACATTTACAATGCACCCGATACATATTAGAAAAACATCATTGATTCTATGAAGATAATCATTTTTTTCAAATCAAAAGATCTTTAATGTTTTCAAATAATCAGATTGCGCGCATATCAGTTTAAAACTGCAAATGTCTTAAATACTGGTGCAATTGCATAAAATACATGTGTGACAAATACCGAATTCTTTCTCAATTAGGGCTGTCACGGGCCACCGAAATAACCGAAAATCGCGGAACAATTTGTTCTGTTTGGTTTCGGTTATGTTTTTCCGGATTCCGGTTCGGTTCCAGTTTGTGTAATAGAATCCTTATTATATGAGAAATGGCGTCGAAATTGAAAGGTTCATTTGTGTGGACCTGTTGTTTGTAATAAACATTGACTTGTATACAACTAGTGTTGTATACCGATGATTATTCACTCATCGTAAATGAAAATATCACGCAATTTACCTGTGAATAATGGGGAAATACTAGTTCAATGGCAAAGATGGCGGCTTACGATTCAGACAACGAATATGTTTTCAACATTTGTTTATGGAAATGTTTAGGATAAGAATTTCCTGGATTTATTAGAAGTGAGATTGAATGAAAAAAAGTCAGGAGTCGAATCCATGCAAAATAATGTGGGAAAATCTGAGTGGTTACAGAAAACAGAACACATGGTTTGCATTACCTGCAACTAGAAATATACTTTATTGGAAAGAAGAACCAAAAACCAGCAAATTGAAGCGAAAATTTTACGACCCGACCCTACCCGAAAATTTTTGGAACCGTGACAGCCCTAATCTCAATAATTTACCAAATAAATCACTAGCAACAACATTACAATCATCAAGGATATCTTTAAAGTCATGTGAGAATCATAAAAAACCAAAAGTACAGTTATCTATAATATATACATATATATACACATGTGATAAAATCATTTGTTCCCAACAGGAAAACTGTAATGATCATCAACGTATATATTCAAATATATGCATGTATCTATATGTTTTCATAAACACAGGCAATCCTTAAATATTTTTAGATACAAAATTTCTTAAAATAAAATACATTGTATATAAAAAAAAATCAAAACGATTAGCTAGTATTGATTAGATATTAACAAATCTTTATGTACAGATATGACATCTAGGTATATCATATTATATATATCCCTTTAAGACAACAACCCTAGATTTTAGTTCAAGCACACATTGTCTTATTTTATTATCCATATGCTTTATTGCATACATGTACAATGGTGCTTGTTTCAAATGATAGACGCCAAGTGTAATCTGCCAGGGAAATCATTTAGGATGTGAGATGAGCCATCTACCTCTGAATAAATGCTTCTCTTTTTCATCAATACCTCTTTTTTACCATGGCGTTAACAAGGTTTCCCTGTCTACTCTTCTGCAACATAATAATACTTTTTTTTTTACATAATGCAAAACTTTACCCCCGTGCTATGATGATATTCTACCAAAAACGATTAATACAATTTAACAAAACATTTAAATCCCCATTTTGTGTCATTAAAAAGTATATGTGGTGGTGTAATGAGGTACATGTACCTTAAACATTTATTCATAGGCTGGAAAAAATAAACAAAATATTTTGATTTTTTTTTCATAAATATTTTTTATTAAGAAAATAAGATTTCTTATTAATATTACTGGAGATAATTTATTAGATATTAATTTCATGCATTTATTCACACCAAATATGTTTTCTCTACAAACATATTTTCCACTTTCTCAGAAATACCAAAACAATCATATAAAATAATTTAAGAGCATTTGAAAAACATATTAATCATATTTCAGAAATAATACTCTTACGAGTAACGGTCCATAAGATATTTTTTTCTGTAGCATTTTACCCCAAACAAAGTTGCTGACCGCTTCCAGTCCTTTCATTACTTTGATTATGTCATGTCAACAAATTGGGGTTTCCCGTGTTCTAAAAACAGATTTCGACGGGTTGGAAGATGAAGTTGGGTTTTCATTATTACAATCGTAATTTAGCATTTAAAAATGTTTTAAAGATTAAAAAAAAAACAACTAGTACTTACAAAATTTAGAGCTACTACATGTGCAAGTAATACATGGCTTTTGTGCACAATTTCACTGTACTTCTATACCGACGTGCTCAGGCAAAAATCGTCTGTAAAATGAATGCGTTTTGGTGTACACTGTATTTTCTCATGATCCAATAATGAAACACAATCTAGTATTAATACTTATGGATATTTTAAATAATATTTCTTCTAAATTAATGAATTTTAACTGTTTAAATAAGAATATCATCGGTAGTAATTTTAAGCAGACTGTATAGGAACGGTACGTCTCTGTCAAAGTTATACAATAGTGTGTTGTTTACATTAAAATTCATACTTTAAACACTGTTAAATGGGAAAATCTAAATAGAATCATATTACAAAGTAGCATTGTTGATAATTTTGTGAAAACACACATATGTAACTACATAAATAACTTACACTTACCAAACCTGTGCAAATTCAGCTTCACCGTCACAAAGTTTCTGGTTCCGGAAAAAGTTACGCCGATCGATTCAGACTGATTGTTATAATTTTTCAAACGATTTTTTTCCTATTTTTGGTTATTTGAACATGAGCGACAAAGCAAACCACGACAAAATTTTAAACAAAGAAAGTACATAAATATTGCTTATTACAGACGAAATATTGTTGTGGTATTTTTAGTCGCTCATACTTTTTAGAACGTAAGAAAGTTGAAAATACTGATTTTCTGGACGTTTTTTAGGAATAGGCATGCATTTCGTCCATCTAATTTCATACTAGCAACACATGTGACAAAAATCAAATAGGTTTTTTTAGGAATAGGCATGCATTTCGTCCATCTAATTTCATACTAGCAACACATGTGAAAAAAATCAAACAGGTTTTATAATTAGTACTTGTTATCAACTTTATAAAGAATATGAAATTTGTTTATGTGTGTGCACTTTATTTTGTAGAAAAATTGGGGGCATTGCGTCTATATATGTCCTATCTAGTTCTTTATCAGTACAAAATGGGAATGTCGGTACTTTTTCTGGCGCAGTGATGCCCGTTCTCAAAGACGATAAATCGTATTCGTTAGTACATGTAATAAAAATTCACAAACTGTCAAGAAAAATCGAGTCCCAGGATTTGTGATTTATCTTTTTTCAAAAGTGCGTTAAGTATCTTAGTAATAAAAAAACATCTACGTTCATAGCGAATTTTTTTTTTTTAATTACGTTATCTTGAGGCCCTGTCACACCAAGTTGCGATCCCACAGCGTGTTCACGGCGTTTTAAAATCTATGGAATCGCTTTAGAACAATTTTATTTGAATTTTTTACAAGTGAATATGTCACGGCGTCCTGGCGGAGTTCCTTAGGCGTTTAGCTGCGTTTCCACGGAGTTCTTCTAGGCGATTGACTGCGCTCTGGCCGAGTATTCGCCGAGCGCTCATGACGTGCTAAGAGTTTTTACCTAGCGCTGATTGCGTGCACAATACTTTTTTTTTACTTATTGGTAAGTTAATATTAATTTGTACAATTGTATGGGAAACAAACAAGAATACTAGTAAATAATTGAAAAAAAAATTGTTTTTGTTTTGATGAAATAAGGTGCATTGTAATTGAAACGTAACTAATTTCTAAATAATTTGTGAAAGACAAAATAATTAGTAGACAGGTCTACAAAAAAGAGCCGTTATTAGTTGTTAGAAGACAAAGAAAACATGTGAAAACATCATAACAACATGGCATGAATTCCATCTGCGTCCTTTTATAGGTCTTGGAATATTCGCAAATGCTACTTTTTGCATGGTCATCCACATCAAGTTGGAGAATACTAATCGCTTGCTATTGTACAACAGCCATTGTTCGAGTTTTTGTTGTCTGGCTGACAACGCACTACATGTAGAAACGCCGTGGAAGCGCGGCATAAACGCCAATGAACGCTGAAGAAACGCCAAGAGAGCGCGATGAACGCAGCAACAACGCTTTGGGGTCGCTGTTTGAACGCAACCAAATGAAACACAACTCGTTCAAACGCTGTGGATGCGCAGTGAGAGCGCGATAGAGACGCAATGACATCACAAAGGTCTCTTTGAAAGCGCAATAGACATATCACTGCGTCTACACTGCGATTAGCTGCGTTCCTTGAGCGCGCCAATGGAGCTCTCGTGGCGTTGTTAAAGACCTTACGGCGCTGTCACGGCTACTTCACTCCGTTTCTACTGCATGTTTATCAGAACGCAGAGCCACGGCGTGTACTTCGTGCATGTTCAATGTGCGTAACGTCGCATGGCGTTCTATAATGCTCTAGGCGATCCCACTGCGACAAATGAAGATGCCGTTGCGTTGTTACGGCGCTGTAGGAGATTACCCTACTGCATGTACCTTGGCGTTTTACATTATTCAAGGACGCAGCGGGATCGCAATGATGACGCAGCTCCGGTGTGACAGGTGTTTAAGTCCCAAATTTAACGAACTTCGATAGAGTTAGATCATATTACGTTAGCATATTGCGACTAAGAAAGGGCAGAGGGAGCGAAGGGACCGAGACCTATCTTAAATGCGATACTTTTTTAGTATGATCTAACCTATTTAAAACTCACTTTGTCATGGCTGATCAAAGCTTACTAATGAAATAATTTCTTATTTTATTGGGTTTTTTTAAAGCTTCCGGTTGAAAATTTGTCGTCACGTTAATTAAGAAAACTCTTAAAAATTAGGAGCATCAAATAATGGAATATTTAGCAATTGCTGACTGGATGGAAATGTGTTTATGTTCTTATTCAGTAATTTGCACGCCTTTTAATATGCACATTAGGAATCAAATAAAGCCGAGTTCAAGCAAGTACGAATTCAAGCAATAGCTGTTTTACTTTCAAGCAATTAAACTAATCATTTGTATGAGCTAATAACGAGATATTACACTGGTGAATTCAGCAGCTACAGGTATCTGACATTAAATGCGAGTTATTTCAAGCATTACAACATTAAAAGCATTTTGTAATTAATGATTTTACTACATCAATTCTTTTCGTTTTATCTGTATTTTACAATTTTATCAATGAGGTAAACTTAAGGTCTTTTGATTGTCATATGACGTCACCAGGAGCATTCCGGAGTATTTTACCGTTGTCGGCTTTAATAATTAATGTAATAGCGTAATGTGATTCATGGTTTTGGCAGTATTTCTTCATTTTTTTGTTTTGTTTCAATATAATTAAAGTTATTTAAAATAAAATAACAATAATATATAACATTTTACATATTTGTTTTAGATGGAATCGCGGAATTCAATAAAAAAACTGATAACCATATAACGTAGTTATGTACATGCACCGTATATCATCATTTTTTTACGCGACCTGATAATTATTTCTTTGCAATTTTAGATTGGATAAATGATGAATTACAAATGAACCAATTTTGGGCGAGTTTGAACCATTATTTTAAAATTTATATCAACATTTCAATATGCTTAACTGTATTTCTTCTGGGTTGAAAAATTAAATCAAAATGCACTGTAAATATCATCAAATACATACTTGCAAGTTTTAATGACCTTAATTGTTAATAAGAGCATGTACAAATGATTGTGATTAATTTCATTAAAGATTTGCTTTCATATTAGAAAACAGAAAAGAATTTCTGTGATGTTTGATTGGGGAGCAGTCATCGCTACAATTGCTCTGATAAACAATAAGAGATGATATACACAATCAATAAGTTAAGAAATAAACAGCAATTTTAAAACAGCTTCCCGGGACATGCACTTGGTCCCCAAGGGCTTTTCAGAAGATTTGATCACGTAACAACCAAGTTCATATCCCAGAGAACTTATCAACATTTCTGTTTATTATTTTTATTTAACATAACCGACTATCTATGTTTTTGATAATGTACCTGTTACATCATACGCCCATTCTGTGATCATTGTGACGTATAAAAATATGACCTTTTGACCCGTTATAAAGTTCACAAGAAATATACGTTTTCGATATTCTGTACGATCATATAAGGAAATTAATTTGCAAATGTAAATATGTGTTACATATGTAAAGTTATATATATATTGACGTTTTGTTTTGAAGGTGATCAAAATTATATGTGAAAGCTGTCAGTGGGCTTTTATACTAGGAGTTCACATTTTAAGGTTATATCCATTTATCAAAGCGAACAGACTATATTTTACCTATTTTGTTCAAACTTGTAATCCTCTCTGGTTTTTAAGATTTTTTTGTAAATAATTCAGAAAATCACGAATTGCTGACCTCACTAGTACGCAGATACATCATTAGTTTTAGCAGAAGATTTCAACGTTACCCGTCAACCTTGTCTCACCCATGGAAACGAGCAAAGAAGCAACCACCTCTCCCGGAGCCTCCTTCCGCCCTTTATACCCTGATAACTGGCGTGATAAAACGCACAGAACATTGATTGGTTAAACTATCTCGATTTGATTCCTGTGGTCAGAGCACTGGCTTACACTTGGAACATTGACAGTAACGCTTCCCCAACCTGAAACGAATTTAAGTACCCCAATAAAATATGTTATTGCTCCACTGGAATGAGAAGCACAGGTAATGGACCTTATATATGTGACCCTGAGATTCTATGTCACATATCACGGTAGGCATTGCCACGATAAGGAACCTGCCATACCAAGGAACTCCAACATTTCAACAGTGTCTGATAAAGCTTGTTTGTAGCAATAATTTATCATTTGCTATTCAGCAGTAGAATTGTAGCTCTATGGGAAAATTGAGTTATCAGGCTTAAAAGCTTTAGTTCCTTGCTTGAAAAAAATACGGCACAAAAGACTTGAACTTTAAATGTTATTAACACTCAAAATTTGTTGACATAATAAAAATCACATGGGGAATTTAAATGAATAAATTCGGATTTTCCTAGAACGAATCTTTATGCACTATAGGGGTCAGTTGAAATGTAAAGAAATCATGAAGTTGATCACGATGTACTTTGACGTAAACGGTAGAAAAATATAAATATCAATATATTGTTAAGGTCTTCCGTCTTCAGCGGAAGACCTTACTGTTATTAAGGTCTTCCGTCTTCAGCGGAAGACCTTACTGTTATTCTACTGTTTCTCATTCTTCTATTATTTAAATATTCTTCTTGGTAGACACCCTTAATTTCTCAGCCATTTCTCCATCGATTTTAATGATTTTTACAGGGATGATGTCTTAGGTGAACCTCTCATTGCATACAACTTTTTGTCTGAAAATTCAACTCCGCTTCTGAATTATCTCCCTTTTTCATGTATTTTGGGACATGATATTGTCCACGCATCTCCTCAAAAACCGTTATAGTTAAAGACTTGAAATTTATGTGCAAGATAGAGTGGTTATGGTAGATTTGCATGCTTGTTTTAGATTTGACTAGAAGTCATTGTCCTGGAAGCTCGCCTGAACCTGAAAATGTTGATGTTAACTTTTCTGACAGTTTTTTGGGAAATTTGAGATTTGATCACGAATATCTTTCTTGTCATAAATATTTTGTTAACATATGTAGAACATTAAAAGTTTATATAAACAAGACCTTTCAACTGACACCAAGCAAAAGGGGCTGACCCCTCATATTAGGGGCCCAGAAGGGTCTAAAGTCTTTCATCTATATCTCTTTAATAAGAAACATTTTGTAATGTGATATAGAAGCAAAAATGTTAATCTTCTAGCTCTTTATCTACGCATGTTAAAAGTTTTCGGATATGTTACATAATTAGGGCTTTTGAGGGGCTAGAAGTCCAATATTTTGATCATTTATATCTTAAAAAGGAGAAATATTTTGAAAAGCATTATATAAGAGAAGATGCTAAGAATAGTGTTCGTAATAAAATTTAACCATCAAAGTTTCGTCAAATGGACCCTACAGGGAGATAAAGGGTCGGCCCCTAAAGCAATCTTTCCCAAATATCTCAAGAACGGTAACACATTTCTGAACACTTAATGAACATAATGTGTTTAAAATAATAAGATCTTTCAGTTGATATCAAGAAAAAGGGGCTGAAAAAAAAAAAAAAAAAAAAAAAAAAAAGGAAAAAAGATAAAGAAATAGAAGAAAATTGTCTGTTCAGAATCAAGAGATCTTTTTTTTTTCTTTTTACAAATCATTTAGCTGGTAAATAGCAAAATAAAGGTCATACATGTATCTCAACTTCTAAAATTGGAAGGAAGACCTCCTCGTTGCTCGCAACGAGATCGTGTCTAGTTCTACTGTTTCTCATTCTTCTATAGTATTTAATTATTCTTCTTGGTAGACACCCTTAATTTCTCAGCCATTTCTCCATCGATTTTAATGATTTTTACAGGGATGATGTCTTAGGTGAACCTCTCATTGCATACAACTTTTTGTCTGAAAATTCAATTCCGCTTCTGAATTATCTCCCTTTTTCATGTATTTTGGGACATGATATTGTCCACGCATCTCCTCAAAAACCGTTATAGTTAAAGACTTGAAATTTATGTGCAAGATAGAGTGGTTATGGTAGATTTGCATGCTTGTTTTAGATTTGACTAGAAGTCATTGTCCTGGAAGCTCGCCTGAACCTGAAAATGTTGATGTTAACTTTTTTGACAGTTTTTTAAGAAATTTGAGATTTGATCACGAATATCTTTCTTGTCATAAATATTTTGTTAACATATGTAGAACATTAAAAGTTTATATAAACAAGACCTTTCAACTGACACCAAGCAAAAGGGGCTGACCCCTCATATTAGGGGCCCAGAAGGGTCTAAAGTCTTTCATCTATATCTCTTTAATAAGAAACATTTTGTAATGTGATATAGAAGCAAAAATGTTAATCTTCTAGCTCTTTGTCTACGCATGTTAAAAGTTTTCGGATATGTTACATAATTAGGGCTTTTGAGGGGCTAGAAGTCCAATATTTTGATCATTTATATCTTAAAAAGGAGAAATATTTTGAAAAGCATTATATAAGAGAAGATGCTAAGAATAGTGTTCGTAATAAAATTTAACCATCAAAGTTTCGTCAAATGGACCCTACAGGGAGATAAAGGGTCGGCCCCTAAAGCAATCTTTCCCAAATATCTCAAGAACGGTAACACATTTCTGAACACTTAATGAACAAAATGTGTTTAAAATAATAAGATCTTTCAGTTGATATCAAGAAAAAGGGGCTGAAAAAAAAAAAAAAAAAAAAAAAAAAAAAAAAAAAAAAAAAAAGGAAAAAAGATAAAGAAATAGAAGAAAATTGTCTGTTCAGAATCAAGAGATCTTTTTTTTTCTTTTTACAAATCATTTAGCTGGTAAATAGCAAAATAAAGGTCATACATGTATCTCAACTTCTAAAATTGGAAGGAAGACCTCCTCGTTGCTCGCAACGAGATAGTGTCTAGTTCTTTTTCTTTTCCTACACTAATGTTAATTGTCCTTTTTATATGATATCCAACAATACTGCATCTGGGTACAAATAATGACACAGTTTATTATTCAATGTATTTCAAAGCAAAGTAACTAAATCTAGAAATCTTTACTGAATTCATTGCATCATTTTATTTTTTTTTAGATTAACATATTTTAACTGATATTAACCAACATTTAATACATAACGATTTTCACCTAAAACTATGTCTGAATTATTTAAGGTCAAAGGAAAAGAAGTATATGTATGATATGTATGAAAAAAGACATGTTTACATTTTTTTCCAGTATTTTTTATTTCTCTTAAATACATGACTTAATAAAGCAATCATTTACCGATTAACTTTACACTCAATATTATTTCTTATCTTAAGCTTGTTCATTAAGCACACAATTACCTTTAGATATGAATTATATGTGTATTAGATGATAGTACTGAAGCGGAATTTACTGCAAAATTATATCATACCATGTATCTTAAAAAACTGTTTTATAAACATTATATATAAAACGACTACAATACAATCGATGTTAACAAAAGCACATTGTACAAATCATATTTTATGGGCACAGTTGTTTGACTCAAACGTTGTTTATCCACTTGAAAACTTTTATAAAGGCTAGCATTATAAAGAATAAAAAAAGGAGATGAAAAGTAATTTAATTACTTGATTTCCGACAAAGCCCATTTAATGTTCATACATTCACATATGTAACATATGTTGTGTGTTACCATACTCTTGATGACACGTGAAAAGTGTAAATTTAAACAAAATAAAAAACACCCAAAAAACTAATGGTTTTGTTATGTAATCGATTGAAACTTTATGTAGTTTTGTGTTCTATATCTTAATGTGTTAATAGATACAGATAAGTTGTGTTTTTTTATGTTCGGTTAGGTATTTTACGAATTCTACAAAAAAATTCCCTGGGATGTGGCTCCTAGTTTTTTGTAATTAGAACATATCTAACATGTACAGAACATGATTCATTGAAACAAAATACATAAGTAAAATATTTGCGGAATATTTTGATGTCAATGTGTTTCTTTTAAAAAGGTTCAACTGTACTCTGATCTGTGACTGAATTTTGAATTGATCATATTTTTTTTGTAAATACAAGTGTAGCCGCACGTAATGAACTGCACTCTGCAGGGTCTGGTAAAATAGTTTGTTTTTCATATTTAATTCTAGGTACAAAAAAAAGCATTTCTATTTCCTTTTTGCTGTTGAGTTTTGTAAATAGAATAAACTGAAAGTTAAGGTTTTCCCCAAATTTTTAAAGTATCTGTATCGGTGATATTCAATTGCATGTGGTTTTCAAGTGCTATTTGTTTAGTATCTTCCTTAAAATACCTTTTCAAAAATGATATGGGTAAAGACGTAGTTGTATTAAGGGCAGGTTAACAAGCGGAGTGTTTTTTTTTTTATAGATTTGTTTATGGATCTATATTGGTTTTTTTATAGATTTGTTTATGGATCTATATTGTTATACATTAATACATGCATATTAGAAGAAATAAAGTGTAAGCAATACATCGATTAATTTTGTGATTTTTATTTATGACAGTCACATTTATTTATCCCATGACTCGCTTCTCCTGACCACTGATTTGTTTGCTCATTTTTTGCTACATAGCCTTCATCAAACCGTGCTTCATTGCTAATACGTTCTTCCTTGGTGATTGAATGTACTATGAAACTGTGCTTCTAGGTTGCATCCTTGGTATGGAATGTTTTAAATCTTTATTAGTTCAAACTTAAATAAATTTTTAGTACACGTCGTACCGTTTAATAACAAGATACATTAAGTCAACTAAGTCTTGTAATTTAAAATACTCAATACTTTCATACAAAAGTAAGACATAAAAAGAACACAAACTATATCTCAGGTCGCTTTTAAAAATTGTCTGTTTGCCCTTTACCGACCGATTTCTTCAAGTATCTTACGCTGATATTTAAAACTATGACTCTGGGAGCATCAACCTTTTCTAGTAGTTTGAAAATAATTTTAAATTCTTATTGATTTATAATGGATTTTAAATAAGAAGGAAAAACAAAAACCCGATTTATCTGCCTCCTAATATCGGATGTGATTCGTCTTGGGTTGATTAACTTTTTCACAAACTATTCATATCGTTGGTAAATTTATTTGACGCGTTTGCCCGGCATTTCTGTTCGTAGTTCGTAGCAATGTTACATCGATACATTTGACCATATAACGAAGAAATAATGCGACAAAATGCTATTAAGTTCTTGTTGTTTATTTGTTTTGTTTTTTTCGCTATATGCTACATAGCCTTCGTCAACCTTTCTATTGAAATCTTACCAAATACTTTCTGGATTGATAAACGATGGATAAAATTGTGCTTCCTGCTTGCAACATTGTCATTAAATGAGGTACACGTTGTGCGATTTAATAACGGGATACACCGTGTAGACTTTTATTATAATACAATATTTACATTCTACTGTGTTTTCCATTGAATTATGTGATCTCTAAATGCATCTAAATGCAACAACCTAATCACTGCGTATGAATTTACATGTAATTTACATAAGTAGTTCCCAAACATTGATTTCTATGTTATCGATTAAAAAATATATTTCATACATGTTGTTAAAGCACCATGTTCTACAATTATTCAACAATAAAATTGATTTTACTTCAAAAGTAATAAAAAATAAAGGCAAAATTTCAAGAGTTATTTTTCATGGATTATATTTTCATGCTCATCTCAGCAGTGATAACCAGTTTAAACCGGTTCTAGAAAACAGCTGTTTTTGCTGTTACTAATTTACCTCAATGTTTCATAAAATATTCATCCTGTTGCTAGATTCATTTGAAGTGCTTTTCCATTTTGGACACCATTTTTGAAAGTTTGTTTAAAACGCACGAGTATGTAGAGTTTACAAAAGAATCTACGTGACTTGATCCAATGTCAAATGTAGCAAATAAAGTGACGCTAATAAAGACAAAAAATATGCAGCTTAATATGAGTGTTAGAATTGCCTTATGTAATTGATATGATTACACATACATAAGAGCTGCAATGTGAATCGGGCAAGTCATAATAAATGAAAGCCTTTAAGTGCGTGGGATTTGTACAATGAAAATTGAAAAAGGATAGAACAATGCTGAGCTTTTGCATAATTATATATAATGTGTTTATGATCTAATATTTTTAGTAAACACATTACCAATTGGCTGGTGTATGTCTAAATTATTTGTTATAAAGATAAATCATCAGTTTACCTCATTATATAAAATATACATGTACAATTATGACGAGAAAAACATCATCTAAACATTCCACAGGCCTAACCATTTGTTGACATTTGATTACAAGTTGTCGTTTTATAGAAATGATCGTAATATGGTATCACTTGTCAGCATCGTAAAATGTTTTAATGCAATGCCGAAAGTAAAACATGCCTTTAAAAGGATAACTTGGGCACTTTTGTGCTTGGCGAAATAGCAAAGAATGAATTAACTCTACTTTTAGTAGGCGAAGTGTACTTCCGAAATTCGCATATAAAGAAAACATTATCTAATTAATTTCAATTTAAAAACATAACAAATTTACAATAATTTCATCATTGTATATTACACAACGTATTATTTTAAAATTACATGTCAGCTTATCGATGTTTTTAAATGTTTCTCAATCTTTGGTTTCATTAGATTTATAGTCCCTGGTTATTTGAAATATGTGTTGTAAGCTGTTCTTTTTCTTCCTCACATGAATCCATGGTTGTTGATGTCGAGTATTCTTCTAAAACGAGGGATATAAATTGATTCGTTTATATTTTGGATATAAGAATATAACATACATTGTATCGATATTTGTTCAAACACATACAAAGCTATGTTTTTTTTTTTTTTTTTACCAGATATTGCCCTATTCTCTTCAATAGTTGACCCTATAAAGAAAACGCATTACTTCATGGAAACCGGTTGTTGTAGTCAAAATCGATGTTCTTCTTACAATATTGTTTTTATATTCATTAGAATACTGTATCATTCAACTTACGGTCTTTTCTTGAGTAAGGCAAGTTCTTCCGCAATTTGTTAGCTACGAAAACGGCTCCAGCGACGACGCAGATAAATATGATAATTCTGCATAAAATATGATAAATCTCAATAACAGATTTCTTTATTCTGATACGATAAAGACAAGATAAAATATTATAATTTAAAAAAACCCACAAAATTCACAATTATCAAAATAAATGAATTACAGCGTTTTCTTTACATTGACATTATATAGTGTATACCTACAGAAGACTGGGGGCATTTTCTGAAAAAGCATGATGATAATTTAATTCTTGACTCGGAGCAGTTGATAAAGACGAATCATTGTTTTCAGGGGTTGTAGGGTTAATAACAGCAGACTCATTCGTCCCTTGTAATTCTGGTATCTGCTTCAATTTCATGACGTACATGTAACACTCTTGATCTAGATGAATAGGTTTTTTTTTTAAAATATATTTCAAAGGAAACTTGTCTTACAAATCTGATTTTTTTTCTGCAATTTATTTAGTTACAATAAAACTTCTCAATACCGGCACCCCTTAAAATCAGCATCTCCTCAATATATATATCGGCTGATTTGACAAGTCCCACCAGTTCCCTCTTTATTTCTTCTATATAAGCCCTTGAAAAACCGGCATCCTTTGAAAAGCGGACACCAGCTGTTTTTGTCGGCCAATCTTTAACAAATGAATGAAATGTTCCTCACTTAACCGGCATATAGCCAGAAGGACTGAGGTACCCCTATAATTGACGGAAAGGGTGAAAAGAGGAGATACACCAACTCAACAGTGTCAATGGGAAAGTTGTCAACTACGTATATGGGAAATAGCTTTATAAAGATCTCTCTCTCTCTCTCTCTCTCTCTCTCTCTCTCTCTCTCTCTCTCTCTCTCTCTCTCTCTATATATATATATATATATATATATATATATATATATATATATATATATATATATATTAATATAAATGGGTTTAAGATATACAACATTTTCGTGACAGTGGCTAGTTTTTATTGAACCTCGGTAAACCAGCAACCCCTGTAAACCGGCCATTTTCTTTGGTCCGCAAGCATGCCGGTTTAGATAAATTTCGCTGTATTTTTAAAACTTAATATAATTAAAACCTCTAATGTTTTCTCCCAAAACTAGAATATAGTTGCTTACATTTATAACTCTCCGTTGACAAGTAAGTTATCGGACACGCATTACATGTTCCAGCTTTGCCCTTTTGGATCCTTTTCCCACCATAGTTATATTCTGCACATGAACTCCCTGCACATAAAAAAAGCAAATATCAGCTCATTTTATAATTATGTTTATTCATGACAAAAAAATATCATTTAGATGATAGTGTTTTCGTTTATTACCAACAATACCCCAGCTTGGTGCGCATACTTCGATTGTTTCATTTCTCCAGGCATTTATCACACAGTGGTAATTGAATGAAGTACAAGAGTGTGTTATGTTTCTACAACCCTTCTTTTCAGCTGCCTCCTTCCATTCCCTTGCTGTTTTTGGACATGAGTGTACTTGTTTAGTTGTTGCTCCCGATTCCTCGCATTCATTATCAGCTTTTACTATCTGCATTGAACATTGACTTCTAATTGTTCTACGAAAACTTGTATACAATGTCATGTACACCATTATGCCAATACGTATTATGCACTTGAAAACATTTGCTGATCATATTAAATGCATTGATTTCCAATTGTTATATGTTTACAAAATGATGAAGAAAAGCAAAAAATAACTTACCTTTGTTGATGAAATGAGTGTTAAAACAATGACGCTGATAGCTGATTTCATACTCAAAATATTTACCTGTTAATCTTAAACAAAATAAATTAGACCGTGAATTGTAAAACAGCTGTAAGCTTTGAAATAATTATCTACTTGTTTAAAGACGTGCAGAACCAGAGCTGCATTGCAAAGATATGAACAGGCCTTAATATGGATATTCCATAACAAATGTATGACACAGAGCCATATATTTAAAATTAAGATATAAAACTAGAGCCGTGCTCGTTGCAAAGCAACGAAGAGGTATTTCGTTGCAGGTTCGAGTCGAGAAAGGGTTGTCAAACAGTCTGATAAAAACCACCCCCTCTCCTTGCACTTGTCAGGGCCTGACTGGTATTGATTGGAGGTCATCTTCACACGACCATTACTTCTGACCAATCAGAGCTATAGAAAATCAATAGAAACTCTTTAAAGGAAACAGACAAATTAATTCATGTCCATTTATATGTAAACTCAAGACTAAGTATTGAAGATATGCACTTAAACATTAAACATATAAAGGTATGCCATTGGTAAACATATAAAGATATGTCTTTGGTAAATAGGAGTATATTTAGATTGTATGCAAATGTGAAGGTCTTGTAAAGATGACCTGTTGTCGATACCTATCAGACCCTGTCGAGTATAAGAAGAAGAGGGATGGTTTTAATCAGATTAGACTGTCAATATGATAATAGTACGTTTAGAAAATCGAAAACGAGGCTCAATTTCAAGGTATTATTTTTATACCAGGCAAGCTCTCCGTTTAACTTACTTCATGTTTACATCAAGTTAGGATAACTTAAGAAAAAACATCATATATGCCAATGTATATAATTATTCCGAACACAACGTGATAAATACGTTTATGTACAACTGATTACACGATACATACTGGGCCTAGCCCTATATCAAAGTGTAATCGACACAAATTCCACCGCGCTAATACATGAAACAAACAGTGTTATGTCTGATAAACATTTCCTGTACTCATACTTACAGCTCTACTGCTTACTAAGTGAATGATTTATGTAAAGGGCAGTGCTAAAATTAAACAATTGAAACGAACACAATTTGTAAATAAACGATGACGCCTTCTACCGCCTTAGGGTGCGCTATACGAGAGGTGCTCAGCAGGAGAGACAACTCTCCGTATAACGTTAGGCCATACAACCACTCAGCATCGTTTTAGCTAGGGGGAACATATTTATCCGAAATCTTAACAAGCAAATCTTCAAAGTCCTAATCCCTGGTAGTGGTAGTGGAGGGGAAGATGTGAGGCAACTGTATCTTCTATTGTTTAATATGCTTTTGGGTTAAATTTGGCCCAAGCAAATTTTGCTTTTTCCTTAAAAGTGTGTGTGTGTGTGTGTGTGTGTGTGTGTGTGTGTGTGTGTGTGTGTGTGTGTGTGTGTGTGTGTGTGGGAGGGGGGGGGCAATGCCCTAAAATCCAATTTTCTAAATGTTTATTGAAGGAAAATTTTGGTTGCGAGGAAGGGGGGTGAGCAGTGCTCCCACTGGATCAATTAGAGGTACTGTGAGCAAGCTAACAAATGATACCCCCGCTTAGAAAAAATCATAACTCAAGTTTTTCTCTACTAAAAATAATCGATGCTTCTATTTCTTATTGTGACACTGAACGTGCACAAATGACCAAAGCTCAAGTCAGAACATATTTACAGGTCACAAGCAATCTTTGTGTCAAAGTTTGCTTCTAATCATTTCTATTAAGATTATGAATTTTTTCTTCCACTGACCTTGAATTTGCTAAAATGACCTTGGAACAAATCATTACACACCCTCAGGTTATAAGCCATCTTTGTGTGAATTAGAACCTGCAATGTTTTTTTCCATAAAAGTTATATAGACCAGACACGAATTTTGCACTTTTCCTGCCAGTTTCCTTGATCTTGTCCAAATGATCTTGGGTCAATGTCATGACACACCTTCAGGTCATAATCAATCTTTGTGTGAAATAAGAACTTCCAATGTTTCTGCATAACAAACTAGGATATGGACAGGACACGAATTTTGCACTTTTCCTGTCAGTGACTTTGCCCAAATGACCTTGCATCAGGTCATAAGCAATATTTGAGTGAAGTAATAACTTCCAATGTGATCCCTATATAAGATGATTCCTATATACCCCCTAAAATTTGTTTGCAGGGGTATAAAAATCCTTTTCGCCACTTTAGTGCGGCACAAAGAACGATCTATGTTTTACTACCATTCCTATCAAATCACATATACATGTATATGTGTTAGTTATTCATATTTTGCACTTTTTAAATATACATATCTTGACCAATTTATTGAATGTACATTTGCGCTCTTAACCCACGAGTTTTCTATCCGTTACACTGCCTTAAAAGCAGTATAACGGATAGGAAACCCGTGGGTTCTGACGATGTCTCCTCATTGACATTTGACAATTTGCATCACTACATGATTTCCAAGTGGTTAGGTATCAAAGCTTTTGAAAAGGTAAGATACTAAATCTCTACAGTTTGAAGTAAATAAAAAATCAACACTTTTTTATACGATGAAACAAAAACAAAAATACCTTTATGGACTCATTCACATAAATAAGAAGAGGAGCAAAAGCCATAAAGACATTATTTCTTTTGTTCTAGGCTATTTCTGAATTAACAATTTACAAGTTTACAATCTCCTATTTTGACAGGCCAGATGTAAAAGTAAAATATTCTGCTTGTTTTTCAGTCAATTAAGTTGCATTACTATCTCATACTACACAGCTTCAATAAAATGTTTTTAATCAATGTGCATATGAAAATAAATAAAATCCCCAAGAACACATATTTATCTCACTTAAGTGTAACTTTAAGAAGTGCATATATTTTTGGGAGAAAAATATGTCGCTATGTTATTGTTTGTAAGCCAAGTGAACTATGGTCTTTCAAAGAAATAAGAAAACTGTCGACACTTGCAGTACTCTAATGATTTCTGTGGTGACCGACTACATTGCAACATAAAATCGTATTTCCTAACTTCTAATCAAGAGAACCAATTTCTTTTAAGATCTTTGACTTAAAACTTTTAACTTATAATATTTATTTTATTCTGTTCATAACTATAGAAGTTTAGCCTATTCAACAGCTTAATTTATTAGCCCCATTCTCAGATTACGATCTCGCACCTTTAACGTGAATCTAGATGACTGACTTCGAGTAGCTATCTAATTGTTTAACAATTGACCACTGCAGTGAAAGCCCCCTTCCAAGTGTTTACTCAATAACATATCAATTGATGATCTGCAGCCATAAATAACCTGGGACTATATTTATATATGTTCTGAGCTGTGTGCGCTGAAGCGTCACGATATTTTTGGTCGCATGTGGGGTAGAATAACACAGGCTGATCAAATAAACGAACAAAAAAAAAAGTGGGAAAATTTTACACACAATTGGTCTCCGTAAATTGATATTCGCCACATTTGGATTCCTTTTCGCCAGTTTTGAGAAAAAAAAATCAGAATGAGCACTTAGCAAGGGTGGTCAACACAGCAATGAGTTCGTTTTCACAATGAAACAAACGGTCATGTAGAAGTAGTACAAAAGTGATTATGTGATCGCTAGAATCAAAACAAATCTTGAATATTCTTTTAAAAACCCACCCCATCCCTCAATTCCGGACATTTCTTTTATCGTGCCAGCACCTACCGCAAACATGTAACATTGTAACACGGAACTTTGATTTTAATTTGTTTTAATTTTTTGACTGCCTTGTACGCTCGGAGAATATTTAATTTTTTGAATTCATTTTTACTTTGTACACCCTGTAATGCCATTTTAAATCAGAATGCTTGACACATGTCAGAAAAGAGGATTTGCAATTTTAAAAGCAATTGTCAAAATCGAATTATCATTTGAAAGAAAGTATTGAAATTGTTTGATGTACACCCTTTCCAAAACTGTGAAATTCCCTACTTTTACTTTCATTTTCAGAGTTTTTCTATACAGACGCATTTTCCGGGAAAACGAATCTGACTTCACACCACGAAATTTTAACAGGAGAGAGACAATTTGATAAGCTTTCATTCAAGAGGTCCCTCGTTGCTGAACGAAAATCAGGGCTGGAGCTATGAACCCGAACGTTAACATTACCGCCTATGAAAATGCATTAATGGACGATACCCAGATGAGTTCTTGTGTTTGCGGCTAAAAACCCATATATGAAAACGCGAATCCTGTGTATTAAATAACCGCTGACCGCTAGGTAATCTAGCCGCGACCGATCTCCTCGGCCTCAGGCGAGGGATAGGTGAACCAAGAATGATTTAGAAAGCTAGCAGTATTATTAAATAACTTAAATATATTACAGTAAGTTATTTTTTTTCATAAATACCAACCATTGATTTATGTGTGATGTTGCTTCTAATTGGGAATTACATTGCTTTTATTAATTAACAGCACAATTTCTTAATTAACACTCCTTTAATTCAATTAAAAAAGAATAAACTTTGATATGTAATCAAAATTAAAACAATTATATGTGTTTATGGCTAAATAAACCCATTTATGAAGACGCGAATCTTGTGTATTAGATAATCGCTGACCACTGGGTAGTCCAGCCGCGACCGATCTCCTCGGCTGCGGGCGAGGGATACGTTACGTAATGGAAAACACACACAGCTCAGATCCCAGAAAAATTTCAAATGCATGCAGTATAATAACTAATATGTATAACAAAGAAGTTTTTTTTAATCCTTAATTTGTGTCTTACTAAAAAGAATGTTTTTGTTTTGTGTTTATTGTTTTTATAGGATTTTTTACTCTAAAAACATAACAAAATTGGCTTATAATCCTCTCATAAAAGCATGTATACTGTAAAAATAGAAACCCTTTTCTAATAAATTAAAGCATCCTGTATAGACAGGTACACTTTCTGTAATAACTTTATGTCAGTTGTACGCTCAAAGACTTTTCGTTAACTTACAAAATGAAAACAGGTACATGTTAACAAGTAAAGCTTTTTACACACATATTACGCAATACCCTAACAAAATAACATTGTGACGACATTGATAAGATCCCAATGAACAACTTTTCCAGCGACAGCCATATCGAAATCTTAACCGTTTTTGAGTAATAAAGTAAATAGTTTCGAGGGTTGTTGGCCCCTGATGTAAGGAGCCAGCCCTTTTTCAATGGTGTCAAATGAAAGCCTTTGAAATTCTGCACAACTTTTATTCTACATTTAAAAGATACAAAGGAAAATATGTGTAAATTTTCGCACTTTTTGGAATCCCGTTTTTGACCCCCTACCTTTTTTCTGAATAAAAAACAAGCCTTTGTATAGAAACCAAAGGCCTTAAAAAATTTCAAAGAGGAATATCTCGTTAACGGAAGAGAAATTTTAAAATTTATGATATGTTTTAGACTGTTTTGTATGGTCTATTAGCCATGAAAATTTGAGCAAAAACCGTTTAGAAATGAGCAAGATATTAAGCTTCAAATTTCGCATCTAGGAAGAAAAAAAAGAAAAATAAGAATAATCTCTACCAGCACAATAATAGAAAGGTCTTCCATTGGAAACGGAAGACCTTAATAACGGCAGGTAATTTTACAGATAATTTCCCATGAGTCAGCTACCTGTTTAAAATAAAGACAGGGTTAAATCGCATTAATTACAAAATCATGTGTAATAAGATGTGTTTAGCCTCCAATGAATGTGTACCTACAGCTATCTACAAATAGAATGCTAAGCTATGTGATACTTTGCCAAATGATCTCTTTGTGCAGAATGTTTTTAAAATCTGTTTTAGAACAACCAATCATTCAACTGTTAACTGGTTACAATATAGAATTCTCCATAGAATTCTTCCTGTTAAATATTAACTTAAGAAAATCAAAATTACTACCTTTGATTGCTGTACTTTTTGCAACAAAATGTCTAAAACTATGCAACATGTTTTTGCAACATGCAAGAAAATACAACCTCTATGGAATGCACTTAGTATACTTATATATGAGAAATGCTACAAAAATGTTAGTTTTGATGTTTGTAATATTATACTTCGTGTCTACCCACTTAACGGGGAGAACATAATTTTAAATTTTGTAATCTTATATACAAGGCAATATATATTTTCATGTTTGAAACAAAATAAGATGCCAATATTTGTGTTCTCACTAATTCTTTTTTATTTATTTGTAATTTTTTTTTATTTGTGTATTACTAAATGTCCATTGATTCAACAAAACTGAAACGAGTTTTCAATGCCCGTTTATGCATGTCAGAGTTAGGATGCTATTGGGTACATGTACCGAATGACGTGTCATTCTGATGCACTGTATCAGAGGCATAATATTTCTGTATTCGCAAGATATGTTTTCTTTATTTAAATTAGAAGTTGAGAAGTTTTATTGATATGTGCCTCTAATTGATTGTTGCATTATTTTAGACTTGTAAACGGTATAGACAGCTTGTTAAGTGGTTCCTAAGTGTCAAAAATATAGTCTCATTATTGCCATTATTTTTCATATTGTGTCCTTGCTGTAAAAACAAGCAGGGTATGTAACTACAATTTGACACAATTCCGTTCCAAGAATCTGTTATTGCATTGGGATTGTCTGTTTCCTGTTTCCAAGGATAATGAACGGCAATACTGGATTAATGTGCAATTTACTATATCGCCCTGTGTGTGAGAAGTTTGTTTTGGGTTTTTTAAGGAAGGGGGCAGTGGCTGTTTGATTTCAAACTTAAGCACAGTTAAATCAAACTGTTGTCATATAGTGCACTGTGTGATGTTTTGTTTTATGTAAAAAAATAAAAGCTGACAGTGGGATGTTTCTAGTTTATGTTTGCGTAGATTACAAAGTTAAACATTGCATGTGCCCAACTTCTTGTGAGAAATTGTTGTTATATTTGACCATATATAAGTGCATATTAAATACTCTGTATACATTCATTTTATTCTGAAAATTCTGTACTTGTTCATATTAAAGCTTTTTGTATGCAATTCCTAGTTAGAGCACTAAATTATACACGTTTCATATAGAGTTTCGGTTTCTTAAATCATGAATTGAATCAATACTTCGATCAGAAACAAAAACAATAACCTTATAAATATTCCCTGTTTTTACAGGACATAAATTTAATCTTAAAATTTGACAAAAGACAGACACCGAAACCTTTAAATGGTTTCCCACGCTCTAACAGACAGTGTTAAATATTTCATTCACAAACCAGGAGTGTCAGATGACCTTGGTTCAATGCCAGTAAACTAAGCATTCAACAAACAAGGTGTAAGTCATCTAAACCAACACGTACTGAACTTTGTTAAAATTTACTACATATCTCTTAGCAGCTTAAGTGCAGTCCTCTTGATATCAAAATAGTTCACGTTATAACTTTACCGGGAGGGACATACAACTTTTGCTTTCGTACACTTTTTGTTTGATTGCTTGTTTATTATTAGTATGTAATAACTGTTCCTCATTCAAGAATAATCAATTAAACAAACTAATATGTATTTATCTTTACTTCTTACTTAAACAAAAGACGAGTAATCGATTAATATTGTGATAGCAGTATCCAACCGATTTAGCGTTTCCATGTTTTATCTCAGATAAATTAATATGTAGGGATCCTCAACACCCCATGATCTTTTTATAACAGTACGTCACAACATAGCGATTTCAACTCTCTGTGAAACTGGTTATGTCACCAAAATTATGTGCTTATCTCTGTAGGGAATCGGGTATATTTTCGGTCTACTAACCCGCATGTCCAAAACTCGAATATAGCAAGGCCTTTCGTTTTTATAAAAAGCAATAAATCTTAAAAGTTTATTTTATTCCAAAATTGATCATTATTTCTGTCATTTGAAATATTAAATGCGTGCTTGAATTTCATATCTTTAGGAATATAAAAATTGTAGTCCAAACTTTTCCAGAGAGTGTGGATGACCCGTTAGGAGTCTCGGTAGAAATTGTTCCTAAAATACGACCTCCTTTAGCTTTTTTCTCTATTAGGTCAACATATGAGTAAACTATGTACATTTACAAAATATGAAGGTAATTGACGTGATAGTTAATCTGTTTATTGCGCTCATAAAATGATATTTTCTCTGTATCATCCGCGCATTTTTATATACTTTAATTATATATGATAAATGGGATTTTCTTTCAATTATCTGCAATGAAAGGGTCATGTTTAAGTGAATTTTTTGCAAAACTCGTAAACAAAATTGACCGGATACTCCAGTAGTTTTTTATGCTAACCGCCCTCAAGGTTGATTATACATACGTGTCTTTTAACACGCCATTTAAGGGGGCTGGGGTATGACTGCCATTTTAGACAATATTGATCTCCTTTAAAAGAAGTGCTCCATATAAAGATATTAATTTTGTTTATTTATAATTATCGGAAACCAAGGTTAAAAGCTTCCATATATGAAATGTGCAGAACCATTCATTGCAAATGTAATAATTTATTAGATAACATTATTCACGATTTGCATGTCAAATGCAAAAATGGCGAGACAATGATAGTGATAATTTGGTCTTTTTTATATGTTTGTTATGAAAGAAACATACTTTGCATTTCACCTATTCTGTATTTTCATTTTTTGGAGTACTTCTGTCTTTTATTATTGTTAGTTTTACATAAGTTTAAGGGCATTAGCAACGTTCCTCGCGGCAATGTTAAGGTGCCCCGGAGCATAAATACGGTTTAAAATTGATCTTGTTTGAATAAAAAATATACTTTGACCGGGAGTATTTCTTAATAACATATATTGACAGCAATGTAAAACATTATATTTGATTCATTTCTGTGACATTATATGTACTTCGTTGTCACGTGACGTGCGTATCCTAACATTGCAAGTTATCTAATTAAATCGCATCGGCGCAGGTGATAATGACATTAAATCATAAATATTTTTTTCAGAAAAATCCTTTGTTATGTCATATTCTTTGAAGTTCGTGCTTGGGCTTGAAATAGATATTTCGTTTATCAAAGGTATTGTTAAACTATTTCGCCAAATCATAAAAATAATGCACATTTTTACTGATTGAAAGCGATTTACATACACTTGGGGTGAATCCGGTGGTTTCCCAGGCATGATTCACATTGGTACTTACAATCTCTACCATTTTTACTCAAAATATTTTAAAATTGTATCAATCTTTCACCAGCGCCATGCTTTTTTTTTTTTTTTTTTTTTTTTTACATGCATTGACATTTCTTCATTCATTTGTTTACACGTAGCAGGGAGAGCCTTCAAACCGCTAATTATAGGGGCATGATCACGATTTTGGTTAAACTCTATGTCCTAATTTTTATTATTTACAATGTTTAAGGAATGCATTTCTCATGATCAAATGAAATTTGAGAGTTAGTGGTTTTTTAACGACTGAATTATAAGCAAGATACAGGGCTTACAATTATTTGTCCTGTAAACAAGGTGCGTGTCCTGTTTTTGTTTACGTAGGTTCAATACAACTGTAGACATCTTTTTCAAGCTGATTTGTCCATCTTTTCATTCATTTAAAGCATAAACAAACAGTTTCTAAGTTCAACACATTTGTTTTAGTTCTAGAACTGGAATATTCACTTCAACATTCAAAATGTAAACAAAAGCTTTGTTTTACATAACAAATAATTGTAAGCTCTGTAACTCGCTTATAACTCAACAAATGGTACTAAACATTTTGGTTGCCTTTTAAAAATGTCTTACTGAAGCATTGTAAACATTAAAATCGGAAAAATAATTGTTGACCAAAATCGTGACCATGCCTCTTTAATAAATAGTCTTTTACTTCAGGCGAAGCTTTAAAACTGTCTATTATTTGATACTGATTTTTAATATGAATAAATCATATAGTCTAGCATTAACGCCAGCATCTATGTAAAGTAAACAAGCAGTTTAATTATTGTTTCAAAATAATTCACGTTTAACGTTACGATACATTCTGTGAGAACTACATAATGTATCAAATTGAATAACATACCAGTGCTGGTTTCTGTGCAATATATTCTTAAATGAATTTATATGTGTTTATATACACAATAACAGAGCGAACAGACCCCTCTTTCCATCAGTATTAATTAAATGATTCTAAAACTATTACTTTTGCATTGAACATTGATTCAATATGACATGTGGTGATAACAAACAGTGTTCAAATTCAAAAGTCCACAGGAAAATTACAAAACAGGAGCAGAGCAAACACGGACCTCTTAAGAAAAAAGAGTAGAGGTAGGATCAGGTGCCATGGAGGAGTAAGCATCCTCTGCCGGCCGGTCACACCCGTCATGCGTCCAATTTCATATCGATAAAAATGTCATTATAGGGGAAATTGTCGTAATTTGGGAAAAGTATCGTGATCAGGAAAAACGGAGAAAAATCCGTGGACAATTCGGTATTCAATCAAATCAGAGCAATCAATGAATAAATCGCTGTAATTAATATTTGAAAAGAGCAATGCTTTAATGAGTGAGATATATTCTAATGGATTAAATGATACACAATATCGTGAATTGATTTTGTATGATACCCAACCGAAAATGAAATAAAGTGTCAATATATACAAATAAGTGTGAACCTCAACTAACTCTTACCAATTTAAGAGTTACCTTCCTTGATTTTGTTACCGTTCATACACACCAATTAAATAATAAAGATCACTGTAAAGGGCAACTTTTCCAATATATATCTTTGAGGTATCATGACAGGTTTTAATGTTTTTATATTTCTAGTTAGCCTTCACATGTGCTCTAGAAGAGCATTATTTATTGTCAAGTATATTTTTGTTACAATTAAATTAATAAAAATTGTAAAACAATGATAATTCTGACTTAGCTACAAGGTAAGTTTAATTTGGAAATAATTTCATTGTCCACTAAGCAAAGTAGCTAATAATAGTTTCCCTGTAATATTTCATGCATATATGCGCATTGTATAGTTGTTGTACCATAAAATCAAAAGAAAAGTTATGAAAATAAATGAATAAGACGTTTGGTCTTCTATGTCTTTTGTTAAAGAATATCGGAGCAAATCGTTTTTTCTTTGTGTTTTTGTTTTCTTCTTTTTGTTATTTTTCTCGTTGAATATGTTGCGGTAGGTCTGATCCTCCCTCTTCTCTGGTCACATGTCTGACCATTGTCAATAGTAAAAAAGAATACGAAAGGTCATTTGAAGTTTAAGTTTTTCTCACATTGTTTGCCGTATAGGAATGTATTCCTGCTCTGAGGCCCATATAACCTGCTTGGTGACGTAGAGCAATTTCGCTTCATCCTTAGACATGACATATTCTCTTTCCTTCGGAAACACTGATTTTGTACCATAATATTCAAAAACAGCTCATATTACGGGAGTTACTCCCAGTTGAAAAACAATTCAAAAGAGGTGACTCTAATTTGTTCTATAAAAAAATGCAGGTGCAGATTTTTTTTTCTCATAAATACATATATTTTATTTAAAGCACACCTTCATGAAGTATGTGTGTTTTATCCAATAAACAATCTATCCAACCTGCTTTCTTTGTAAACATACATACATGTCGTGCATTTGTTTGGGTTTCACCTATTCGTAGAGATACCTTATTGTTCCTTATTGAACGGCAACAAAACATACAGGCTCGTGTGACAACAAATAGATTTGCGTTCTCGAGCATAATTGATATCTCTTCCTGTTATCCTACAATCTTGCATTGAAATGAAATATTGTGATTAGGTAATACCAATAAGCAAAACAGAAGATCGTTTAAGGATATTAGTCATTGTGATTGAGAGCTATGACACATAAGACGCTTGTAATAAAAACAAATATTTGTTTAAGATAGTTTGAAGACATTGTCTACGTGGTCAAAATCGACCTGCTGTGGAATGCTGTCAAAATGAGAAAACTGTTGTAAATATAATGTCATATTTAGACATAGGACAAACACTTGCCATTCAGTCAAATAAAAGGTGAATGAAAGATAAATGAAATGTGACTAAATAACAAAGATCTGCCATTTATTCACTTTGTTCAGTTAATTGACTGAATGCAGAGAGTCACCTGGTAAGAATTTCAAATAAACATACATCCTTTGATGTACATTTTCTGTTGTTTTTGAAATACAAAATACATTCATAGTAGTACATGTATTTATATAGTGCAATACATGTGGAGCTTTCTGCTATCAGTAATATAAACTTTATTTCTGGATACAAATTCACTACTCTAACATTTGAATAATTCATATTGTAGTTTTCAAATATGCATATCGCTAAGAATAAATAGAGTAATACAATTCATGTGTTTATTGGTAAGGGTTTTCCTCAATGAAATACGTTTCGATCATGCGTCTAACACTTATTGAAACTTAAATATATATACCTCGTGGATTCAAGTCTCTGTACAGCAGTAACAGGAGGGGGTATGAAGCATGCTGTACGTCGTTAAATTAAAAGTACCCAAGAATCCCTCAAATTCATTTCATATATACTTTTTTTTTTAAAACACAATTTTATCTTAACCAATTATACCACACTTCATCATATCTCAAATCTTATTTTTGGGGTCGTTGCATTTATATTCGTTGCTTAAATTGGTTTATTTTATTTTTTAGGTTTTAAAGGTTTCGCAAATCCAATTTTGAAATTTGAAAGTTATACATGTACATATACATTATTCTTTGATATTTTATTTATTTGTTTCCAGTATAAAAATGGCTTTTAGGTTAGAATGTTGAATTACATAACAAATCGAATTAGACTGAAAAAATTTCAAGTACAAAAAAATGGTATCAGGTAATGTCCAAGACATCCAGAAAATAATGACCTATCTTTGACAACTTAATTATGAACACAATCGCTATCGGACAATTTTATGCAATAGCAAAACATGTAAGGAACAGTTTTCCTTGATGAGGAACTAAATCTGACATTCAGTCACCTTTTTATCGTTTCAGTTGACTTTTAGTTAATTGAATGGCAAACATTTTTCTTCAATATGTATGGAATTATATGCATATTCTATGCCTCCCTGTCAAACAAGGAAGAGGGGACACTATCATTTTTAGTTATTTTTTTATTTGTTGGGGCAACGGATTAGACTAGGAATGAAGTTTAAATTTCAATCGTAATATTAGGAATATTATTTCCTATCATTAATTTTACACCTTTTTTAATTCCCGGCCACATGCTCTTAATATCTCGTGCAAACGCTGCAAAAATGAAAATTATATGCAATTTTAGAAAGATTTTAAAGTTGTTCAACAATAACATAGTTGGGTAATAATTTCTTCTAAATCAAGGAATATGTTTACATGTAAGATACAGAGCTGTTTATTCAAAATTTAGATATTAAAGACGACAGGTAATTGTACAGTGTTAGATAATTTACAACGAGTCAGCTACCTTTGTTAATAAGGACAGGTTCAAATCGCATTGCATAGAGAATCATGTAAAATAAGATGTGTTCCACTGTCTAATCCTTTGTAATTTAAAAAAAAAAAAAAAATATTGTTTGTGTATTACTTTAAATGTCCATTGAGTCAACAAAACTGAAACGAGTTTTAAATGCCCGTTTATACATGTCAGAGTTAAGATGCTATTGGGTACCAAATGACAAAATATTCTAATATCAGAGGTATCGTGGTTCTGAAGTGTCAAATATAAAACCCAAAATTAATTAAGATTCTATTATTTACCACCTTGTGTTCTTGCTGTAAAACCAAGCAGAGTATGCCACCGCAATTTGACACAATTCTGTTTCAAGAATCTGTTATCGCATTGGTCTAGCTTCATCGCAGGCACAGTGTCTTATTTCTGTTTTCAAGGAAAATGAATGACAATCCTTGACTAATGTGGAATTTATCGTTGACTATATCGTCCTTAGTGTGAAATATTTCTTTGATTTTTACACTTAAGCACCGTTTAATGTAACCGTTGTTATAGAGTGGACTTTGTGAGGTTATGTTTTATGTGATTTTTGTCTGAAAGGGGGATGTTTCTTCTTTATGTTTGCGTAGTTTACAAAGTACAACATTGCATGTACCCAACATGAAACTTTTTGTGAGGAACTCTTTTTTATAATTGACCATATAGTATAAGTGCATTAGATTCTCTGCGCACATTCATTGTATGTGTTAGGTGTCATTGATTCAATACCAGGAAACTAAGCATTAAGCAAACAATGTGTACGCAATCTAACCCAGCACGTACTGAACATGGTTTGCGTTTGCTATTAATCTCTTTACAGCAAAAGTGCAGTTTTCTTGATATCAAAATAGTTTTACGTTATACCCTTACCGAGAGGGACATACAACTTCCGTTTTCATACACTGTTTTTTTTTTTTTTTTTTTACTGTTTATTCATTATTATTTTTTTTCTAAGTATGTTATAATTGTTCTTCATAAAGGAATAATCAGTTAGATAAAATGAGTAAAAATTTGCACGAGTCGCCCGACTTAATGTACATGCAGTACTAGCAAGATAACAATGTCGCCGGTATTTGTGTGACACTTGCCAAAACAAACACTGCACACTAATTATGATATTTGTTCTCAAAAGGATTAGATATTTCCCAAGAAATTTATTCGCTTATATATATTTTTTAATATATGACAATTACACTGTACGTGGATATTGCTGGCTTGTATCTTAATTAGTATTATGGCCTAATTACATAATTGTATTATTTTAGAATTCAGTACAGAGAAATCATACAAAAATCGTATCAAAGGTTTGTTTTAAAAAAATCTGCAGTACTCAATTGTTTAAAAGATCAGATTTTTAATAGTCAGTCACGTCACATACTAGTTTATGATATTGTATCTGTTGTTATATAAGTCAACAATTATCAAATCAACTTAAACATATATTCAATGTGTTTGTAGTATATTGTGGATATAATAAACAACGGAGGAATTACAAAACATTTTTGAGTCAATGCCAGCTATTAGTATTTTTAATAACATGACATAACCACATGAAGTGGGATTTTAACGGGGATTTTTTGAATCAACAACATAACTTTTCTTCGTATGCTATGAGACTTATGCCGCCACAGAGAGTTTATTTTGATTAAAGAAACAAAAATAGTGTTATTTTACTTTATTAAATGGAAGATATTTTGTGTTTCCTCTAGACTATTTCATCAACTGTTAAATCAGTTAAACATGTGCCACTAGTATGATACACCTTTAGTGATGTGAAACCAACATATTTTCTATAAATAAATTGAAAATGCTTTTGTGTCAAAATAAGCAGTTTTAACAAATCTTAAGATATGTACATTTAATATATCAATAGACATTTATTCGGACATATTATACCAAAATATTAGAAAGTAACATTCTTCAAATAAGTTTTTTAAAGATACATTCAATATTATTCAAATGTGTGTAAAATCTCAGTTTTAAAAGTTTCAAAATTCCACAAACTCCGTATGCAGGTATATACCGATATGCTACATTATTTGGTTTTTACTGTCCAAACAACCTATTATATTGCTACATGTAACATTAAAAGGGATTTTTCCAAAGTTGTTACACTTCGATAAAGAGGAATTTAAAAACGAGGTAGAGCATTCCATGCAGTAAATACAAGTAAAAAATGTGTTTTTTTAAAAGAAAAATTGAATATAAAATTTGTATGTGCATAAAATATGATAACGATTGCAGAAAAAAAATATAGAATAAAAAGTAAAAGTTCAACGTGATATAAACTTATTTTGTTATGTGATGAAATCCATTAAAAACGAGAGAGCTACTCAGAAGATTTGATCCCCTACCATTTTATATAATATAGATAAAAAATTAACTAATGGAACAGCATGTCGACAATGCATTTCTTCCATAATAAAACCATATGGGAGAATAAAAGTGACGATACCACCAACATTATTGCCGTCGTGTATTGTAAAGATTTTTAAAGCAGGGCTTTTTCACGCTTCTCATCTTAAACAAAAAATATTTAAATGTTATTGAATCTTCAAATGTATTTCAAGATGATGACGACAATGGCATTGTTCTTCTGGTGGTCCTTTGAATATAAAAACCACAAGGGTCGATAAAACTTACAATAACACAAAAGTATTACCAACGCTATTCAAATATAGCTTTAAACGTCGGTCAACAATCTCTTCAGAGATCGAAATTGGGTTTTACTTACAAATGAATTGACCTCATTTGAAGAAGTTAATATGATATGTTTATGATATAATCATTATGTATATTTGTCTGATCTAAATATTAAACCACCCATAGGAAGAATAGTTTACCATTTGCTTCTACGAATTGCATTTATTTACATTGTAAATATCGAATTGAGCTACTCGCAATTGAAAGCACTTAGTTGTTAAATGCATATTTCGCATTATATTGTTGCTTGTATATAGGAATACAAATATTGTTGTTTTTTATGATTAACTACTTTTTTTTTAAATTAATCAACGAAATGACAGTGGTGTGTATTTCTATTTTATTATTAAACGCATCCTATAGTCAACTTTCCTTACTTATGTAATAATATACCTTCATCACCTATATATGGTGTTTTTGTCTCTCAGTTAATTCGATACGTAAGGGCATTCTCTTCGTATGAACAGTTTCTAAGGCGAGGCAAGCTACTGACAAACAGATTGATAAAACAGGACTATCAACAGGCTCGTTTGAAGTCATCTTTTCGTAAGTTCTATGGTCGATACAACGACCTTGTCAGCAAATACAATAATCCACTGGGTCGCATGCTGACTGACGTTTTTCATACTAATTGTTAGACCATAATTTATTACCTAATTGTCTACGAACTTTTCCGTTTTTTCCCGATTACGACAAAGAGCACACAGGGGTTTTGACCGGTCAGCAGAGGATGCTCACTCCTCCTAGGCACCTGATCCAACCTCTATCTTTTTGGAGGTCCGTGTTGCTCTGCTTTGAATTTGTATTTCGTTTTATGGATTTTTTTTGAGATGGTTGACGTTTTGTTATTGTCATTTTTTAATCCGTTAAAATAATTTTATTTTTAAAAGCATATTATTGTCATTTTGTTAAATCATGAATAAGTATTAACATATAATAAACACGTGTATTTATTGATAACATTTCACATCAAATGCAAATGGCTGTTGGTATACATGTAGGCGTTATGAATGTAATCTATTTGATTTACTGAATTCAGGATGACTAAATTACGACGTAAGAGGTAAAACATGAATTTGATATCTTGGTCAAGGACAAATATGGCTTTTTAAAATAATAAATGTTTGAATAGTAATGACCATTGTTCGTCGTTTTTCGATAAGCACGTTAAAGATCTTCTCAACATTATTTCCTCCTTAACTCTCGGATCGTTTTGAAATGACAATTAAAAGTTGTTCTTATTTCAAAACGTAATGCATGTATATCCTGTTCTAAACTTGCATTGCTATTCATTCATATAAAATTCTATGTAGATAATCTAAAAGACGAAGAGAATATTATTTAAAAAAATGATTTTGTTTTTCTAAACAAAGCTAAAGACAATATTGAAATCGACAATTTCAAACGGGTCATCTAGAACAGAACGCAGACATAGCTAACTTAAAGGCGGAGTGGTTTTTACAAAGATGTACATTGGTGATGAAATAGTTATGTCCAACTATCATTTTTCTTTATTAACCATTTAATTAGCTATTACTGCATTTCCCGATTATCTATGAATTCATAGAAAAACCGTTACATTTCCTTCTTAAACTATTGAATGACGGAAATTTTTTTTATAAAGTTTTAATGAATATAACAAGTAGCTGCCATTTAGAAACAATAAAAATGTCAATCATGAACAATCAATATTTAACAGTGTATAAGAATGCCGCATACAATGGAACATATATCAGTTTGATATTGCATTTAAACTTGTATTGTCTGAAGATTCATTAAGTTCACGAAACTCGTCTTGTATACATGTATACGTTCTCTTGTCCAATAAAACAGATTTTACTTCAAGGCCTTCTTCGACACTCTCGATAACAATATCTACAAGAGAAACAAAATAAACAAAATATGAATAACAATGTCAAGTATTATACAGCATCAATACTCATTTTTTTTTTTTAAATAAACTCATTATTTTGTTTTTCTCAAATGAAACATGAATGAAAAATGTACACGTACCTGATTGATCAACGTTTAAATCTTCACTTTGTAAAACTGTTCCTTCAAAAAAACCCCAATATATTGAATTAATATTGTCAAGGAAGAATGTGAAAGTAATTCGTCATTATTTAGCGCAAAACGAGGTCTAGATATACATATAGCTAAATAAAATACTTACTTTTAAAATATGTAAATATTTTATCTGCCCATGATCGTTGTTTAACTGTGAAGGCAACCGCTATAGCAGCTAGAGCGACAAATACACAAATGGCGATTATTATGCTAAAAAAGAGAAACAAAAAAAAAATAGATAATTAAAAGAGTCGTAAATCAAGAAGATGTATGAAACTAGTTTTATATAATTGAAACTGTCTTTAGTTTATCATGATTTGCATCTAATTATTGATTATACTTACATATGACTGGATGTTTTTGGGGTAACAACATTTTGAAATGAACGAACTGATTCCATATTAGGGGTTAATAATGAAGATGAGTAATCAATTTCCTGTGTTGTTGATTCCATGTCTATCGAATCGGTTGTCAGTTGTGTTGTCTGTGATGTATTTGTATTTTTGACGTACTCATAACATTCTTGATCTGTAAGAAGAAAAATATCAAATTTCTTGTATTTCACTATTTTCACGATTTTTGAAGTACAAAAATGATAAAAATATTCATTCTTATAATTAAGAAATTGAATTTGCATATCAGCATAACGTTTTCAACGTAAACTTACATTTAAAGCTTTCATTCGAAAAGTAAAAAGGCGGACATTTTTGGCATGGTACTTTTTCGTTGCGTTGAATTCTTCTCCCTCCGTTGCTATATTCTGCGCAATTCTTTCCTAAATAATAAATGGAATGAGTGAGGCAATGATTTAAAACTGGTTTGCAAAATATGAAAGTACTAACTGAAAAAAAAATGATATGCATGCATTTGATTTAGTAAACCTGATTTAAGATAGGAATCTTACCAACAATCCTCAAACTTAGAGCACAGACTTCGATCGTTTCATTTCCCCATGCATTTATGACACAGTGGTATTCAAATGAAGAACTGTTACATGAGTTTGAAATATTTTCACAGCCTTTCCTTGCAGCTGCTTCATTCCACTCCTTTACATTTTGAGGACATGATTTCACTTTTCTAGCTGTTGCTGCTGAGTCTTTGCATTCAGTAGAATTCACAAAAACCTGTAAATGACGTTTAATTTACTTGCTGTCTTCAAAATATTCAATCCCAAATTTTCAAGACTAAGCAGGCAATGAAAAACATCATTCTTAAAAGACTTCTTTAATACCAAATAAAGTTTACCTGCACATAAAGTAGAAAAAAATTTCAAATTTTCAAAACATAACATACCTTGTAAAATGCAATAAATGTTGAACAAACGAAAACAAATCTATAAAAATCCATTATTTGTGCTTCTTTGTAGAATTAATTTGTTTTTTTTTAAACGCAAACGTTTACAACAATTCTATCAAAGGTGGATATTAAAAGGGTTATAAAGCTGCATCAACAGCTTATCACTTCACTGTCTTGAATTGAAATGACTTTTATCGTAAATGCAAGCTAGATATATGCAGCACAGATCAGTGTAAACCATGTTAACTAAAAATAGAGATAAAATTTAAAGGTGGTTTTCAACAGGTGGTAATAGAAGGGTATTTTAAAACGGGTCAACATCGTGCAGGTAGTGCAGACACAGAACATGCTAAAATAATTCAGATAGATTATATATATATATATATATATATATATATATATATATATATATATATATATATATATATATATATATATATATTTCAAGTATTACATGTACAAGTCTGAATAAAACATATTTTAACATCACAAACATAGTGTCTTTTGGACGAAGATGACGGGTGTAAATTGCAAGAAATAGGTATAGGATACTGTTTTTATTGTGAGTTGTTAAAACATATTAATCGTCTATTTTGCACTAAAACAAAAACAAAATATGTTAGATTGTTTACTATATATGATATTTTGACCTTTCATGTGTAACCTTTATAAAAAAAAATGAATAGGCCAATTTCGATAAAATGCATAGACATATATCAGCCTTTTCGTTTAATCATATCAAACAGGCATGTGATTTATGATGAAAATTTTATTCAACAAAGAGGATTATATTTTTTAATTGCTCTACTGATGTTGTATTTGTTGATATAAACTTAATAAAATATATACCACCATATTTAATCAACTTTTTTTTTCAAATTGAGAGAATGGAATATCTTTAAATGCTGTTTTTTTACGTTTCGAGTAAAAACGCAATCACAGAATCTTGATACGACCATTGAAGATTCAAAACATAGCCATTTATTTCATCCACGCAACAATAGAAAATTGATACCCCGATACCCTGACTATGAGGTGTTGTAACCTGACCGAGACTGATGGTCAGAAGTCATCATTGTCAAGCATTTAGAAATAACAGCAATCAAACTTGAATTGCATTAGGCGCAAATATTGCATTTATGATGACAATCCTCCATGATGACAACAGTTGAAGATGATAAGGCGAGGAATAAGAGCACAGTAAATGATGAAGTAACGTTGATTTAATTTGTCAACCGGTTCTAGCTATTGTGTCTCTCTGAAATGTAAACTACATGAAAAAGCAATTACTAAATATATAGTAAATCTAGTCAGAAAATATTAAAACCCATAATTTTGATTATACGACTCAAGGTATCAACGCTGCATTAACAAGAGTAGTGTTCGACTAATATAGTGGTGGTGCAGTCTGAAGATGATCCTTTAGCAGTTACATTTACTGCACTACTGTTAAAAAAAATAATTGAGTTTCAATGCTTCATAAATGTATTAGATATGCATCAGAAGTGCATGTTGTCAATTGTTGCCTCATTTGCAATTCACGAACTTAAAGGTTATTAAAATATTACCTTTAATTTGAACCTGCTCATCTCAAGATCAAACGCAGGCTGGTTTTTATTAATTTCTTAAAGAAGTCATTCTTTTATTATTTCAATTATCACAAAATAAACATTTCGGGAAAAGTCATGCACTTAAAAAAAATAAAACAAGGAAATTGGTCGGGTTTAGCCTGATAAAATAGATGGGAAAGTCACGTTGACTTTTGTTTAGGTACATTGCATTATATGTCCCTTTCTTGGGTGTTGGTAGAAAAAATCAACAAAAAGTATATAGCTTCGATGCCGTTGTTTATCTTTTATTTATTGAATGTTGGAAGAAAAAACCCTAAGTGCATTAAGAGACCTTAAGCAGGTAATAAACATTAATCATCAATTGCTTTATTATGAGTACTCTATACAACAAGTCTTACGTGTATTATAACAATTATAATGATGAAAAGTTGCAAATAAATTATGCTAGGTATAAAAACAAAAAAATATGTTCGACTTCGTAAAGAGTTATTCTGTTTTAAAGGATATGTTTTCTCGAAATGTTGCCATTTTAGAATAAAATGTATAACTAATTTGACCCTCTCTTCTGTGATTAATACTAAGTATTCATTTTCTTTCCTGTCCTTTAATCATTTAGAGTTATAAAGGGAATATACTTCTTATTTAGAGAGCTACAAAAGTTCATACATTTGATTTTGTGGTTCATACAGGTGCTTCAATCTAGTATAGCAACTTTAATTGCCAAGTATGACTCATGTATGTACCGCATGAATCATATCTATCTCTGATAAACTGCATATCGACTGCTGACTCGGGTCGATCTTATTTGATTATTTTAAATCATTTGAGACGAACCTTACAACTAATAATAACTATCCTTATCACCAGACGGATGCGTAAATATTTAACTTGTACTGAAATGCGTGTAGAACATTAGTTACATAAAAAAATGGAATGCACTTTTGTCCAGAACTCAACATTTTAAAATGCAATATGATATATCAAAGTATATTCCATAAGACTCTTGGTAATAGAAATAAAATGGTGCCTCATTAGGCCTACATAATGTCTATATTTGTGTCCTGGATAAACTCGATGCCCGCTTAGTTGCATTAATTTTGTGAAATTATTTTACAGGGCGAGGTCGTGTTTTGTTTCGAATAGACTATTATTTCATTCATGTTAGTATTGCAATGATCTTGTGTGTCCATATGTTTCTGAATTTAATAAATGATTCACAATGATGTTTGCTATGTTATTAAATCATTAACTGAAACAGGTGTAAGTCACCCAGTAAAATTTGTCATTGATCAATGGTTCATGAACCATTTGAATTAGAAGCACAAGGAATTAGTCTTATGTAGGTGACCTTGAAAGTGTATGTAACATATCACGGTAGGTAATGCAAAAATAAGGAACATGCCATACCAATGACCTCCGAACTCTTCAACAGTATGTGGTAAAACTTGTTTGTTATGACAATTAATCATTTGATATTCAGATATAAAACTGTAGCTCATTTGGAAAAGTTGAGATGTTAAGGTTGAGAGCTTCAGTTCCTTGATTGAAAAAATGGCGCACTAGACTTGAATAACATTTATTGTATCAATGTTATATACACGCAAATATTGTTAAGATTATAAAAACCACATGGGCAATTTTAATGTTTAAATTCGGGCTTTTCAAGGAAGAATCATTTGCACTGTTATTCAGGAGTGTGTTTAAATTTAAAACAAGATATGGGGTTGATCACTATTCATTTTACACTGTAACATAGACAGTAGAAAAACAGTATTAGTGTTTGATATTGTAATTTTCATTTTTTTTTCTTTATGTCCATCTAATATGATGGATACAGTCATGCGTTTGTGGACATGTAATGACAAGAAGTAGGTAACATTTAATACATGCTATAGTATAACTGATAGAGGTATGCATAATTGAAAAAAAAAATCCTATATTTTAGGTTACCTGATTTACTCAGGCGATCTTTTGCCATTGGTCTTGTCTGTCATCGTTCGTCGTCTGTTAACATTTTTTTTTTTATTTTTGTGCGTTGTCCTTCATAATTTTACATTTTTAACTTCTTATTAAAGACTAAAAGGCCGATTGTAACTATTCATTGGTTTGAAACTCCTCTAGGGTAAGATGAATCAACATTATGAAATTTATAACTTTACTAACCCCGGCGCTTCATTGGAAAACAGCCCACCTAAAAGCACGGTTATGATGTATGTGATGCCATCTACCAAATTTGTGAAATTCATGTTAGAGGTTACATTTGTACGTGTAAGACCCTGGGGCAGGACCATTATGGCCATAAAGTCAACGTGTATTTAGTCCCACAAAATCTCTCCGTCAATATATGAGAAAATCAATAAATTCATGGTTACAATGTTCATACAACCCTCTACCAAAATGTACAATTTAAGGCCCCTTGGTCACGGGTTCAAGTTTTCATTTAGGATTAATATAGCCTGATAACAAAAAATTAAAGTATAAAACAAACAAAACAATATCTTCCTTATTTCGATATAACAAGGAGATTAACAGAATGTATGATTATGATGTCCTGAATCTCTCTAACACAATTTGGATATACAGGGCCCCGGGGTCAGAGGTTCAGGCCCTTCAGCGGGGCCTATATGGCCATACAGTGAACATGTGTTTAATCTTAGAAAGGCTTCTTTACGTTTTCCACAACAGGGAAAGATAAACTTAATACATGGTAATGAGGTCCATGAAACGCTCTGCTAAATTTATGACCACTGAGATTAGAATGTTTGTCTCTTGAAGCTATAGAAAAGATAATTTCGAAATAACTCCGACTAATGCTCTCCCTTTAATTATTGAAGTTGGCAAGCATCAAATCATAAAAACGGATAAAGCAGTCAGAGGAACCTCGAATTATGGTTTAAACTCCAAATTGAAGCTTAAAATGCTGACAGGTCCATCTAAATAGCAATCGTACTCAGGTGACCCTCAAGGCCTGTGGACTTATTGTTTATCTAAGACAGTCATATACATGCATATTTATAGCATAACTCCCTTTTCCTAGCCACTAATGCCAATACAAATATATATGGTATATGAATCGTGCAAAAATGACAATAACAAACCGTCAACCATCTCAAAAGTCCATAAAACGAAATACAAATTCAAAGCAGAGCAACACGGACCTCCAAAAAGAGAGAGGTAGGATCAGGTGCCTAGGAGGAGTGAGCATCCTCTGCTGACCGGTCACACCCGCCGTATGCTCTTTGTTGTAATCGGGAAAAAACGGAAAAGTCCGTAGACAATTAGGTGATAAAGTATGGTCTAACAATTAGTATAAAAAACGTCAGTCAGCATGCGACCCAGTGGATGATTGTATTTGCTGACAAGATCGTTGTATCGACCATAGAACTTACGAAAATATGACTTCAGTCGAGCCTGTTGATATTCCTGTTTTATCAACTTGTTTGTCAGTAGCTTGCATCGCCCTAAAATTGTTCATACAAAGAGCAATCTCTTGCGTATCGAATTAACTGAGAGACAAAAACACCATATACAGGTGATGAAGGCATATTGCTACATAAGTAAGGAAAGTTGACTATAGAAAAAATTGTCATCGCATTTTGTTGTTATGTTACAATCAATGTCCATTTCCAGTAAAATATCCAAATATGAAACAGATGACGCAGACTCTGTGGTATCTTTTATTTCAAGTTCACTGGGATATATCGAGTCGACGTAGGTATGGAAATAACAATTGTTAATTGATAATACGTCGTCGATATACCTGAATGTTGAGTTGAAGGCCACAGCGAGTGATTTATTTTTTTTTCACGTACAAGTTTTTGAATAAATTCTGCTTCATAAGAATAGGTCTGCTAACAATGGGGCACAATTGGTACCCACTGGAATTCCAACAGATTGTTGGAAGACTTGCTTTCCAAAAACTACATAGATGTTGTCTATCAGAAACTCAAGCGTCTTTTTAATGTCAACTTCAGAGTACATGTGTATGCAATCAGAATGGTTTTTAACAAAATAAGTTTTTAGATTTCCAATGACAAGGTAAGCATTTTTACGACTTCCATTCTTTTTGAAGAAACAACTGTCGATTATATCAAAAAGCCTAGATTTTAATTTGTCATGAGGAATGGTTGTATAAAGCGTTGAAAAATCGTACGTTTTGATGCTATTGATTTTGATAAGATTTTGTGACGTCAAAGTTTCTAATAATTCTTTAGAGTTTTTTATTATCCAAATCTGATTCCCATCACTTCTGGAGTATATTGTTGTACAGTACTTTTGAAGTTTCTCCTTCACTACTGTAAGAATTTTAGTAAGGAGTAAAGAGAGAGGTTTGGTAAAACATTTACTGGAACCTGCTATATATCTCTGTTTGTAAGGACTTTTGTGAAGCTTTTGAATCCAGTACAAATAAGGTTAATCAAATATATTTTGTTTATTGGGGATATTAAAGATATCCATAACCGATTTATGATTTTGAAGTATTTCCTGTTTGGAAAGGCTGCTATTGGTGTAAGTAGGATTACCATGTGTAGAATCGAAACCTTACTCTTTGAAAATGCAATTAATATAATGTGCCTTATAAACAAAAACAATGTTGGTACTTGCCTTATCAGCAGGGACCAGTACATACTGATCGTGCAATCTATCTAGTTCGTTTCTCAGTTCTGCTTTATTGACAACAGAAGGATAGATGGTTTTCTTTTGACCTCTCAGTCGTTTAGTACGAGATTTTAATATACATCTGATGCTTTTAACCCACTCTGACAATGTATCAAGGTCTTCTTTTTTCAGATTTTGCCTATCGCTTGGCGTAATCTTCAACAGAATTCATGATATGTATCAAATTACTTAGCACATGCATGTGTTGTAACTTGTTTTTTTTCTATTTATAGTTCGTAGCAATCCAACATCGATACATTTAACCATGTAACGAAAAATAATCCTCACGATACTGGAACAAAATACTGTTACATTGTTGTTATTGGTTTGTTTAGCGGGGTGTTTTTGGACTTTTTTTTATTGTCGTTGTTTGTTTTGTTTGTTTTGTTTTTGGTTTTTTGTTGGTTTTGTTTTTTTTTGTTTTGGGGTTTTTTTTAGGGGCGATATTTAACTGTATTTAACTGTGTTTCTTGATTACACCATTGTCGTGGAATGTTTTAAATTTTTCAATGGCCCACCTCTACATATATTTTAGAGTACATGTCGTGCCATTTAATACAGTATGTATATTACACCATGTAGAGTTGTAATTAAACATGCAATACTCCGATACAGAATAAAACAAACGTCATTGTTAAACAATGAGATAATATCAGCAATAGCTGAATATCATATCGCGTTCAACAATCATATGTATATCTTTTACCAAACGAACTCTAAAGTACCTGACGCGGATATTTAACATTATAGCAAGATAAGCATATTTTTAATGCATACTAATGTTTGCTGCGATTTTCCAACCTTGATATTTCACCAAATACGTGTAATCATGTCACTTGTTTATTTTTTTCGAATTTGTTGCCATTTCAGTGACCATTCTTTGGAAGTGTGAGATATATTCATGTTGATATAAATTTGCTGTTTGAAAAGCAGTTTCCCAAGTTTAAAAACTCAAGATATATAGGCGCCATTTAACAAATTATCTTTCAACTATTTTTTTTTATCAGCATTATGCTTTTTTGACGAATGCTTGCATTAAAGATGTTTATTTTACTGGAGAAAAAAAACAGTACGCTACACTGTAAACAATTGAATATGTTTTAATAAATTCACTGTACAGTGCACACATACAATTATATTAAAAACGTATAAGCATAGCAACAAAGCAAACAATCTTGGAATACTAGTACTTTACTGTCTTATTTCAAAATAACCTTTCAGCTTATGGATAATTCAAATGTTAAATCATTTGCTGTATTAGATTCAATGCATATTTCGTGGGAATTTGGAATATCTGTCAGTAAATCATTTTCTTCCTTGGTTGGATCTTCGATGTTAGAGAGCGTGCATTCTTCTAAAAAAGATAAAATTTGATTTTGTATTTATCTTAAATATTCCAAATATAGACATTTTTTCATTAGTTCTTTAGCTATGTTTTCTTACCTGGTGGTGCATGTACCCTGTTCTCTTCCACAGTCAGCACTAGTCCTATGAAGAATATACCTACACGTAAATCAGTTGCATAAGACCAATGTTTGGTGGTGTTTTTTTTTTTTTTACAATCAAACACTTGTTAGTGATTAAAAGAGTTGTGTATTATTACACTTACTGTATATTTTAGAGCAGACCAAGGTTGTCCGTGACTTGTAAACTATGAGGACGACTATCACCAATACAAAGACTCCAACAACGCACGCAATAATGGCTATTCTACAAACACCAGTGTAAATTTCTTTATTTTAATACATAAAAGCAAAGGTTAAAATATCAAAATTAACTTAAAACCACAAATTTTACAGCCAAGGGTATACTTTAATGTTATTTATTTTACTTTATAAATATAAAGATGCTACTCACAGATGACTAGAGACATTTTCTGAATAAGAATTAAGAGCCTGATTTATTCCTTGCTTCAGAGCTGTCACTGAAGAAGAATTATTGTATTCTGGTGTTGCATAGATAATTACAGCTGACTCATTTGTCTCTTGAGAATTTTTTATCGTCGTCAATTTCATGGCGGATTTATAACACTCCTGATCTGCATGAATAATAATTAATGTGAAAAAAAAATCATTTTACAGGAGTTTCTTTTTACATACATGATGAATTCCTCCCCCCTCCAACTCCCCTGTAGGCATATATGGCATATTTGATCGCAATTGCAGTACTTTTGTTTTGATAAAGAAATTATTTCTATAGATAAATTAAAGCTTATACTTTTGATTTTTTGCTGATAAAAAAAGAGATATACTTACATTTATAACTTTCTGTTGACGAGTAAGTTAACAGACATGTTTTACATGCACCTTCCATGCCAATTTGAATTCGTTTCCCGCCAAAGCTATATTCTGCACAAGAACGTCCTACATACAAAACATCAACAGGTGAAAAACACAATTTTTACTTTAATATGTTTAAAAATGAAAACAGTTTTTTTTTTATGATTAAGTCGGCAATTTTATATTTATTACCAACAATGTTCCATCGTGGTGCGCATACTTCAATCGTTTCATTTCTCCAAGCATTTAGAACACAGTGGTATTCAAATGAAGAGCAAATGTTTGTAATCTTTCTACAGCCTTTTCTCTCAGCTGCATCATTCCATTCCTTCCTTGTTTTAGGACATGAAATAACCAGTTTAGCTGTTGCTACGGATTCTTTGCATTCATTATCAGCATTTATTAATATCTACAATCGAAAATTTTTGTCTTATGTATTATTCTATCTATAATATATACAAAGTTATGCTAATAAATGTATGAATGTGAAAACACGTGCTTTTCAGATTTAAATCAATGTTTACTGTTTGTTATATGATTACAAAAGATGAAGAAAAACGTAACTTTACTTACCTTTGATGATGATATCAGAGTTACAACAATGAAGCCAATAGCTGAATTCATACTAGAATATGTTCCTGTTATTTTTAAACAAAAACAAATTAGACCGTGAATAGTAGGACAGAGCTTTGTTAGCTTTGAGATAAATATCAATATTTTAAGAGATGTTCACAACAGGAGCTACATTACAAAAATATGAGCAGATATTTATTTTACATATGTATATGACACCAATCAGTGTATTCGAAAATCAGATATAAATAGAGACACGTTTACAGTAAATTCCAATGAGTCAGCTATCTATGTACAATAAGAACTGGGTCACACGCATTGTATACAAATATCATATAAAATAAGATTTCTTTATCTGTAACTATCCCTTCTAAACTTTTTTTATTATGATTATCACTTGAAATTTCCATTGCTTCAACGGAACTAGAACATGTTTTAAATGCCTGAAAAATGTTTACTGTTCTGAAAAAAATAGGTGGACCAGAGATTACAATGTAATATATAATATGGAAGTTCTTTTTCATCTTATGTATTTCATTTTAACATAATTTGTTTCATACATGTACGTCTAGATAAAGATACATAATTATTTAATCAGATATATCTTAAAAAAAATTCATCAGATATTTTATCTTTATTTTAATAATCTAATATATGTCCCAGATGAACTGTTGCATTGTTATAGACGTTTAAAGGGTTCTATAGTGTGTATTTGTGAGTTTAGAAATGTCGAAATTAAAGTCCAAAAATTCATTAAACCTGTATCTTTTTCAAAGTGTGTTCTTGCTATAAAATGAAGCAAAGTTTTATCTGCAGTTTCTAGACGCAATTTATTTTCTAGACATTGGACATGATTCCTGAGAGGCACAATGTTTGTCTATTGTTTTAGATGATAAATGACAATTTGGTTTTTTGGGGTGTTTTTTTCTGGTTTATTTTTTAAGAAACTCTTGTTGTACATGTAGGTATTCATATAATATAAGTGCAGTTAAACACTCTGCGTACATTCATTTTATTCTGAAGTCGCGGTTCTTATTAACCTTCAAACTTTGTCAGCAATTCCTGTTAAGCATTCTATATGAAATGATATTTTTTTTAAATTATAAATTGAATAACAGGGTGTTGATCATATCTTTAACAGAACATATTGTGATTTTAAAATTCCCACCAAGGACAAATCAGATCCCCTTTATCTAGATTCCCATGCTCTAGCAGATAGCTTTAAATATTTCATTCATAAATCGGGAGTGCCAGATGACCTTGATTCAATGTCAAACAGTATTAACACACATTTTATACGTCAGCTAAACTATTACAAACCAAAAACGGTGTAGAGTTATGTTCTCGTAAGAGCTTAGGTGCCGTTTTCTGTTATCTCACATTTAAGACCCTTGCCGAGTGAAAAATAAAGCGTTCGTTGACCTCCACGTTGTTCATCCTTTTTATATGTTATTTATCAAAAAAATATATTTATTTTGTTTGGTTTTCAAAATTGAAAATTAAAAACAAAGATTAATTTAAAATCAGTCTCGTGGGTGGAGGTGAGCATTGGCTAAACTCGATTCTTTGAATATGCTGGCATTGAATGAAGATTGAAACTGAGTGGAAATTTTTACAGAAAATGATGCAATTTCCCGGCAGTGAACACATTTCCTGAAATCATTTCCAATCAATAAAGACTTGCATCTTTTCAATATCCATTCATTGCGGGTGTGACCGGTCGGCATAGGATGCTTACTCCTCCATGGAACCTGATTCTTCCTCTTTTTTTTTCAGAGGTCCGTGTTTGCTCTGCTCCTGATTCGTAATTTTCCTTTGGACTTTTGAATTTGAACACTGTTCGTTATCACCATATGTCATTCCTATTAGCACTTTAAGCAAACGTTACAAGACTTGGTAAAGCATGCTTATTAAAAATCAAAGAGATTTAAACTTTATGCGACAAAATTACAGATATCATGAACTCCTCGCGATGCACGATTTCAAGTAGCACAGAGGCTAGCTAGGGGTACTATAAAATTTTAACTGGGTTTTTATTTATTTATTTTTTTTTTTTTTTTTGGTTTTATTTTGGGGTTTTTTGCCCTAAAGGCTAAGGTTTACACTTGGTAATAAAGAATGACTGTCGATAATATATATAACAAATCTATAACACGTATGAGTATGAAATATGGTGCACAGGTAACTAATGACGAATACATTTGTTAAAATCGACGACATAACAGGAATCTTTGTGGGATTCCCTTTCATTACCTGATCTATTTTAATACCTAACCTACTTAAAAAGTAATAATTCGTAAATGTTCCTTGTTTTTCAATCATTTTTGTTCGTTTGTCCTATGTATGTTTTCTATATCTACATATCACATGGATATGCATACTAAAAATGACTTATGTAATGTCGTAGACGTAGTCATAAATAATTTAACGAGTCGCTTGATATACATGCCATAATAACGAGATAACCATGGTAATGGAGTCGCCGGTTTGAGTTTGAAATGAGGCGAAATAAACAAAGCACCTTTGTGATGTTATTTATTCCGAGAATTTTCTACGATAACTAAAATAACGGGAATATTGCTGGCTGGTTTCATAATAGTAGTCCCCTGGGTTAATCGCAAAATTGTACGTTTTCTTTAAACGAAATTATCCAAAAAAATCATTTTCAAAGCAGAATTGTTTTCAAAAAAGCAAGGAGAAACAATGCAGTGTGCAATTATTTAAAAGATTAAATTTATGAGGCAGCCACACTATGAATTAATATATGTTCCGTAATCTCGGTCAAACATTATGAAATCAACTTGAAAACTTGTCCACTGTACTTGTATTGCATATTTTGCTTTATTCACTACTGAGGAATGCCAAACATTTTTTTTTTGATTCAACGCCAACTACCAGTACTTTTTAACAACATGACATAACCACATCGAGAGGGATTTAAACGGGGATTTCTTAAATCAACAAAATATATTTCTTTCTTCGAAGGTCATCAGACATATACTGGTATAACAGTTTTATTTTGGCTGAGAAAAAAATACCCAGAAAAATTTAATGTTTGACTTTAATTTATTACATGTGAGATATGTTTGTTCTCTTGAGCTTATTTCAGCCAATGTTATACCGATATAAGAAGATGTGCTCCGAGTAATATAAACACTATGTGATGTACAGACAACAAATTCAATTTTCTTTTAATAGATTGAAAATGTCTTTCGTAGCAAGCTATTTTAACTGAAGATGATTTTACTAATCTTAATTTTTGTAACAGGTATCAATATGATATACAATTTTTAATTGATCAGATAACTTTTCATTTTTCATGAAATACCGAAAAAATGCAAACAAAGATCCCATTTTTAAACATTGCTTTATTTTTTTTTAAAGTACATTCAATATTAACTAAATACATGTAAAAACCCTTCTATTAAAAATTCATAACTTACGGACAAACGGATGAACAGACGGACGACGGACAACAGAAACACTTACTTGAACTTTCGGTTAAAGAGAACAAAAACCTAATTTGGCATTTTTTTTTTAAATCAGAGTTATGTATTTATCAAAAACTTGCAATGCGTTTAGAGCTATGCATTTTCAGTGTTAACTCTGGTGTTGTGTGTCACATACAACGATTTATTTTGTATAATATGATAACCTACTAATTATGTTCCGTACACAGTTAAATGGCATAATTATATAAAATATTTTAAAATATCACCACTTCGTTCGTATGCCTGTGAGAGGGTTTTCCGTTATATTCAACAATGTCTCGATCTTTTAGATTGTAAATCCACGTTTTTTAACAAATATATAAACAAATGGTTGATTGCGGCTGCTCTTTGACACTCGGCGTCAATTTGGTTCTTGTTTATAATATTAAATACAACAATACCAGCGAGTGGTCTTGTTTGCACTTAAAAAATTGGCAAGTATTGTTTGACCGATTTGATAGATAAATACCTAGACATACATATGAGAGAACGTAATTATGGTCTTGCAGTCAAGGAAATGTTTGTTTAAGTGTTATAAAATGTAATTATCACGACCAGTTCAATCTTATTAAAGAAAAATATACTCTTATCATCATTGTTTCATTTGATATGCGTAGGGTGATTTCACCATGATTCAGACACCTTGATTTTTTTCTCTTTGATCACGCATCAATTATAGTCAAAATATGAATAAAACTTGTTTTAAAAGTTTCAGGTTTCCAACTTATTGGAGAACAAATGGTGAAATTGTTAAAAACGTAGAAAATAAAGCAAATTAAAGTGTTGAACTATTTCACCATGAATCGGACAATATTTACCAAACATCGGACAGCTACATTGTATACAGTAGAGATTAAAAATAACAAAATATTCTGGTTTCAATTCGCAAATACAGAGGTTCGGAAAAATTAATTTATTCAATTGATATTCAGATTTCTTTTAATATAAATCCTCGAATCTACAGTCATAAATTCAAACTGGTGCTTTTGTTTAAAGGAATATTTATCACGAGAGTCCTTTATCGTGCCAGCACTTACAGACACTCTGGATTAAAAAGGCAGTACACGTATATCCATAAAACTCAAATTTTACGTGGTCCGAGGGAAATGTTTGTATCAATTTTTTTTTTAATTCTAATTTTACTATACATTTAAAGAATAACACAAGGAATAGGCACCTAACATATTAATTATTAGAAAAAGTCATGCATTGAAAACTATCCGATGCATGGTTAATTTGTGTCCGATCCATGGTGAAATGAATATGAAATGACCTTGAGATTTATTTACTTATTTTAATCAAATTTTATTTCAAAACTTACTTTTTTCTTACTATTTTAGGTAGAGGGTGCATTTTCACTTATTCACAATCAAATGAAAAGCATTCAAATAATGCATTTGTGTAAAATCTTCCTAACTTAATTTTCAATGATGGCGTATTTTACGTCATTTTGCGATGCCGATATTGCTATTTCTTTGACAATGTGACTGTCAATTTATTTTATGATAAAGTTCATTAGTTCTAATTCAAGGATATTTGAAATAACGCATGAGCAGATGTACATTTATTTGTGTATATTTTTAACCAAAGTTGTCCAATCCAAGGTATGTGTCCGATACATGGTTAACTCACCCTAATTCATCTTCCTTTTTTTTCAAACATTTTAACTGAAACAAACACTTCATCGACTTTTCTTTTTGAATATTGTAATGCGAATCAGTTCATTGTACATAAAAAATACTTTAAAAATTTCACTTTAACACTTCTTAAAACATTGTTTAATCGTGCATTTCATTTATGTTTTTTACAAAGCAACATTCCATGTAAAACACGTTTTTCATAGATTAGGTGAGGCTGCACTCTAGAACTTAATCTCTTTATGATTTATATACAAAGCACGACTTTAAAAAAAACCATGTAGGTCATTTTTATTTTTATTTTCTTTTTTTTTATTTTTGTATTCTTTGGTTAAAATATTTAATGACATGTACTTTAAAATTGCTTGACATGATGTCACACGTATTAAATTTCAAGCATCTTTGGTATTGTACCAACCCAACAATAACACACATTGAAACATTGAAATAACATTTAAACTTTATTATATCAACAGAACATCCATTTAAAAATTACAAACACACGAAAAGCAATTAAAATAAAGATTTTTTTTATTTTTAAATCGTGGCGTATCACTAGTATATTTTCCTTTTTAACTTCGTATTTCCATCACAAAATTATTCAAATAAATACAAACATAAACATAATGCTCTCATTATATTTGAATTTCAATCAGTATTTCAGTTTTAAAGCGCAGAGCTTCTATAATGACGACAATTAGGCGGACCTGAACTTTAGAAAATCCACGTACACTGAAAGTATTATATAAGAGTTTTCTGTCTCCTACAAGCATCCCTCATTTTAAAATAGTTGTCGTTTTATCTGTTCAATAGGTCTGGAGAAAATTCGGTTAAACATTTTGTTTGTTAAGTTCACTAAGTAAAACATTGCATTTGGCCAATTGAAACTCCCTCTTAAAAACTCTTATTGTACATGTACTTATCTATAATTCAAGTGGAGTGTTTACCTCATTCTTTATTATTATATAGCATGACACATTTTCAGCCTGTGAAATATAAAGCCTTTGAGTTAGACATTCCAGAATAGGAGTTGAAGAAAAGAAAACCATCCACTAATACCGGCTAAACATCGACAAAAACTAATCGATAAAGATTTTGTGAAGTTACATTTTTTATCTGAAATCCCTATTTTGTTTGGTGTATATCTATAAAGATTTTAGGTTATTCATCAAAATTATGGATTTCATGCAGTTGCTATCAAACATTGCGCACCTGAGGTTCTAGACTGGCAAACACGCCCTTGTTAAGCTATATAATAACCCTGAAGAAAAACATCACATCATACTAAATTAATTCATTTGATGCCCATGTATATGTTATTACCCAATTTACGAAATAATCATACATGAAACTGTCTTCTTCCTTTTTGCAGAATCTGTGGTATCCTTTATTTCATCATCATCATCATTATCATCATCATCATCATCGTCATCGCCATCGTCGTTGTACCGTCCTAGTTGTTGTGAGTATAATCATCTTCAATATCATCGTCGTCGTATTTGGCATCATGTACACAATCGATGAACATGACGCACGGTCTTCTATCCGTGCCCATGCCATATATCACTGATCTAATGCACATACATGTTCTTGCTGCTATAGTTCGATGCAGTCGTCTAGGGTCAATGCATAGTATTATGGGTAAAATAAAAACACCAACAAGGGTGTGTTTAATATGCTATACCAATAATTGTTACTCTTTTCCAAGACATGTTTGGAGTTCGACTACTTATTAAGAAGTAATCAATATTTAATTGTAAAAAAAAAAAAAAAAAAGATTCAAAAATGCAAGGGTTTACAATTGACATTCTGGTAAATACAGGGGATTCCCTTTTCCACAATAATTTAAAATGTTATGAATCATTTCAGTACTCCGTGAATTCCATCTTTCTTAAATGGAATTCATGATGAACGCAGAGATTTGGCCAGTTTCGTTCTATATTTAGAAATCAAAAAACAGTATTTTTTTTACTGACAATTATTTTACAATAAAGGACGTGTTTTCTTGTTACCAACAGATATTCATTGTATATCAAAAGCTTATTCCAATTGACTGCATACAAGCAATGCCAGCACGATTGGGTGCGATAGATACGCGATAGTTTCTTAACCTAGCATGTAGCACCAAAATGTGCCTGCATGTATATCGCTTCCATTTTTTTAAAAGAATATTATAAGGTCTTTTATTGTTTGGTTACGACACTAGGTTTATTTGTGTCGGTTTTGTTAAATTTATATAATATTTTACGCTTAACTGTATACCATTTGATTCTATTCTGTTTCAACGTTAAACATCTATAGTACATGTAGGTGAACATTAAAAATTATGTAGAAAACCCCTGAATCCAACCAAATGCATTCGATTTACGTTTTGAATTTAGCTACTAGCAATTAAAGACACATCGTGCTTTGAAATGCATAAACATCATAATTTATGCTATATGTACATGTATACATATCTTATTTTCCATGACGTAATGGTATTTGGACAAATTCATCAACGAAAATGATTCATCAAGAAAGCAGCATCAATCATAACAATAGTTTACCATTGTATTTAAAAACATAAAATTCACATGTAATATTTTACAATGTTTATTTTCAAAATTGAAGTTGATTTCATTTATTTTTATGCCTGCAATGTAATTGTGGTCGAAATACATGTAGGCGAAATAAAACTAAACTATTTCAATTACTTCTCATGTATGACTCATTGACGAAGGTAGAGCTCAAACCAGAGTTTGATATCTTGTTCAAGGACAAGGATTGGCTTTTAAAGATCTTTTTGCGCTATCAGCTCCTTTTGAAAAAGTAAACTCATAAGGCAAAAAAGTGTGTCAATCGACTTGTATTCATAACAAATTAGCTACAGCTGTTTAAACGATCCTATTCTAAAAATCATCTTGCAAACTGTTCATATTTTGTAACTGTAATTATAAAAATTGCCACAATTTATGCATATTTATTGTAGGATTAGCAGTTGCCATCCGTGTCTCCAAACGGCGAATTCAAGAAAAATAAAAAAAAAAAACCAAAAAAAAAAAACACGGGGCAGGATTTAGAGACTTTTTTGTTATGTCAAATATACAGTCATCCGAAGTGCAATACTTTTAATGACACGGGATACATAAAAGAACCTGAAAGCATCTTTATTCAAAACATTCAACAAACTAATTGTTATAATACTGGAGAACATGGCTCAGTGGTCATGTGTATTTGACCAGTTGCCGACAGGTTGCTGGTTCAAAATCCGCTGTGGTCACTTGATGTGGTGTGTTGTGCACTTAGCCAAGGCACTTTATCAACATTGTCTCAGTCCACCCAGCTGCAGTCGGGTAACGTTTTATGCTAGGAATTAACCTGCGATGGACTTGTGTCCCACCCAGGGGGAGTCAATGACTCTCATTCTGGCACTGGCCTTATGCACCCAGTGGCTGGCACGGAGAAGATTTTAACTAACTTTAACTTAATCGTTTAATATGTTGTCAACTGAAAGTTTATATTTTGTATTTTAAATCATGCAATAGTCTAAAAAATGATATCGAGTCGACATAAGTATGGAAATTAGCAATTGTTAATTGATAATACGTCGTCGATATACCTGAATGTTGAGTTGAAGGCCACAGCGAGTGATTTATTTTTTTCACGTACAAGTGTTTGAATAAATTCTGTTTCATAAGAATACAAAAATAGGTCTGCTAACAATGGGGCACAATCTACAATATAAAAATACTCTTGGTGTATAATTCAATTGAAAAAAGTATGAACACATGTATGGAAAAAGTATCATATCAGTACATATCAGTATGTAAAAATCCGTGGATATAACTTATTTAAAATGTGTTGTTTATAGAGTGTTATATGATTATAAAATGATATAAACATTAAAATAAGAGTACCGATAGATGAATTCATACTCTAGATATTACGTGCTTGTGATTCATAAACAAAACAAGTTAGATAATGAGATGTGGAACAGTTGTTATCGTTCGAATAAATATTTACTTTTCTATAGACGTGCAGAACCAGAGCTACATTGCAAATATATGAGCAGACATTGATATTAATTTTCCGTATGCATATGAGACATATCTATGTATTCTAAAATCAGATAAATATAGTGAAACTTTACAGGTAAACTCCCATGAGTCATCTACCAGTGTACATCAAGAACTTGGTCACAGCGCATCGCATGCAAAAAAGATGTAAAAGAAGATATGCCAATCCGTTACTACCCCTTTTAAAATCTTTTTATATTGCTATTATCACTTTAAATTCCATTGCTTTAATAAAACTACAATGTGTTTATAAATTCTCGAACTGCCTTCACTATTCATGAAAGAGAAAAAGAAGGAAATACTTATGCAAAGTATTTTTTATTATTCTAAATTTTATTAATTCTTATATCAATTTGATTTTGTTTTGTTTTTTTTATGCATGCACTATATTTCAATTAAATTGACGCTATATACATTGTACTTCTACATATGCATTTTTAGCGTAAGTAATAGAAATCACCTACCAGCATCCCTCATTTTAAAACAGTTGTCGTTGTATGTGCTAAAGGGGGCTGGGAGTAGCTTCCAGTTTAGACAATATTGATATCATTTAAAAGAAGAGCTCCATATAAAGATATTGGAAAATGATTAAATGTTATATTTAAATACATGGATGTTTTCTTTACCAAATAGTACTTGACAGCTTAAGAAATCATATATAAGATTTTCAGCTAAATCTGCTGGTTTGATATTATATTATATTTTGCCCCCCCCCCCCCCCCCCAGCAGTCTCCTTAATAAGACTGGAGTAGATTCAGTTAAACTTTTTTTTAAGTACGATCCCTAATACTATCGGCATTACATTTTTACAGGATAAAGAAATTTAATTAATATTCGAGAAGATGAAAAATGAATATTTTGATGTGTGTTTGATTACATGTGTGTTTGATTGTGTGTTTGAATCCCAAAATCAATAGCATCAAAACTTACGATTTTCTACACTTCATACAATCATCCCCCACGATAAATTAAAGTCCCGTCTTTTAGACATCATTGATAGCTGCTTTTTAAATAAATATGGATCACGTAAATTTACTTGCCTTGTCATCGGTCATTTACAAAACTATTTTGTTAAAAACCATTCAGATTGTGCACATAAGTACTTTGAAGTTGACATTAAAAAGATGCTTGAGTTTCTGATAGATAACATCTATGTAGTTTTTGGAGATAAGGTCTTCCAACAATCTGTTGGAATTCCCATTGGTACCAATTGTGCCCCATTGTTAGCAAACCTATTTTTGTATCATATGAAGCAGAATTTATTCAAAAACTTGTACGTGAAAGAAATAATTCACTCGCTGTGGCCTTCAACTCAACATTCAGGTATTTCGACGACGTATTATCAATTAACAATTGTTACTTCCATACTTACGTCGACTCGATATATCCCAGTGAACTTGAAAAAAAGATACCACAGAGTCTTCGTCATTTTCTTTCATATTTGGATATTTTACTGGAATTGGACATTGATGGTAACCTAACAACAAAATTTTACGATAAACGTGATTACTTCAATTTTTCTATTGTCAACTTTCTTAACTTATGTAGCAATATACCTTCATCACCTGCATACGGTGATTTTGTCTCTCAGTTAATTCGATACGCAAGGGCATGCTCTTTGTATGAATAGTTTCTAAGGCGAGGCAAACAAGTTGATAAAACAGGACTATCAACAGTCTCGTTTGATGTCATCTTTTAGTAAGTTCTATGGTCGATTCAACGACCTTGTCAGCAAATACAATCTTCCACTCGGTGGCATGCTGACTGACGCTTTTCATACTAATTGTTAGACCTTTATTTATCACCTAATTATCTACGGACTTTTCCGTTTTTTCCCGATTACGACAAAGAGCACACGGCGGGTGTGGCCGGTCAGCAGAGGATCCTAACTCCTCCATGGCACCTGATCCTACATATGTTTGTTTTTAAGAGGTCAGTGTTTGCTCTGCTCCTGTTTTGTAATTTTCCTATGGGCTTTTGAATTTGAAGACTGTTCGTTATCACCACATGTCATTACTTTAAAACATACAAACACTAAACTCATCTCTTGTAATGGATAGTTATGTTTTTAACATAATGCGTCGTAATACACATGCACATCTACATAATGGAGAGAACTATGCATGACAATAACAAACTGTAATTCACAAAGTGCATTTTAATATGATGATTTCAATTATATATTTACTTATATGGGAAAAATGTTCAGTTTACACAAAAGAGTGTTTGGAGAAGATTCATTTTACTGAATAGCTAAAACATATTTGGTATGAACAAGTAAAGGCTGCTACACGGCTTGACGAGGGCGCGCTTTGCGCGCCTGATGCAACCGCGTAACAACCATTTTGTCGCATGGTATTGTTTCTAGATTGAATGATTAAACTTATCAGGGTTTGATTAGGTAGGACTGTAATTAGATAAACAGTCAACAGTGTTCTGAGATATATTCGCTTTTTTGTATTTGGAATTTACAGTGACAGAATTAAAATTTAACTTTCTTTTTTGCATTCATTGCACTTGTATAGTTGATTTCAACTAATCAATATGATATGTTCTAAACTATTTTTTTTACTTAATTGATTTTGTCATACATTCTATAAAAAGGCTGTCTTAAAGCTGACCTAGGTGACTGGTCCAAAGATTAATCAAATAACACTTTCCATTCAGAGAGACTCATGCAGGCATCAGTGATATACCACGGGCAATTAAATGGAAATTTGTAGTCAATAGAGTGGAACCATGCGATAAAGGTTGTTTGGCACACGTTTGTGGCTTATGAATAAAAAATTATATTTAAAAGAAGGTAATAGAGCACAAACAATTTTAAAAGGCGATCTACGTCCTTGACCGATATATCAAATTTGGATATTGGCTTTACTATGAACTCTTAGTCATCTTAAAAAAATAATGTGGGGCAGTTAAACTGTATACATGCATTATTCTATTTAGTGGCGCTTAAATCCTATTCTATTTGCAGTTGATAGAAAAGAAATAAATCAATAAATATGATCTGAATACATGTTTAGTACTTGTACATACACACACCTACCTTTTCTTACCTGTGTATCAAATGTATGTGCATAGCAGTCTAAAATACAAAGAAATAACATTCCATAGTTATTAAATCAGTAATATTTGATAATCAGGTATCTTTATGATATACTACAATCGCAAACAACGATAATCACTGATGTTTCTCTCTTTACTTGAGGAAATTTAAGGTACTATATAACTGTAGAATTCAGAAGAATGCGATGAGCGAAATTGAATGAGTCAAACAGATTACTAACGCATCTTTAAGCATTTCAAACAAAATACTTATTGCGGTTCTAATTTTAAAAATGATGATTTAAACGTAATATGATAATGATAATAAAACATTATCTGTATTTACATTTTAATTAACTGAAGAATATCAAAAAATGATTTTGAATACAAATTGTTTCTCGACAAATACTGGTACCACATGATGCAGATCTTCCATTTAGTCAACTGAAATGAGACTAAAAGGTGACCATTCACCTTTACAGACCTTTCAGTTAGCATTCATCAGTTGACTAAACAGCAGAGTTTAACCTTGGGGAACATTTCAAACTTGTCATTGATAACTGGTAAAATGTGGGAGTGAAATGGTATACTCAGAGTTACATTGCGGACGATAAATTTGTTATTCATTATCCCTTACTGTGTCAACTTTATAGTTGGCATAAGCTACAATGCTCCGATATTATATATCCAGTCATTTCAGAATCTAACATACTATAACTGAGACAATGGATGACCTTTATTTCAAAAGGACAACTCTATTTGTTTTATCTTTATTTAAAATAACAAATAGCTGTCATTCAAAAACAAAAAAAATATCAATAATTGGTAAATAAATGTATAACAGTTTCAATAAATGTAGCACATAATAATACTTCGTCAGCTTGAAAATGCATTCAATTCAAATTGTTCTAATTGTTCTGAAGATTCATTAGATTCATAACACATGTCTTGTGTATGAGTTTTATTTTCAAGTAATTGATTTTGTACTTCAGGGCCTTCTTCGACATTGCTTATGACGATTTCTACAAAAGAAACAAAATATACATTCAAAACATTAGGCAACACGGTTTTTTATTTGTAAATTGTAAATTTCGTATTCTTTCAATCGATTATGAATAAAATAATAAACGTACCTGATTTTGTAATTTTTGATTCTCCACTTTGAAAAACCTTTCCTTCAAAGCAAAACACAAGACACTGAATTAATAATGTCAGAAAAGAACGTAAGAATATAACTCATCAGTATGAAGTGCAATAAATTACATACATCTAGATATATTTAAAATCAATTGTTATTACTAACTTTTAAGATGAACGCAAATTTTATTTGCCCATAGTCGTTGTTTAACCGTGAAAAAAATTGCAACAGCAGCTACACCGACGACAACACAAATAGTGATGGTTAAGCTATAAAAATAAAATGTTCAGTAAACTTGATCTGTAAATTAATAAGAACACAGGAAGAATATGTAAATGTAGTTTAATGTAATGCAGAGTCTCATTGGTATATATGAACATTTATATATAATTATTCATTTTACTTACATATGGCTGGATTTATTTTGGGTATTAACATTTTGAATTGGACGGGCTGATCCCTCCTTAAGAGTTAATGATGAAGACGAGTAAAAAAAATTCTTAGTTGTTGACCCTTTGTCTACCGAACCTGTTGTAATATTCTCTGCATAAGATGTCGTTGAGTTTGCTGCGTTCTCATAGCATTCTTGATCTGTAAGAAAATCACATAATAAAAAGGTATTGTATGTTACAACTATAACTCATATAAAACAATTCTAAAAAAAAATAGCTACATCAAAACTTAGAATATATAGTATCGATCATTTTAAAAATGATATTGCAATAATGTGGATATACTTACAATTATAACTTTCATTTGAAAAGTACGGATTTGGACACTTTTTGCACGGTGCATTTCCGTTGCGTTGAATTCTTTTTCCTCCATGGCTATATTCTGCGCATACATTTCCTAAATAAAATATTTAATAATTGAAGTAATGATTTATAGGAAAAATGCACAAAACTGGCTTTAGAGATATGAACGTACAAACCGATTAATTGATATGCATGCATTTGATTATATATAACAGCATTCTTACCAATAATCATGAGACTTGGAGCACACACTTCAATTGTTTCATTTCCCCATGCATTAATGACGCAGTGGTATTCGAATGAAGAACATGAGTGTGACAATTTTTCACAGCCTTTCTTTGCAGCTGCTTCGTTCCATTCCTTGACATTTTGAGGGCATGATTTCACTATTCTAGCTGTTACAGCGGAATCTTTGCATTCAGTAGAATGTACGGAATACTGTAAATGATGTTTCAATTACTTTCTGTCTTCAAAATATTTAAGCATTTTTTTTCAAGACTAAGCAGACAGATAAAAACATATTTCATTTTAAAATACTTTTTAATACCAAATAAAGTATACATACACATAATGTTGAATTCAAATTCAAAGTTTCAAATCATAACTTACCTTGGAAAATGCAAACATTGTTGAAAAAACGAAAACCAATCTATCGAAATCCATTATTTATGCTTCTTTGTAGGATACGATACTATCAGAGGTGGTTAATGAAAGGCTTATATAGCCGTATTAACAACTTATCACTTCACTGTTATGAAATAAAATGATTGTAACAGCACATGCAAGCTAGATATATGCAGCACTGATCCGTGTAAATCATGTAAACTGAAAATGGAGATAAAATTTAAAGGTGATTTCCAACAGGTGATTATAGAAGGGTATTTTAAAACGGGTCAGCATTGTTAGATAACAAAAACACATTTTAAAGATAAAAATCATTTTAAATATATTTTAGATGTTGTGAGTCTGCAAAAAGTCTTAAACATCAACAATTACAGATTTTTAACAACAATAGTGTCGAATGTGTATTGCAAAATATACATGTAAACATGGTTTGGTTTTTTTTCTAATTGCATACTATTCAAAAATGACTTTTGAAGAATATTTTGCACTTGAGATAAAAGATGATGAAATATATTAAATTATTTGCTTTTATGGTATCGTGGTATTTTTTGTCTAAGCTTTAAAAGATCTAATTACGAATGGCAATAAAAGTATAGGAATATATAAACCTAATTTAAGTAAATGAAACATGCATGTGAATTACTATGAAATTTTATTCATCAAATATGTTTGTTTTCAATTTGCTCTACTGTTTAATTGGTTGGTCCATGCTAAATGATATGGAAAGATTGCAACTGTTCTTTAATTAAACAAAGAGAATGAATTGAATATATCTTTTATAATTATTATTTTTACCATTGTAAGTAAAACACGATCACAGACTCTTGATATATCCTTTGTTTACTCAAATAGAGTTTTCATTATTCATGTAACCCTTCATTTAATAAACATATAATAGAGAGATCCAGATACCCTAACAACAATGTGTTGTGACCTGAGGATGATGATCAAAAGCCTTCATTGTCAAACATTTAAAGTAAAAACAATCAACCTTCTTCTTAAACACAAAAGAAATAAGATGGAAAATATGAAATTTTAATTCAATTATTTTTCTAAAATATACAATGCACAACAATGAAGGACTTTTAATTAAGGTCTTCCGTTTCCAACGGAAGACCTTATAGAGATTGTAATGTTTTTTATTATTTTTTTTTCCTTTTTCTTGTCCAGAAGTTTTCTAAGAGATGGCTAGATAGATATTCTTTAAATGTTCAGGAATGATAGAGAATGTTAATATCTCTAGGCGATTTTTTCATTTTTTCAAATTTCATTTCTTGTCATCCGTTTCCTGTCCCGCGACGAAAAGCTTGTAGCATCGAGATCTCAGAAACGATAAAGACTTGAACATCCAAACTTTGAGGGATGATAGACCTATAGTTGTAAATGTGTTTAAACTATTTTATTTTGTTTGTCGTTACTTCCGGTCGTCACCGAAAGCACTTCAAAAATTATTTGGTTTACGTAATTGAGTTATTTTACAGAGAATGAACATATTAGTATAAATCCTTACATATGTCATCTATGCAATGTTAAAAAAATAATAAAATTATACTTCCGGTGAGATATCTCAATTATCTCAGGTAGCTTTTTGTTTTGTTCCCACGAGATCTCAGAAACTGCAAGTGATCAAGACACGACACTTTCAGTGATGATAGACATTTGATTGAAGATGTGTTTAAACAGTTTCATTTTGTCGATCGTCACTTCCGGTCTACACCGGAACAGTTTAAACCAATGAAGCTGTTTATTAGTTTAACTGTTTTCCTTTGATAGTTTTAGTTAGCTAGATATGTGGTAATGTACAATAGGCAAGGGTACAATACATATCAAATTTAATTTTCATTGAGCACTTCTGTTTGTCCGTTTCCTGTCCCGAGACAAAAAACCTTATTTCCACGAGATCTCAAAAACAGTAACAACTTTAATAACCATATTTTGTGGGATAATAGACCTATGTAAGTACATGTGTTTACACCTTTTTGTTTTATCCAGGGTAACTTTCGGTCGTCTCAGGAAGTTCACCAACATTTGATTTTTAAAAAATATTTTAGTTATTTGGCATGGAAGTAACATTTTAGAAATAGAAATACAAAAGGTCATCTACACATGGTTAAATAAACGAAAAAATTTTACTTCCGGTGAGACATCTCAAATATCTCAGGTACCTTTCTTTTATAAAAAATTTGTACCCTCAAGGTCTCAGAAACTGTAAGGGATCAAGATACAAATCTTAATATGATGATAGATATTTGATTGAACATGTATTTAACGAATTTCATTTGGTCGTCCGTCACTTCCGGTTCTCACCGGAAGCGTTCAAGCAAAAGAAGTTTTTTTAAAAGTTTAGATTTTTTTTAAAAACAATTTACTCAGCGTGATGAACAGTAACGTACCGTAGGTAAATGTACTAAAAATATCTACTTTTAATTTTTCTAATCACTTCCGTTTGTCCGTTTCCGGTCTTGAGACAAAAACCTTTTCTCAGCGAGATCTCATAACTAACAAAAACTTGAACATCCAAACTATGAGAAAAGACAGAATAATGTATGAATATATGTTTACTATGTTCTGTCTGATCCGGCGTAATTCTGGTCGTCACAGAAAGTACTCAGAAATAGACTAAGTGTCTTTTTGTTTTGTTTTGCATAAAAATAATTACTGGGAAATTTCTTGTCAGTATATATTATATCCATTTTCTTTCTACAAGAGAAATGCTTATTTTTACAGATTAATACATGAGGAACGGAAGACCTTTTTGTTGCTATAGCAACAAGAGTTTAGTTAAAACAGTATCATCAGAAAAAAAATAATAATGGATTAAAGTATATTTAGCTTTTAATATTTTGAAAATAATGATATAAGAAATCATTAATGTTTTAAAATAAAATCAATAGTGTTTTATTTTATAATATATTGATACAGTTTTAAGTTGGTAATTTTTAGCAGAAACATTTACTGTACTACTTGAACAATTATTGAATGTCAACGTCTTATAAACATATTAATGCTATTCAGTAAAGATGTATACAATGTAAAAAATACATGTTGTTATTTTTTGGCTCATTTAAAATTCATGAACTTAAAAGAAACTAAAAGTACAATAACAATCTGAACGTTTTTATCCTCAGATTAAAGGAGGCTTGGTTTATTTGTTTATCTCTTAAACAATAAAGCATTAAATAATGATAAAAGGAAGGCCAAGAAAAATTGACTTTTTTAGCTACACTGCATTAATGTTTTTTTTCAAGGGAGTGGGGGGATGTTGAACATGTACCTAGAACAAAAAAAAAGCAACAAATAAGTATACAGCTAAAATGGACACAGATGTGGTTTATTATCCGATATTTCGTGAACGTTTGCCTAAAAATCAAACAAAGTCCATATGGATACCAAAAACAACTAACGAAGTTTAAATACGCTTTACACGAAACGCTAAACGGTTAACACGAAGCGATTCTTGCACGGAAGTCGCTCGCTTTTTTTGTAGTAGTAGGTTTCAGGGTCTGTATTAACGATTGCTTTATCAAATAAATACTGTTAGGTTATAAAAACAAAAATTAATGTTCGTCTGCTAAGAAAATATTTGAATTATGATGTTTATGTTTGTCTCGAAATGTTGAATTCTGAAAAAAAAACAAGAGTTAACTTATTTGACGCTTTTTTATGTTATTTATATTTAGTATTATTTTTCTTCCATGTTCCTTGCATCAGTTACAGTTTTAAAGGAAACATGCTTATTAGTTAGAAAGATACAAAATGATACTATTTCATACAATTGATTTTATGTTTCATACAGGTGCTTTCCTCTAGTTCAGTAACTTTAAATGCCAAGTATGGTTTATGTCTGTACCCAAATGGAACACATATGTCTATAATTGTGTGCATATCGACTGCTGACTTGGGGTCGATCTTTTTTGAAAATTTTAAATCTTTTAATAGGATTCTTGTAACGATCAATGATTTTCCTAATCACCAACCAGAAAGATGCGGAAATATTTCACTTGTACTGAAAAATGCATGTACAATTTCAGTAACGAAATTAATGGAATGCGCTTTCAACCAGAACTAAACCTTTTAATAGACAAGATGATATAACCGATTGTCTCCCATACGACTCTCAGTGCTAACAATAAAATGTTGTCCCTCATTAGGCCTATATATTGTCTTTTATATTTGTCTCCTGGGTAAACTCGAAGTCGCTTTGTTACATTTGTAAAATTATTTTACAGATCCAGGTCGTATTTTGTTTCGAAATTTATTTTAATAGTATTAGAGTTGAAATGATCTTATGTGCCCTTATATGTTTTTGATTTTCATAAATGATTCAATATGACGTATGCCCTATTATTAAATCATTGTCTGAAAGAGATGTAATTCCCAATAGTAAAATGTGTCCTTGAACTAGAAGCAGAGGCAATGGGTTTTATGTAAGTGACCTTTAGAGTTGATGTCATATATATTCAAGCAGGCGTTGTCACGATAGAGAACATCCTTCAAAGGAATTCCGAACTTTTTAACAGTATATGATAAACCGTGTCTGTAACGACAATTGATCATTTGATATGTAGTAGTGGAATTGTAGCTCTATGGGGAATTTGAGAATTCAGGCTAAATACCTTTAGTTTCTTGCTTAAAAAAAAAAATCAGCGCACTAGATTTGAATTACATTTTAATGTAATATACACGCGAATATCATTTAGATTATAAAAAACGCATGGGGAATTTTAATGAATAAATTCTGGCTTTTCTATGACGAATCATTTTGCACTGTAGGAGTCAGTTCAAATTTAAAGCAAGATATAGAGTTGGTCATTATATATTATAACGTAGAGAAAAATATGAGTAGTTATGTATTGTCCTGTATTGTTTTGCTATGTCCATCTTATATGATATTACACAATCATGCTGATGAGTATATAACATGCACGAATTATTAATTCTTTTGACCACTAATTCCAATGCAAATTATCGAAGTCAGCATATACATGTACTTGTAACTAGATTGTTTTCTAGTTGTAGGTCACACCAATTCATTTAACCATGTAACCAAGAAACAATGGTCACGATGCAATAAAATACTGTAACATTGTTGTTATTGGTTCGTTTCTGTTTTGTTTATGTTATGTTATGTTTTGTTTTGTTTTTGTTTTGTTTCGTTTTTTTGAGAGGGGAGTGGCTTTTTTTGTTTTTGTTTTGTTTTTCTTGGGGTTTTTCTTTGGTGAAACAAATCAGTGTTTTCGAAAATCAGATATAAGTAGCGACACGTTTACAGTAATTTCCCATGAGTCAGCTACCTGTGCACAATAAGAACAGGGTCAGACGCATTGCATTCAAAAATCAAATAAATGGGATGTGTTTATCTATAACTAACACTTAGAATTTTTTTTATCATATTTTATCGTTTTAAATTCCATTGCTTCAACGAAAAAAAGAATATATTTTTGAACACCTGATATATTTTTACTGTTCTTGAAAGAAAAAAAATGCAGAGCAGATATTACAATGTAACAAAGAATATGGAAGCTCTTTTTCATCGGGTGTATTTCATTTAAACATAATTTGTTTCATACATGTACGTCTGGTAATGATACATATATAAATCCTGTTTTAAATATCAAATATTAAAAAAGAAATTCGTCAGATATTTTATCTTTATTTAAATAATCTAATAATTGCTCCATATGAGCTGTTGCATTGTTATAGACGTTTAAAGGGTTGTATAGTGTGTATTCAGGGGTTTAGACATGTCAAAAGTATCTTTTTTTTTTTAAAGTGTGTTCTTGCTTTAAAAAGAAGCAGAGTTTTCACCGGTTTTAGACACAATTCATTTTTAAACATCGGACATGATTACTGAGAGGCAAAATATTGTGCATTGTTTTGAATGATAAATGAGAATTTGTTTTGTTGTTTTTTGTTTTTTTTTCTTGTTTTGTTTTTGGGAGGGGATGGGGTGCTTTTAATGTAGCACAGTTCAATTTAAGTTCTTTAAAATACAGGTATTGTGTGAGGGTATGTTTCTTTTGCATGTTTTGGGAAGATATGATTGTTTAGATATTGTTTGCTTCGTTGACAATGTCAATCATTGCAAGATCAAACTCTTTTTAAAAAGTGATTTTTTAAAGAAACTCTTGTTATACCTATTCATATAATATTAGTGCAATTAAATACTCTGCACACATTCATTTTATTCTGAAGACAGGTATCTTATTAACCTTCAAGCTTATTGTCAGCAAATCATGTTAAGCGTTCTATAATACAATGATATTTTAAATCATAAATTAAATTACAGGATGTTGATCAGATCTTTAGCAGAACATATTGTAATTTTAAATTTTCGATCAAAGACAAATCAGATCCCCTTTATCTTGATTCCCATGCTCTAGCAGACAGATTTAGATATTTCATTCATAAAACAGGAGTGTCAGATGACCTTGATTCAATGCCAAACAGTTTTAACATACATTTTATACGTCAACTAAACTATCTCAAACCCAAAATGGTGTAGAGTTATGCTCTCGTAAGAGCTTAGGTGCAGTTTTCTGATATATGGCATGTAGGACACTTGCCAACTGAAAAATAGAACATTTATTTTCCTTCGCGTTTATTTTTTCTTTCAGACTATTGATATGGTATTTCTTTCAAACATATTTATTTCGTTTGGTTTCAAAATTGAAAATGAAAAATTCCAATTCAAACTCAGCCTCGTGGGTGGAGGTGAGCATTGGCTAAACTCGATTCTTTGAATATGCTGATATTGAATGAAAATTAAAATTTAATACAAATTCATACAGGAAATGATGCAATTTTCCAGGCAGTGAACAAATTTCATGAAATCATTTCCAATCAATAGAATCTTGCATGAATATCCATTCATTGACTCTTATTAATACTTCAAGCAAACGCTACAAGACTGGGTACAGCATGCATATTAAAAATTAAAGAGATTTAAAATTTATGCAAAAAAAATTACAGATATCATGAACTCAGACTTAGTAATAAAGCATGACTGCATATCTGACATTCTATAACACGTATGAGTATAAAGTATGGTGCTCAGGTAACCGGTGATGAATACACCTTTTACAATCAACTACATAATGGGAATCTTTGTGAAATCCCCTTTCATTACCTGATATATTGTAATACCAAACCTACTTATAAGATATTTATTCGAAAAATTTTCCTTTTTTTGCAATTATGTTAAAAACTTCTGTCCTGTGTATGTTCTCTATACATACACGTATTTTATGCATAATCAAAATAATTAAATTAACGTTTTCAACGTAGTCATAAATAAATGAACGGATCGCTCGATATACATGCAATAGTAACAAAGTAACGATGCTAATGGAGTCGCCGGCATTAGATTGAAATGAGGCGAAATAAGCAAAGCACCTTTAAGATGTTATTTATTCCGAGAATTTTCCGCAATAAACAATAATAACGTGATTATTGCTGGCTTGTTTCATAAAAGTAGTCTATGGGATAAGTCATAGAATTCTGCAGGGTTTTTTTTTTAACGAAATAGTCCAAATCAATTCATATTTAAAGCAGAATGGTTTTCAAAACTTTACGGAGAAAAATGCATGGTGCAATTATTAAAAATATTAAATTGTATGAGTCAGCCACTCTATAAATTAGTATCAATTCCGTAATTTCGGTCAAACATTATCAAGTCAACTTTAACACTTGTCAATTGTACTTGTATAAGATATTTTGCTTTATAAACTACTTAGGAATGCCAAATATTTTGATTCAACGCCAACAAATAGTACTTTTTTACAACATGACATAACCGCCTCAAGCGGGATTTAAACGGGGATTTCTTAAATCAACACATTTCTTTCTTCGAAGTCCATGAGACATATGCTGATATGACAGTTTAATTTTGGTTAAAAAAAAAATAACAGCAATTTTAATTTAAAAATGTTTGGCTTTAAGTTATTACATGTGAGAGATGTTTGTTTTCTTAAGCTTATTTCAGCCACTGTTTTACCAATAAAAAAGATGTGCTCTATATATACACTGAGTGATCTACAGCCAACATATTTTCTAAATATATGTCTTTCGTAGCAAGTTAATTCAAGATGATTTTGCAAATCTTATTTTTTTTTAAATTATCCCTATGATATACAGTTTTTAATTTATCAAATAACATTTCATTTTTCATAAAATACCGAAAAAGGGTAAACAAAGATCCAATTTTAAACATGGCTATAATTTTTAAATACATTCAATATTAATCAAATGCATGTGAAACATTTTTTTTTAAATTCATAACATGACGGACGGACAGACAGGTGGACGACGAATAAACTTTCTTGAACTTTCGGTTAAAGTGAGCAAAAACTTAATTCGGCAGTTTTTTTAATCAGAAGTATGTATTTTTCAAAATCTTGCAATGTGTTTAGTCGTATGTATTTTCATTGTTAGCTCTGTTGTTGTGTGTCACATGCAACGATATATTTTGTATAGTTTGATAACCTATCAATATTTGCAGAAGGGTACTACAATTTTACGGCCCCTGGCCAAAAAACTTGTGTTATTAGCCATACAATGTCGAAAGTAATATTTCTGTAAATTGGGCATAAAACCAAATAATATTGAAACATCAAATTAAGTGTTGTCGTGCTATATATGCACCAAATAATGACGAGATATACCGTTTCGTTGAATAGTAATCAGTTACTAATAACATTCAACCCTCCTTAAAATTGACTTAAACGTTAACGTTGCGGAACGTCCGGCGCAACAAGAGATACAAACAGTATGAATTTAACTCAGGAAAAAAATATATATAAACTGTTAAAATGCTTAATGGTACAGATAATATGTCAAAAATTATTGCACATTTGAGTTTAACTGTAATACATTTTGTGGATGTGATGGTAAGCGTATTTTGGAAAATAATAAACGTCATCTGACTGCTAGGTTTTCATGTAAACGAAGAGACATACAGTAAAAAATGAAAACTTCGAAGAACTAACATGATTTTCGAACAAATGTTAACAAATAAGATATTAAGTAATATAGTGCCCTTTAAAATTGTAGGGCGAAAGGCACAAGAGACTCGTGATAGAGAAGCGTGATATAAAAATAGGATATTTTTATCAACTGTGCGCGCGTCATCTTGACGTCACATTTAAACGTTACCCTGCGCCGTGGTGACAAAACATATTGTTTTTAAAATCGGATAAGAAAAATAGCTATTCATCAAATAGAATGAAGCTTTGCATATCAATAAAATAAATGTTCAACTAGACAACATTGAGATTGTGACAATCTCAAAGGGCCCCGCTAAAATGGACAATAGGATGAAAAGCATTTCAGAGAATTTTGCTTTGACCTTGATCTATAAGTTAGATTTTTTTTTTCAGCTGGCATAAAACTTGTAATTCAATCTCATTACCCTTTACATACAGGCATTTATGTTCAATCTGAGTAAGATTACGCAAATGGGAAATAAATTACGGTCTAAAACTGATTATAAAGAGATCAGCTATTACTTTCACATTGACTTGGTTAAAAGTATAAAGTCACTGCACACCATAAACCAAAACGGTCTGTTAATGTGAAGTAGGAGCCAAATAGGGCCAAGTGGAGAGTATATATATATATATATATATATATATATATATATATATATATATATATATATATATATATATATATATATATATGCTCTGAAAAAGAATTGTTGCGTGCTCCAATAATACATTGACACTTGACTTACAAGCATCATTCAATGTCACTGCACACCCTTTAATCGCAGGCACTCTGCAAGTGAAGTATGAGCTAGATTGAATCAAAGGGAGAAAGGATATGCTCCGGACAAGGATTTTTTTTTTACATAATTCTACTATGACTCTCACATTTGACCTTGAAACGTGGTTCAATTTCACTGTACACCCTTTACTCAAAAGCTCTGTTTATTTGAAGTTTGAGCCAAATAGGGCTAAGTGGAGAGTAGATATGCTCTGAAAAAAAGAAGAATTTGCGCGTGATCCAATATAACATTGACCCTTGACCTACAAACTTTATTCAAGGTCACTGCACACTTTTTGACCATAGGCACTCTGTGAGTAAAGTTTGAGCCAGATTGGACCAAGGGGAGAAAAGATATGCTCCGGACAAAGATTTTTCATATCATTCTGCTATGACCTTCAGCTTAGACCTAGAAACATGGTTCAAGGTCACTGCACACTCTCTACCCAAAGGCACTCTGTGGGTGAAGTATGAGTCAGATTGGGCCAAGAGGAGAGAGGATATGCTCCGGATAAGATATCTCGGACGGACAGACAGACGGAAGGACGGATGGACGGACGGACAGCCTGATCACTATAGGACGCCCGCAGATCGGGGCCGTAATTAATTTGTTAGTTAAGCCATTGTGAATAATATATGAAAGACAGCAACATTGTCTTCATATTTTTTGATTGACCCTCGTGTGATTTATCATATATACAAAGCACAACTTAAAAAAAAAACATGTAGGTCAAACTTTTGATTCTTTGTCAGCTTTAAATTTACTTTGAATTTCAAAATGCTAGATAACGCGTTTTTTAATTTCCAAAATTACTTTTACTTTTATTAAAGTAAAACAATGAACAAAGCTTTACAATTTATTTTGTCTTTTATTTCATTTTATATACATCATTTAACATAATTGGTATCTTTTCAATAAATTTACCTATGGAAAAATACATCAATAAAAGTTTATTATTTTTGTGAAATGTTTATGCATGTCTAAGCTCAGGTGTGGTTAAATACAATAATGCCGTGTTATTCGGATATAAGAGATATTTTTTTTTTTATTTGCAAAATGTTTTGTCTTTATTTAAATTACCGTTCATGAGTTGTATGAATATATGCTCATCATTGACTGTTGCATTATTAAAGACTTGTAAACGGATCTATACTGCTTGTTTATGGGTATATAAATGTCGAAAATAGGCTTCAAAATAAATAGAAGATTCATGTCCTTACTTTAAAAAGAAGCAAAGTTATCAGTTATCGGACATGAGTAATTTTTAAGACTTTTCTTATTACATTGGGTTTGATTCATTGCAAAATACTTGTTGAAGATGTTCAGGATTATTAAGCCTTTGTTTATATCATCTGTAGTGAATTGTGTAAATACAATTTTGAAATTGTTTTGCTTTCTATTTCGGTAGTTGGGGATGGCTGGCTAGTTAATGTTTGCATAGTTCACGAAGTTAAACATTGCAGTTTGTCAACTGAAATTCCCCGCTAGAATCTCTTATCGATATAACTCAAGTGCAGTTAAAAAATTATACTCAGAATTTTCCATAATGAAGAACCATTACTTGTTTAGCTTTAAGCTTTATTATCAGCAATCCAAAGAAAACATACTTATTTGAAAGAGTTTTTTTTTTAGAATCATAAATTACATGTAATCTACAGGATGTCGATCAATAAATAACAAAATACCCTTTTAAATGATTCTCTATACATTAGAAAATCGATCAAGGACAAACAACATAGAATTATCTTTTTCCCATGCTCTAGCAGATTATTTCGTGAATAAAACAGGAGTGCTGGATGGCTTTGGCTCAATGTCAAATCTAAACATTTGACATACATTTAATTCGCCAACGTTTCCTGAACACACTGAACTAAAGAATTTAGGTGAAGTTTTCTGATCTCAATTTATTTCAAATGTTACACCCTTGTCACGAGATTATAAAACTTTTTTTTTCTTTACAGTGGTCTTTCATAGTATAAATGCATTTTTTATTATTGAGAAAGTACATGCATTTACAAAATTACAAAATACGAAAAATCAATTAAAATAAAGATTTTTATTTTTAAATCGTGGCGTATCACTAGTATTACTCCTTTTTAACATTTTGTTTTCCATCAGAATACTATTCAAATGAATACAAACGTAATGTTCTCATTATATTTGTCTTTCAATTAGGATGTCCATTTTAAAACGCTGAGCTTTTATAATGACAATTAGGCGGACTCAAACGTTTAGAAAATTCACGTACACTGAATTGCATAAGTTATATCTGTCTCCTACCGGCACCCCTCACTTTAAAAAACGTTGACGTTTTATCTGCTAAATAAAACTGAAGACGACTTTGTTAAGATGTTTGAATGTTTAGTTCACTAAGCTAAACATTGCAAGTGGATAATTGAAACTCCTTGCTGGAAACTCTTATTGTACATAAGCCTATTAATATGATTTAAGTGCAGTTGAATTCTGATTTATAATTCTGAAGATGAAATACTTCTTTGCCTCATGATTTATTATTATACAGAATGACAGAGTTTGTCCTCTGTTTGGGTCAACCATTCCAGAATAGGAGTTGAAGGGTCGTCCATCAATACCGGGTATAAACCGACAAAGGCTTATCGATAAGGATTGTGTGATGTTGCAAATTTTCAGATATATTTAATTTTTACGGGTAATACCTATTAATTAGCTACTGAATGTCGCAAGGACATATCATCGATTTTGTGGTTTATATAGGTACTTTCCTCTACTACAGTTACTTTAAATGCCAATAATGATTTGTGTGTGTACCTTATGATTCATACATATCTCTTATTAAGGAGATAAAGACTGCTGACTTGAGTTAATCTTTTCTGATAATTTCGAATCTTTTAAGATGAATTTTGCAACGAATGATAATTATGCTTACAATTTATCACAAACTAGACGGATGCGTAAATATTCTACATGTAATAATGAATGCATATACTACTTTAATTACGAATTAAAAAATGAAATCCGCATTTGACAAGAACTGTACATTTTCAAATGCAACATGATAAAACCGATTTTATTCTATTAGACTCTCAGTGATTCCAATAAATTGATGATCCTCATTATCATATTTTTATATTTTTATCCTGGCTTAAACGATGTCTGCTTTGTTAAACTTATAAAATTGTTTCACAGATCGATATTAAGTTTTTTGTTTCGATTAATATTTTATTAATATTAGCGTTACAATGATCACATTTTTTTGACTTTTTAAAATGACGTTGCTATATAATTGCATATACAGATACTTGTCATTTGATTAAAGACATAATTTTAATTAATGATTAGTGTATGCCATAAAACATTGTTTTCTCATTCATCGGTTTGTATACACCTTAAGGCTTTCCTTTGTGAATTACATAGAAAAAGAAAACCTTTTGTGAGTATTGATTTTATTGAGAGGGTTTTCGGAGAAAGGAGATGAGTTTTAGAAAACATTTTGTATATGCAATTCAATTTAAATTATCTTTTTCAGAATATTACTCATTTTCACCCAATGATACCGGACAACTTGAATACAAACATCTACGACAGCAAAATAGACAATTATTAGGGAAAAAAAGCTTTATAAAACAGCAATGATGTTCATTACATTGTTCGATCAGTGTTTTATGTATACGCCGGACACGATGATATAGTGTGGTGACGCATTAGGCCCGTTTTTTAAATGTTTTGATATCTAATTTTTTGTCAAGGTCAACGAAACATTACATCAAGAAATACCTGAACTCTTCGGGGTATTTTTTTACGCATTAGAATTCGTGCTATGTTGTAATAAGAAACTTAAATGTTAATCCGTGAGATTTTCTGGTTTACAAATAAAAGTTTGCACAAAACGTCAAATTCAACTTTTTAAAAATCATTTCTTTTTATAATGTAGCGGAATTACGCAAAAATACGAGTTTTATTTGCAAACATCGATATCAAATAAAATGAATTGAACAATGTTGGTGTACTTAATGCACTATTTACTATTGTATTTTAATATATTAAAAAAAATATTATTATTATTTTATATTAAAGACTTTACAACATTTAAAGTGTACCTGAACACTGTGAAGCAATAATGAAATAAACTGTGTCAATAGACGATTAATCCTTGACTGTTGTTAAAAAAGGGCAAACCTAGAACTGAACAATTATCAGACCTTGTTATCTTAAAAAGATTTATTAAGGTATTGATTAATATTCAGAGCTTTTGCATTGTAATAATAAAATATAATTTGAATACGTGTGTGAAAAAATATATCTGACCCCATTTCCATAGTGAGTCATAGTATGAAATACATGTACCTATCTCGAAATCCAATCTATCTGTCTGTATGTCTGGTTGCACGTCTGTCTGTCTGTTTGTCCATCAGATCATCAGATATAAATGGAAACTGTTCTTGCCTGCAACACTGCTTTATTTTAAACTTTCTTTTCAAATAAATGCTATTTGTCTAAAGCTGAGTTTTCTTTCTCTATGGGCTTAATGAAAATTAAGTTTATACAACTCTTTATTTCTCTCTATAGGCATTATGAAAAAAAACCCTTTATACTGTTACTGTTTTCTGTGTTATCGAGGCATGTTTATCTAGCGAAACTATGCTTATCATATGTTTTTTTACGATTTAGACAAATTAATCATTAGTCAAAGCGTCTTTATCTAATGACAATCAGTGTGTAATTTGTGCAAGCTTTGGAGAGACCAATGGGACAATATTAAATATAAATCTATGACAACAATTTATCCATAACCTATATTTCTTTTTTTTCTCCTTCAGAAGTTGATTTTTGAAGTAACATTACTTACATTTTTGACATGGGAATTAAACATACAATACAGTACTATTAAAATGTAATGCAAACAAAATGTATGTTTAACTTAACTTAAATTTCATATCTATATTAAAGTATATGTCAAATAACAGACGAGTGCAATAAATACTAAATACATCTTCAATTGATCAATAATGACAGCAATTCATCATAATGATTAAATTAGATATCCTACGACAAAAATGTGTTCATTAAATGCATATATCCATTATGTAAATACAAATACGCAACTCGCGTTATTGATTTTCATATACATGTATTTTTGTTTTGTTTTCAATGTCATTGTAATTGAGTTGAAATTATCAACCAAAATATTAATACGCATCTCGATTTACGGTTTATCACAATTTTTATTACTTTTAAAACTCGTACATCAAGATGTGATATTGAATTATATATAATTTGTAATAATAATAATAAATGATGTAAACAAGATGCATATGCTTCAGCAGACATTAGAACTGCAATATTGAATCTGGCAAGGCACAGCGATTGCGATATTATGAGTGCGAGGGGTATGCAACACAAACAATCGAAATAAACAAGTATAATTATGAGCTTTTAAATAAAAATGCTACTGATATATTGTATTCATAGAATTCAATTCAAATCGTATCACTTGTCCTTTGGATGGTTCTTTCAATTTGTTTTGTAACATAGATAATCCATAAGTCCACCTTATCATATAAAGGATGTATGATATGACAACGAAATATTATCTTAAAATTCCAGATAAAAAACAACAACATTTGTTGATACGCTGCTACAATTTTGTTGCTTCCCAATTAAACAAGTATGGAATAAACACATATTTAGTAGGCGAAATATTTTCTTCGAAAGAAATTTATGCGGATACCGTGGTTAAAAATTAGGTGAATTATTTTTAAGCCGCATGTATGTCTGGATCGCAAGAATTATGTTCCTTGAACGTAAGATTTTTACGAAGCTGCCACTGTCTAATAAACAAGGTAATGCAACACGTTATGTATTCGCAATGTGTTTTCAGATGGTTACATTTGCCGCATGTCTTATGCAGACAAAACCGCAGTCAAGAAAAGCTGATAACAAATAAAAAAACGAAAAAGAAAAATCACTGAAAAATAACATGAGGCAATTTTATTTTGAAAGCAATTCCATGTCTAAATTATTAATTTGTAACTTAAACACGTATTATTGATATATTGTCATGCAATACGTTCCCTATTATATGTTTATATTTTGTCAACAGATTCAGATTGTATCAAACGAATGCAGCAAATTAGTTTGTTTCACTGGAATACAAATTCACAATAATATTGATTATATTGTGTAATTGTTGAAGAGACATGCCTTTCCAGCATTTGCTCCCGATTTTTTGGAAAAACTATATTAAGCATTTACTGATACCTTCAATAGAAAATGACTTTTAGTGTTGTGTTCCATTTTACAAAACAAGTACACATTTATGCCAACATATATCTTTTTATGAAAGTCCGTGACTATTAACTTAAATATATTGTTAACCGAGTGTTATATGATTATAAAGTGATTTAAAAAGCATAACATGACATGCCTTTTTGATGATATCAGAACTAAAATAAGAGTATCTATGGGCAAAACCAAACAATAGATATGTATATGTGATTTTTAAACAAAATAAGTTAAACAATGAGAGGTAGATGAGTTTTTACAATATAGCTTTAGAATTAAAGTATTACTTTTCTGGAGAGGCGCAAAACAGAGCTGCATTGCAAAAATATCATCAAGTATTGATATCTGTTTTTGTTCATATGTATACGACACAGATCCGTGTATAGTAAATCAGATATGAATAGCCACTTTGAGTGTACGGGTAAATTCCCATGAGTCAGCTCCCTGTGTTTAAGAACTGGGACACAGCGTATCATCTACAAAAATATGGAAACTGATATGTAATTCCGTCATTAACCCTATTTTTTATCACTTTTATGACATTTCCATTTTCTACAAAACTTGAACATGGTTTTGAATGTTCGAACTACTTTTACTATTCATGAAACAAAAAAAGGAGGGGAAAACCAAGTGAAAGTAATCTAAGTATTTTTTTTTAAATTTTAATAATTCTTATATCAAATATCAATTTGACTTCTTTTTTTATTTCACGCATGTGCCGTTGGAAAAATATACAAATATGAATATAGTTTTTTTGGTTTTTTTTCTTCCATGCATGTCAATATGTCATTTGGTACATATTTACTTGTCATTCCAATATCAGAGAGAATAAAGTACTTGTGTACTCGGCAAATATATTTTCTTGCATTTCATTTCTAGATGTGGCTTTTTGACTGCTGTATTTTGTTTTCACACACATACATATGTGAAAATTGTTTTCTCATATGCTGCTGTTGCAAGATAATGATAATAATTTCATGTGTCGATAATGTAAATCCGATTTCTTTTCAGGTAGCTGGGGATGTTTGCGTTGTTCACTTAGTTAAACATTGCATGTGTCCAATTGGAACCGCCTGCTAGAAACTCTTATTGTACATGTTCTATCTCTATAATTTAAGTGCTGCTCAAATGTACTCTACGCACATTCCCTTTTATTCTAAGAAGCAATGCTTGTTTATATTCAATCTTTATTACCAGCAATTCAGTGAAAGCGGACGGTTTTTATTTGATCATGAATTAAATTACAAGATGTAAATTACACACGAACAAAATACTTTTTTAAATGGGTTCATTCGCAAAAATGACGAAGGTCAAACAACATATTTTGAATACATCATACCCTTTAACTTTTTTCATATGCACTAACCAGACAGTATAAACATATTTCATTCATCTAATAGGAGTGTCATGTCGCCTTGAATGAATGCCATTTGTAGGCTTTAAACCAAATATTTCATTTGTCATTCAACCAAACATGAACGAAAAATGTGAAGAGTCTCTTAAAAGCTAAGGTGCAGTTTTCTATATCAATATGTATCAAATATTAGACTCTTGTTGAGGGTAAATATATACCTTGCATGTACATATAAAATATATAAAATACGTTTTTCTAAACCCAAGAACCAACAGTAAATTGATACTATGATAGCAGTAACACCCATTTAACGTGTCGTGTTCCAAACAAAATGAAATATTCAAGCTGTAAGAATAGCGACATCAACCAACCAAACTTTCGTAAAATTACTGATCCTTAACGGTGCCATATCCTTGATATGCTTTTGTTGCAAGATAATGATATTAATCACAATTGTAATTCTTGTAGTACAATCATATAGTAAAGAGTTTCGGCGGTGCTCTGAATTAGAAAAATCCACATAATCAATAGTGCATATTTTATATAAAACACATCGTTATATAATTACTGTCTTGAAATATAAATTATATTTGGAGAAAGGTAAGAAAACGTGAAAGAAGGCTAGACTTGCCGAAGCCTCTTTAGGTTTTCGACCAGAGCCCAAATGTCGCTAAAATTTCAAGATGGGTATGTTGTGTATCCTGCAACATGATATTACATTTTACGCCTCAAACGAACTTTATTCGACAAAGTATGCTGTATATCAGCAAATAAAACCATGACACCATGGTGTAAACGAAGCAAAAACAACATGAAGTCACCATGTATCTTAACCAGGGATAAACGCACACGAGGCTATATAGGGGCATTGACCGAATATACCTTTGGTTTTTTGGGTTAACTTTATTCGGTCAATGCGATGGGTAATTGCAGGATAAAATTAAATATCATCTATCATTTCAGTTTTAATCTGAAGTCTCAAAATATTAAAGAAGTGCGTTCTTAAGTATTGGAACAATATGATTACAGGCCCAACCTGCACCACACGTCATGTATTGCACACATGCATACAAGATGATTAATAACGTACGTTTTGATAATATTTGATATCTACTACAAACAGTGGTCGGTAAACACGCAGACTTCATGAATATAAACTATTTGAACTACTTTTTGTAGGATGAGTAAGCGATGTTAGTAGAGATAAAACAAAAAAATGATTCAAGGTCAAGGACAAAAAATAGTTTAAAGCTGTATATGTGTCATCAGCTCAGGTTCAAAACATGACGTCAAGATGACGCGCGTACGGCAAAAGGAAATACCCAATCTTTATATCACGTTGAGTCTCTTGTGCTTTTCACCTTACAACTAAAAACTGTCCTGTATTATTTCACATCTTATTTATTTTTTACATTTGTTCGAGAATCATTGGTTAGTTTTTAAGGATCGTCATTTTTTTTACCGTATGTCTCTTTGTTTACAGTATGAAAACCTTGCAATATAAATGACATTATTTATTCTTTTTACCAAATATTTAAAGATATTCTATTTCTTTGAAGCTGAATGATGTCCAAAATACAGTTACCACCGCATCAAATGTGTTTGCTTTACCCGAACGAAATTTTACAAGAATACTGAGTATAATTTGTATTTGTTGTAAGTAAGTGTCTTTTCTGCCGTTGCTCCCTATTCTTCAAAATATTATTCTTATTTAATAATATCTACAATAAAAAAAAGTTTGGTTTTTTTTTTTGTGTGTTTTTTTTTTTTTTTTTTTTTTTGAAAGCCCGTGATTGTTAACTTAAGTATATTGTTTACCAAGTGTTATATGGTTACAAGGTGTTATAAAAACAGAACATGACATACATGTACCTATGTTTATGACATCATAATAAAAATTGTATTTAAAAATTATGTAAACTTAGGTGTGCTCATCTGTCACTACCCCTTTTTAAAGTTTTTTTTTTTATTTTAATGTTTTCTGTGTGTGTGTGTGTGTGTGTGTGTGTGTGTGTGTGTGTGTGTGTGTGTGTGTGTGTGTGTGTGTGTGTGTGTGTGTGTGTGTGTGTGTGTGTATGTGTGTGTGTGTGTGTGTGTGTGTGTGTGTGTGGGTGTGTGGGTTTGTGTGTGTGTGTGTGTGTGGGGGGGTTATCTCTTTTCATTTCTATTTTCTGCAAACTAGTAGGTTTTTAAAAGTTAAATGGAAATAATAAACAAAATAATAGAAGCCGGGTTTATTTTTTTCCTTTAAACAAGTCTTGTATCAATTTCATTTGCTTTATTTTTAATGCATGTACTGTTGGCTAAATATACCAATATTAATTTAAGTTTGTTATTTTTTTCTGAAATGTTTATGCCAGTAACAATGTCATTTGGTACATCATTACTTGTGATTTGAAAATCAGAGATAAATAAAATATTTCTGCATTCGACAGATATTTTATCTTGCATTTCATTTATAACTGTGCCTTATTGACTGTTGTTTTTTTTTCATAAATAAAAAAGAACAGTTTCTTTACTCTAAATAGAAGCAGCGTTTATCAGTGTATGATCCAGATTCAGTTTCGTGACTTCTATTTTCACATTTCGCTTGATTCATTGCATGCACAACAGTGTTTCGAGGATAAATGGTAATAAAGGACATCAATAAATCTTCAATATCACTATTGCTATGTCACCCAGTGTCTGAGACTTTCTTTTTTTGTGGAAGGATGTTTAACTTCAGCCATATTCGATTAAATATATGCAATATAATGCAATGTGTGTCGATAATTTCAATTTTTGTAGTTAGGGATATCTATATATGTTTGCGTTCTTCACTAAGTTAAACATTGCAGGTGGCTAACTGAAACTACCTGGTAGAAATTATTATTATACATGTATTTATCTATATAAGTCAAGTGCTAAAATTACACACTACGCCTATTCCCCTTTGTTCTGAAAATGCAGTGCGTGCTTAACCATCAGGCTTTATTACCAGCAATCCCGTGAAAACTATCTTTTTAAATAAATATATAATGAATTAAATTACAGGTTGTCGATGAAAGACAAACAATATACCCCTTTGAATGATTCCCTATACATTAGGAGAACTCCCAAAGACAAGCAACATACCCTTTAACTTGTTTATTATGCAATAACACATAATCTGAAATATTTCATTCATAAAACGGGAGTGCCATACGACCTTGACTAAGTGCCCAACTAGGCATTTAACCAAACATTTAATTCGTTTACCTATTCGACACGAACTGAAAAAAAGGTGTAGAATTATCTTTTAACAGCTTAGGTGTAGAGTTATATATTAACATATCTATATTACTCAAATATGAGACTCTTGTCGAGGGTAAATATACTTTGCATGTACATGTAAAAATACGAAAAATACGTTTTACTCAAACAGAGGACCAACAGTCAATTGATTCTATGATATCAGTATCACCAAGTTACCGTTTTGTGTGCCCATCATAAAATGAAGAATTCAAATCGTAAGAATAGCAAAATCAACCAACCAAACTTAAAAAATCTAGGATCTGATACTTAACCATATTTTAATATACCTTTGCTGAAGAGTTATGATAATAATCACAATAAATAGCATAATAGTACATAGAATATAGGATTTCAGCGGTGTTCTGAATCAGACAAGTCTGGTTCATCGAGAGCGCATACTTTATATGAAATACATGGTTACTGTCTTGAAATATAAGCTATGTTTGGGCGGGGGTAAGAACACGTGACAGAAGGCGAGGAATGCCGAGCTCTTTTCACGTTTTCAACCCGAGCCCAACTCAACATAGCGGTGATTAAACGGGAGTTTCTTAAATCAGCAAAACATTTTTTTCTTCGAAGGCCATGATACATATGCTTATAAAGCAGTTTTATATTAGTAAAGGAAAAACAAAGGCATGATCAATTGATTATTGATTTATTACACTTAAGAATTGTTTGTTTATTTGGTTTATTTCAGCTTTGGTAAATCAATAACACATGGTGTGTGCATAGTGTGATAAACACTAACAGATAAACAGCCATTTTCGGGGTAATAGATTCAGATAAAAACAGACAATTCCACTTTAAGTCATGACGCCATCAATGTAGAAATCTACGTTTAACAATCAAATTCATTGCAAGAATTATATCTTGTATTTTGTATGTTTACTTCTCTTTTTTTTTGGGGGGGGGGGGGGGTGAGGGGGGGTTAATTGTTTTTTTGGTTTATTAATTTTTTTTTTGCAATGTTTCGTTGTTTCACTGTTGAATTACTACATGATAAATGAGATTTGGGTTTTTTTTCTTTTTATTAGAAATTACTTGTAACTTAGATTCCATATGCTTCTTTTATACCCATGCGAATCGAAATTGATTAAAATTTAACAGTTGACTATCTGGTAAATACATGGGACTTCTTTCTTACACAAACATTGCAAATGATATGATTCATTTAAGTAATCTATGATTTCCATTTCTTTTTCATTTAATCTTTGATGCATGGCTGAGATCGACCTCGGTTGAAATATTGAAACCAGTAGAGCGTATTATCTACTTTTACTATGAATGGCAAGTTTTGTTAATCATGTCTATCACTTCTATTCACTTTTGATTTCAGGGGGAGCAAGATGTCTGCAAATATTATGAGGCCACAACATATGGGTTGATGCAATTGACAGCAATGATATCATGGTTGAGTGCTATCAGCTGTTTCTATGCATTTTTATGACCATATTTACCTACAAAGACTATTCAATTCATAAAAAGAATATAAAGTTACGTTTTCGTAAAAAATATACTTTGATTTTTAGCTGTTTTGTTTATCTAAGGAAACATTTTGTGTACACTTTAGATATACTGAAACTTCATATCAATACTTGAATCTAAATCTCTCAATTTAAATGTAAACCATTTATAGTAAGAATAGTACACTCTTTATTCCATCGCAGTGCATTTAATTTACATATAAACTAGTTGCAATTATAAGGACTCTTTTTTTCGAAGTTACGTGGGGTGTTAGAAAAGTTTGCGGACAATTTCGAATGTGAGCGGACTATTCAAACGATACCAGCGAAACTTTTCAAATTTAATGTTGATATATTTTCTAAGAAATGTGTAAAGATTTGGGTTTTTTAATGCACCATTAAAAATATACAGCTTAAATATTTTGATAACTTTTGCTTCACGGAGCATGTCAGCTTTTTATTTTTTTATTTTTTTTTTTATGCATTTTTTCTTATTAAGAAAATGTATCGTTTCAGCGCATAAAAACAAACGATATCTCATATGACATCACAATAATTTACGAAGGTCATTTTGTAAAAGTTTCAATTGAATTGAAGAATTTCTGACCGTTTTATAGCCGAATTTGGACGAACAACACTTGAAAAATGGGTTTTAAAAAAGTTGACGTCAATGGACATCTTGGAGCACCGGACCTTCATTTAATTTTGTGTGCACGCAGGACAATCTCCGATGGAGAACTAAAGGTTCCTAGATGCTGCTATTTTTATAGGACAAAGGTTTACAATTAAAATCACGGAGATTTAAAGATGGTAGAACTGCTATTTTGAGCTCTTGCAGCACCCCAACCCCTCATTCAGCCCGGATCTTCGCTTCATTTCCTTATCTAAAGTCGAAACTGCGTGAAATATTTTTTGACCTAAATGATCTAAGATTTGCCACAAAAGACAAGGTGTTTACTTTGAAAAAGAGTAACAGGTCAGACTTTAAGTTGTTTATCGTCACCTGACGTCGTGGAAATATGGAATGGTGCCCCGTAAATCTATTTCATGCGAAGTAAAAATCGCTGTATCTTTTAAAGAAAAAATCAATTCAAATGATTTTTGCATACTTATTTTCAATTGTAGTAATTTAATAAAACAAACACCATCTTACAAAATACACAGTAATTTTGCAGTACATCACTATGTCCGCGAACGTTTCTAACAGCCTCCGTATACAATGTAATTATCATTGTCTGTATTGTATAGGTTAACAACTTACCATTACTATTTATAAATGACAATATCTAGTCAAAACAATTTCCGAAAACGATTCATCAAGAAATAAGTATAGCAATGATTTGCACTTGTATACTGATTAAAGACTCGTATCTTATTAAACGAATCTATTTTTTTTAAAATGGAAATTCATATCATTATTTATATCTTTATTTGCAAACCTGTTATTTATTTACATGTAATTTATTGATGTATTTAGAAATTTTAGACTAGTAAATAAAGTGTATTTTTTGAAAAGATTTAATATCTTTTGCAACCGGTGGTTTGTATACATAAATACGTCAGGAATATAAAGTATTTGAAGTACTTTTAGGATGACTAATATACGATAGACGAAATATGCCTGTGTCTGATACATGTATATTGGTCAAGGACAAGGATTGGTTTTTCAAATTGTGTATGCGTTATCAGCTCCTTTTAAAAAACTGCATTCATATCTTGTGTTCATACCAAATAAGCTTAGCTATTTAAACAAACACACCTATTCCGAACACACTTTTGCAATCTGTACATTTTTAATGTAGCTGCAATCTTGAAAATCAACATAATGATTTGAATATTAAAAGTTCATGATTAACATTAGACGTCCTCTCTTGTGTTTTATTTTTTACGATTAGATTTTCAAATTATGCTTAACAATCTTTAGTCCTTAACTCTGTGATTGTCAAATAGGTCAATTGATCTGGGGAAAAGTGTCACCTTAAAGACGGGCGATTTATACAACGATTCACACTTCTGATGGAAGCTGTTTGTCCGGTTATATCTTTTCGTTGCTATCATATCATTGATATTTCCTGCATTTTTCCAAAAATATGTTCATAGATAGTAAACACTAACATTATCTCTTTCTCTCTCTCTAACATTGAATGTCGAAAGCCAGTTTGTTTTAGGTTTAATTCATATAACAAGTAGCCGCCATTTAGAGTCAATAAAAACAAAAATAATAATAAATGTATACATAACAGAACATACAAATGTCGCATATAATAGAAAATGTGTCAGCTTGAAAATACATTTGAATTGGCATTGTCTGAAGATTCATTCAGTTTATAAAACACGTCATGTATTTGCGTTTCCTTTTCCAGTAAACAATTTTGTACTTCGGGGCCTTCTTCGACATTTATATTAGCAGGTTCTACAAAATAAATTAATATAAATACAAATGTAATTTATACTACATGTACAATATATACATGTCCATTTTTCACAACTAAATATCCAGTGTTCCTTCTAAATGAATGATGAATAAAAAAAAAAAAAACTAAACGTACCTGATTTTGTCCTTTTTGATTCTTCACTTTGTAAACCCATTCCTTTAAAGGAAAACACAAGATTAAAGATTTAGTTTAAAACATAAAATAAAAAATTGCAAATAATCAATCTGTATTTAACACAAAAGAATTGTGTAAGTATGGTTAAAATCAAATACTTACTTTTAAAATGAGAGCAAATTTTATTTGCCCATGATCGTTGTTTAACTGTGAGAACAATTAATATGCCAGCTAAACCGACGACTACACACACACTGATGATGATGCTAAGAACATAAATACATCTTTTTTAATTAGATAATATCTGAATTCATAACAACACAGCTAAAAATGAATTATTTTAATTAGTTAAATGTACTGCAAAGTCTCTTTAGTACATCATTTATAATAATTAGCATGTTTTTATAGATTTTACTTACATAAGACTCGGTGTATTTTGGTTATCAATATTTTGAAATGGACGTGCTGAATTCTCCATAGGAGTTATTAATGAAGATGGGTAAACTACTTCTTCAGTTGATTCCATTGATATCGAATCGGCTGTCTGTTGTGTTGTTTGTGATGTTTTTGCATTTTTGACGTGCTCATAGCATTCTTGATCTGTTAGAAGAGTAATATGATTTCTTGAATTTCACGCCATATAGCTGATTAAGAAAATATTTTAATACTTATGAATAAAGATACTTAAACTAATTAAACAAATGTTATTGCGTTCTTAACTTTGCATAAACATGCATAAACTTACAGTTGAAACTTTCATTAGAAAAGTAAAAAGACGGACAGTTTTTGCATGGTACAATTCTGTTGCGTTGAATTCTACTTCCACCTTGGCTATATTCAGCACACGCATTTCCTGCAGAAAACAGTGAGTTAAATAATGACTGATAAAAAAATTGCTGGCTTAAAAATATACGAATCTACATGCAACTGAAACAATGATATGCATATATTTGATGATTTATACGAGCACTTGCATTCTTACCAACAATTATCAGTCTGGGGGCACATACTTCAATTGTTTCATTTCCCCATGCATTAATTGCGCAGTGGTATTCGAATGATGAACACGAATGTGCCACTTTTTCACAGCCTTTCATTGCAGCTGCTTCAGTCCACTCCTTGACATTTTGAGGACATGATTCTACTTTTTTAGATGTTGCTGCTGAATCTTTGCATTCCATAGAGTTAACGTAAACCTGCAAATGAAGTTCATATTTGTTCCATTCCTTTAAAACTTTAACCTCCATGTTTTAACACTAAGATGACAATAAAATGAAAGAAGTCAACAACAAAAAATATTTTTCAAAAAAAAAAAAAACCAACTTACCTTCGAAAATGCAATTATTGTTAAACAATCAAAGACCAATCTATAAAGTTCCATATCTTGTTTGTATGTAGTAACTTATCTTATACAAACGAATTAGAGAATGTCTTTTAGCACGACTATGTCAGCTGGTTATAAATATTCTTAAATGCTGCAACAACAATTTATCACTTTACTGTCTTGAGTTAAAATGAATCGCACAGCAGTTGCAGTCTAAATATATGCGACAAAGATCCGCTTAAAGCGTATCAACTAATTTTAGATCTAAATTTTAAAGGTAATTTCCCAAATGCGGTAATAGAAGGGTATTTTAAAAATAGTCAATGTGTAGAGAACAGAAGTTCCAAAGGGGTTTAAATTAACATATTTTTTTATTGTAATTCTGCATATTATAACTTATTTAAGATAATATGACCCTTACAAAATTTAACATATATCGCAATTTTGAATTTTGTTTTTTCTTAAAATATACTTATTAGCAATGCATATACCTGTTTTAGAATTTCTCAATTGATACATGTATATTAATTGTAAATTCAATATGATCAATGAATGCTTTAATTTTATATAACGACCATGGCTGAAAGACTATAATATTCCTTAGTTTATATTCACACTCACATACTTTTGAGGCAGTCTTTGAATATATAGCAAAGTTTATTATACGTATCCTTTTATCTGATCACCCGATTCTGGCAGTGTACAGATTTTTAACCAACATTATAAGCGTAACATCACGTAAGAAAGAAAATAAAGTTATTGACGATTTTACAGAAGTGATATCTAAAAAAGGATCTTATGACTTTTAATGTTTTGCAATTGATGTTCAAGTCTAATGTGTCATACAACTGTTAGTGAGATAATGTATGTGTTTATAAAAAATAAAAACCAAAAGTTTACAATCATCATCAAAAACTCTTACACAACATGAAGTCCTGCTTCATGCCGGGGTTTTAAAAAAGCTGGTTTGTTTGTTTCTTTTATATTAGAATTATACCATACTGGAATTCATATAATTCTAAGAAGTTTAAATGAATTCATATAACAAGTCCAAGAGATAAAAACATCTTTCCAAATGGCATTGTTTTCTTTCTTTTGTCTCCAAAATCAAGCAATTTCTTTCCAATAGCATTTAAATTTACAGCAAAAAATATCCATATAGTTAACATTTTAATCAACAAACATTTGAAAGATGTAATAAAACCTCTAACTTTCACCATTTTTATATCCCCTTACATGTAGACTTGGGTATAACTTATATTAATTTGCTCTAATAAAGTGTAAGTAGCATACTTTGAATTAATAAGAAATGTAAGCTACATTTGTAAATTTTTATCGTGAAATTGTAATTTACTGCATACTAACTAAAAGATTATGCCTTAAAATTATGTTATTTATTATTTTGAAGGCAAAACCATTTGAATTCACTGAAGTAAAATTGCATTAATGCCGTCCTTCACAAAAATGTGTTTGTTATAATCTAGTAGATAAATCTTTATCTTGATAAAACTATATTCACAAAATCTTTTTTTTTTGGTTGAATTTGAAAGAAGCATGCAGAATTATCAAAGTATCGAATTTTGCGCAAATTAAAATTCTAAACATATAACCCATTTCGCTATGAATTTAAGTACGCGTTGCCGTTCAAGAAGTTTTCATATAACTAATTGGACATAATGCAAGTTTATCTAAACTAAATATTTATTTGCTTTCTTGGTTCTTGAGTTGAATCGGGAGACACTTATGATTGCTTTGTCAATATTCAGTGGGCTACAAAATGACAAGTTCTTCATACAATTCAATTTCTTGTTTGTACGGATGGATCTTTCTTTCTCCATTGTAGTTACTGTAACATTAAACGCCAAACATGATTCATGTCTGTAACCGTGAAAAATATATGTCACTCGTTGAATGCATGAGGACCGCTAATATGAGTCGATCCTTTTTGATGATTTTAAATCATTTCAAAGAAACAGTGCAATGAATGCTGACTATGATTTTTAGAAACTAGCTGATGTATAATAAGTGATTTTCAGAATATATTTTTTTTAATTTAATTAAAAAAAATCGATTAACTCTTCGTCATCATGAACTCAAACTTCTTTCACAAAACGGTATTCATTGCCACGGATAGTTCAGGACAACTTAAAATGTTTACTTTGACATAAAAGGAACATCCATGAGGAGAGAGGAGCTTCATAATAGAACAATTATGATCATTTCATTTATTCGGTAGGTGTTTTTTTCTGTGTATCCCGCACACGGTTATAGAGTGGTGAGTCACCATACATAATAATCCGTTTAAATGTTAACTTATTTAAAGTCTTTGTGAAGGCCAAACAATCATTACATCACGAATAACCTGTGCCCTTTGTGGTATTTTCAAAGTTTAAGAATACTTGACGTGTTGTAAAAAAAATAATTCAAAACTGTGAGTGTTTTTCAGATTACAAATTAAGACTTGCACAACAAAGCCAAATAAAACTTGTAAAATAGTACTGGTTTTTTTATTCATAATGTTGCATATCAACAACGTGAGGATACCTTTTTTATTTCCAAACATCGATAGGAATCAATATTAAGAGACACAAATACAATCTTTACATACTTTATACAAGTACTAAGCACGACAATATATTTGTAAACTGTGTAAACTTTCCTGAGAAAAAAAACACTGTTTAAAACAACATTAAGTGTATTGTCAATAATATAATATAAATATAAAGTTCATTTTTTATTTTAGGTCAACAGAAGCAAAGAATAAACAACAATTACAACAGAGAGAAAGAGAAAGACTATCTCTGTTACTCTCAATAGATTTTGTACTTTGATTAACAATAAGAGCATACTCTTGTTTGAAAGCCATTCATGTGTTGATATTTAGGGGGAAGGGGGGGGCACACAACTCTGAAATTGATAAGTTTCCCTACTTATTGACCAAAACAAGGATGGGCATAGAAGAAAGTATTCAGATGTGGCATGGTTCAATACTTTGCACAACATTGTAAAAGTAAAAGATTAAATGTTACCGGAGGTAAATATATTCTCTCTCTCTCTCTCTCTCTCTCTCTCTCTCTCTCTCTCTCTCTCTCTCTCTCTCTCTCTCTCTCTCTCTCTCTCTCTCTCTCTCTCTCTCTCTCTCTCTCTCTCGTACTGGTTTATCTAAATACAATGCAGGATATTTTTAAAGTGTGCCTGGACACCGTAAACCAGCTCTGAAATAAACTGTGTCAAAACAATTATTTAAAAAACGATTAAAATAGTGCAACCTAAGAACTGAACAATTATCTGACATTGCTATCTCAAAAATGTTTATTCAAGCATTGAGTTTTAATCAGTGCATTTGATTTGTAATTATGAAATATAACTAAAAATTTGGTTGTGTGATAAAAAATTATATAACCCCCGTTTTAAAGCGATTTATAATATCAAATCACTACAGAAAAATCAAATTCTTCAGTTTGTCTGTTTCTTTGTCTGTCTGTCTATCTATATGTCCGTCTGTCTGTCTATATGTCCGTCTGTCTGTCTGTCAGCTGTCGGAGATAAATGGACAGCTTTTGTTGCCTGCAACATTGCTTTATTTTAGAAATTCTATTCAAATGATTGCAATGTGTTTACAGCTGGGTTTTCTCTGTGGGCATTATGATAATTAAATCCGTACAGTTACTGTTTTCTGGGTTATTGAGACACAATTTATTGATACCATCATATATTTTTTTAAGATGTGGACCAATAAGATATATATCGAGGCGTCTTTATCTAATGACAATACGCGTGTGACTGTGTGTTATTTGTGCAATCTTTGGTGAGAGCAACGGGACATTACTAAATATATATTTTATTACAAACCCTAATCATTAACCTATATTTCTTTTTGTTTATTCTCTTCAAAAGTTGATGTATTGAAGTTGCATGTATATTTGAATATAATCTGTGTATGAACTGGTTCTCTCGCAATCGTTAGGTCCAACGATGCGTTTAGTGCGTCGGTTGAACAACAAAATTCAAACTTAAAACTAACTTAATCCATGAATAACGATCAAGGACGACCATAAATTCCTTTCATTCTCCCACGCATTATCAGCATGTCGTAAAACAAGTTTCATTCATAAACGACCGAGATGTGCTAAGTGTCCCAGATTAGGGTAACATAGAAATAAGATACATGTATTTATTTTTTTTAATATCTAAACGTAAACATACAAAATTACATCAACCAACACAGTTAAAAATTATTTTAATCTCAGTTGTCGCCTTGACTGCACATTTTACAAACCTTTTTCTCATTGAAAAGCCATTTAAACATTAGAAATGCACGACCATTACAGTAAACTACTTTCAAAAGCTTTTTTTTTGTGATAACAATTGGCAATCATGATCAAACGCAAAGAACACTATGCACCTTTGTTATACTGTTTTATCTTTATACATTGAAATATCGCTACAGGATAACAATGATTTAAGCATTGAATGCTTATTTTTGGATGTCGTCGGTCCTGTAACACACCAAGCGGTGCAGACAAATTGAATACCGCGCGTTAGCATTCAATGTTTATATTTATAATCATACTGATGTCTATATTTATGAAATATATGTGTATTGTCGCTGTAAAGCCATTATATATACGCTCTCAGTCAGGGACATGAAACATACATGGAACAGCCATATTAACATGTTATTTAGTTGGCTTTTGCGACTAAAAATATAGTGCCAAAAACTTTGTAGAAAAAAATCTTTTTTTATGAAGGAGTAGATATAATTTAATGATTATTTTTCAAAAGAACATATCAAATTGATTACTTAAGATTGAACGTGTCATTAAATCTTACAAAAATAAATATACTCAAAACACGTATTTGCGCACATGGCGCATGAATTATCGAATTGTATTCATAGAAAAATGAACGTCGCAGATTTCCAATGCAAACATAAGGGGAAATATACACTGAATGTAAATATACATTGATGAACAGTAACTTAATATGATACTTCATAGATATAATTATGTAATGTACATTTTTATCTAATAAAAATTGTGACAGCTAGAAAATTAACAAAAAATATTAAAAAGAATTATACATACATATAACTTTTACGCTATTTTTTTACAAATAAAATTTCATTAGAAAAAAGAACATTCTCATTTATTTATATCATATAAAACTGTGTACGCAATATATAACTTTCATAGTTGATGAAATTCAGACTATTTTGTTTTTGCCTGTATTTGAACGAGAATAATATCTACATTAATTATAATAGTGTTTATGAATTTAAATGCTGATAAAAGGAAAAATAGATGATATCTTATATAAATTATACACGGTATCAATTATTTAACAAATAACCAAACTTTATGCTACCACATCCAAATTACATAGAAAATAACTGAGTATTTAACTTACAAAGCTGCATTCATTAAGTAAAAATTGATTTGACGCTACTTATGAGCATTTTTAATTCATATAAAATTATGAGATCATTTGCTTGTATAGTTTCTTCAAAACAATATTTGAAGACATGTCCCATGTTAAAGGTTTTAGCCATCTGTCGTCAAAAAGTGGTACTCTGATCTTTGGTTATCTTGTAAGTGACCTTAATTGTAAAATATAAAAAACTACACCATATGTACATGTAGTTGTTGTTAAAAACCTGATAAACATTTTACATAATTTTTAAATAAAATGGTAAATTAGATAAATAAATTGAAATCCATTTCAGATTTACTAAAGACGTTATTTTTTTTCATTAAATAGACATATAATTTATATCTTGTGCTGTTTTACATCTATCACAACAGCGAGTAAGAAACATACCTATAAAAGAGAGCCATTTGAAGTCAAGAATCGAAAATAAGAACAAATTAACTTATTATATATATATCAACATGTAGCTTTTTGTTTACTTACGTTTCACTGATGAGCATACATGTATATTTCGTGTTTTTTGATATCTAATTCGCCGTCGACGAATGAGAAGTAATACAGAGGAGATAATCAATACAATTACCACCGTCGCCGTCACGCTTAATCCAATCATAATCCTGCAATGAAGCAATAACAAAAGATACTAACAACTACTTTCTAAATTGTTATAGTGGGAAAATCCGATTCAAATTGAATAATAGTATGTAAGTTTACATATGTCGGTAAGTAAAACTTTAATGATATTCGAAAAAGTACGCACCATGCTTTAAGCCCTGCAACTGAAGATTTATTTTTCGTGTGATTAAACTGGCCCTGCGTTGACGATAGTTTATCATCTTGATCAGATGATTTATTGTAAGCATGTGTGCTCACATATGATGATTCTGTGTTACTTTGTGATGTATCCAACCCTTTTGACCTCTCAACGTATTCATAACATTCTGGGTCTGTCAATTCATTACAATAAATCCCTGTCATGTCGATTTTTATGAAGATCAGCTAATTCGTTTAATAATCAGTATTGATAATAAAAAGCAAATTATACTTACACATAAAAGCATCGCTGGAGTTATAGGCAAGGGGGCATTTTTCACATGTTGCATTTCGATTTCTCTGTATTCTGTTACCTCCGGTATTGAATTCGGCACACACGTTTCCTACATAAAATAATTTATTTGGATGATATACATCTGATATGATTCGGTTTATGATATCGATATATAATTGAATTGTATTTTAATTATGCTGTACATTATACATTACCGATGATAAGGACCCTGGGTGCGCATACTTCAATCGTTTTGTTCATCCACGCATTAATCACACAGTGGTAATCAAATGAGGAGCAGGTATGTGATCTAGTTTTACAGCTCTTCCTTGCAACCGCTTCTCGCCATTCAACAACTGTTTGTGGACATGAATCAACTGTCTCAACCAATGCTGACAATGGACAGCTTGTCTAAAAATAATATGTCAAATATTTTGTTTTTATTTTGAAATGTCGAAAACACATCAAAAGCATTATTAATATCACTGGGTCAGTATTTATTTCAGCTCAAATATTTCGAAATCTCACCTCCATAGATTTAGCCATTGCAGCAATTATATTCAAAACAGCGAAAATAGGGAACATGTTCAGTATATCCATATGCATGTAGGCAACGTCCTAGTGAAATTACATCAATGATCTCTTATAAACAGTATGATGCAATAATGATTCGTTAACAAAGACAGTATGCACTGAAAATGAAAAGAGGAGATGTATGTGAATGTAAGTATTATCTTTCTCACTTAACATTCAAATTCGCATTATACGAATTCCCCCAAAAAGTGTATAAAACCATAGAATATGAAAAATATGATAAAAAGTATACAACTTTCATTAATATATTCAGAATTTATTTTTTTTTTTAAATTGGTCGTTTAAATTAACACCTTTTAATCAAAATTTTTAATTATTTTGTGAACAGATTTTGAATTTAACTAGTGACCTAATAGAGCTGACATACCTTTCCAATGCCAGATTAACGAAGCTTGCAATCCAACAAAATATATCCAAATAATCACTCGGAAGCAGCTTCATAAAGTATGTACAAAAATTTGCAAGACAATGTTTTAGATACTGTTAGTGAAGATAGAGTAATATTGCTTTATTTGACAGCAAATGAAAATAAATAATGATAATATAATATATAATACCAAAATACAAAATTAAATCATGGACAGCTCAGGGTATTCCCTTAACTGGAAAATTGTTGAGTGGGTGAGATGAGTCACAAGTTTAAATATCTACAAGCATAAAGATATGTTTAACCAATACCTGGTTTAAGGATTTATAATTCCTGCTCTTTTAAATTTCATATTGCAACCGGATCCTGATGCGTGTTGAATTAAACACCAAGTCGATTGTAGAGTACGATTCATTTTTTAAGTATGTTATTGGACTTATTGAAATCACCCTAAAACAATACGTATATAAAACAAATAAGCACACAACACAAACAATACACAAACATTGCACAGACATTCACACACAACATGTATTTACTTAGGTCACTTATTTATATTATTATCAGCAAAGCGCTTTTACTTGATAATTTATATTTAAACTATTTCCAATTGATCAGAAATATTACCGTTGTGTAATAAATATCATTAAAACTATTTACAGCAATGACAGAAACATATAGTTACCAATTTATGGAACTGAGTGCAGGTCCTTATTCACCGCGTTATCATGAAACACCATGAATGACCTTTACACAAATAATATCATATGTTAACTTTACATCTACAAGCTTAGCAATTTAATGAATATTATTTGGTTGTTTTCTATGATAATTCATGACAGTTACACACATATACTTTACTCAAAACATTCACTCTCCACAATCATACCAGTTAAACATATTTATGTATAATTTATTTATTTATACCCTTAACCTATACTTTGGCAATTACTAATTATATTTTAAAAGAAAATTACTTCCAGTTCTTTATAATGGAATGTTGAACAACATCATGAATCATGTAGTTAGTTATGGGTCAGTCACACCATGTCTTAACTCTTCACCAAGTATTGCAGAATTAACTATCAAACCAGATCATAAAAATACCCTGTCACTGTAAGCAGTGACCAATACTGACAAATCAAAGTATATGATAATAAAAACACATATGGAATATCCCAAATCATCCATTTCTTACCTTTATATATTCAGACTGACCTATAATTTTAAACAACACATAACACACATTAGTATTGCAATGCAGCGCAAAGAGTGATATATTGAAAACATGAATGAATGAATGAATGAATGAATGAATGAATGAATGAATGAATGAATGAATGAATGAATGAATGAATGAATGAATGAATGAATGAGATGTGAATCAAAATACCTTACTACTATACATAAATGGCTAAAAATAAAACTAAGTCACACTACTACAATATTATACATTAATGATAATTCGTCAATTTCCTTGGTAAAGTAAGAATTTACAGAAAGTAATTAGTTAATGCCTTTCAGAAAGAAAATATTGAAACAACAACTTCCTCAAAAACACCAAATGAAACTTCACAAAATGCGTATAAATTTCTTTCCATATAAAAAAGTCAACACGTAATGCTAAAGAGAATCAACACGATAACATCAATCGTCAACATTACCACGTCAGTAAATGTATTGTTTTCTGTAAAAAGAAAACACCGTACCTTTAAAAAAATAGTTGTTTTTCAAATAAGCGATGTAAAAATAAAACTTTTCTTCAGCGAAGTAGGAACCAGTATACACGTGCAATTAATACATCAACACTGAAATGCTTTCTTTTGTGATTTATGCGGGATATGAAGATAGCGACATTTGAAACAAAAAACCACTCAACCCGCATTTGCGAGTTATGCAATCTTTTTTTCTGCAATGATTCCTTATTGTTAGATATTGTCAATCAAAACTCAATCAACAACTTTAAAAATATTACTCTCTTGAGAATACTGTTAGTTATTTTTCTTAAATAAAGTGATGTTTAATGACGTTAAGTAGTCTAGTGTTTACATAAGTTTTAGAAATCAAGGCGACTTGCATTTTGTTGGACAAATGACTAGACTCCGAAGATACCGATTAACATCATGATTTGAATAGGTAAAAGATCAAGATATTAGGATTTCTATTAACAAAATACAAAGATATGATATTCTTGTTTGATTAAAGTGTATTACTTGGTTGTACAATATGATATATCTATTATGAAAACTATACATCTCTTGTATAAAACAAAAATGCTGCCAATAGAATAATAAAAGCTTGATATAATGTATTCCACTAAACAAAATACCTTTGTACATGAATATCCACATCACACATAATAAAAAGAAATAAACATGGTAAAGGGCATTGTTGCGTGTCTTAAATAAATTGTCAAAAAAATTAACGTTTTGTTAAAACCAGAAACTGTCCAAGGACACCGAATTGATAAACCCCTTCCCTTAAAAATAGTTATTCAACCCTCTTCGTGTATGATTCCACGTTCAAATAGCCAAACACATAGAAATTCTAAAAATATAAGGATGATGACATTCGAAGTAGACATCTAGATTTCTTAATTGATACAAATGTTATCAAAGCATTCATATTTTCACATTCGTTTCTTTTTTTTTCTTTTTTTTTCTGGGGGTGGAGGTATAAAAAAAAAGACTGGCATTTGGTGACTTGAAACCCCCTTAGTAAAATATATCCATCTGCCTTCAGCATCAGACCCCAAATCTTCATTGATACATCTATATACTTTTTCTAGATATATGTAACTCAACAATATTGCATGGCTGTGAAGGATTTTAGTTCTTAGGCTTCTGAAATCATGTTACTCTCTTCATCAGACTCGCTGCTTTGGACGACCATTGAGCAACCTAAAATGCGATAAATGGAACTACAAATATGGTATGCTACATGTACTATCGGTTAAATAATCCAGATTTCTCAAGCACATGATCTTATACCTTTTCCTGTCTTTCTGTTTAAACATGAAGAAATACAGTGAGGTAGGAACATATTTTGAAAAAAATGTAACTGAGGTCAATACAGAGGAAAACACAGTCGTTTTAAAGTCAATATGGAAGAGTTTTTTTTTTATAATTATATACATATACATGTAATTCTGTTATCTTTAACGCATGTCAAAATTTTCATTGAAATCAAGTGCGATGAATTACAAAACTTGAAAAAGAAGAGCAAGCTTACTTCTCAATGCAGAGCATACAATTTGCGTTTGTTAGTTTTCTTCTATTTGTTGTCGACCAATACGAATGAAAACAATGAGGACAATCAGAAAAATCAAAACGAATACCGCCGTCGCGCTCATTCCAATCACCATGCTGTTTAACAAATTAAATATAATGTCATGAAACCACAAGCAATGAAATCAGTTTACGTTTTACTTTTAACAGCACTGAAGCAAATGATGTGTTAGTGTTTCGATAGTTTCTTTCAAACTATAAAACAAAAACTAACCATAAGTTTGTTTTTACATGTGATGACACATTTTGTTGTGACGACATCGATACATATTGTGTAGTGTAGGAATCCCTGCTTACGTCAAGTGAATCTTTAGTACTTTGTGATTTCACATAATCATAACACTCAGGATCTGCAAATTTACTACAAAAAATCTAACACGTTCTTGATAATCTTTATAAACCTCAGCAAATACAAAATCAATTTTTCCACAGCAAAAAATAGGGTTTTTTAAAGATGCAAAAATAGAAGTTTTAATTCAAATCAGTAAATTTACCTACAACACATTTTATCATATCAGCAAACAACATTGTTTTCCAAAAAGTTTATACATTTACTAGAAAGGCACATTTAGTACTTACATCTAAAAGCATCATTAGAATTGTAGACTTGGGGACATTTTTGACACCGTGTGTTATCATTCCGCTGTATTCTCTTTCCTCCAAAATTAAATTCAGCACAAACTCTCCCTGATAAAAGGGTAAGTATGATTTTTTATTCAATATTTATTTACTCTTTAAATTATTTCATGCAAGAGTTTACGACATTTCCAACTTGATGCATTACCAATAATCAATTGGCTTGGTGCACATACTTCAACGGTTCCATTTTTCCAAGCATTTATTACACAGTGGTATTCAAACGATGCGCAACTATGTGCGATTTGTTTACAGTTTTTCCTATTGCTTGCTTCTCTCCATTCATGGAATGTTCGGGGACATGATTCCACAGACCCAGCTGACAATGTTGACTCAGGACAACTTGCCTATATCAAGATTAATTTCATTTATTGTTAAAACAAAATTGAAATGTAGTAACAGCCATGTTTTTTATAACCACGATTTTTCAATCAATGGCGATATGCAAAGTAAATATTCTAATAATACTTTGAACTCAATTAAATTACCTCATTATTTGTTGATACCGATCCACATATTACTTGCAGAACCACAAAAATAGTCATAATGGTTATCTGAATCATGGCAACTGCAAAGATATTTATTGGAATATACAATCCTGCTAATATCAATAGCCAAAGAGTAATGATTGAAGTTATAAACATAACTACGGATAGAATGAGACCAACTGCATCAGGGAATAATATTTGAACTTGTTTGAAGATTCTTAAATATTTTTTTTAAAATTTCCCCTGATAGCCGAAATAGGGTATTCCCTTCATCGTTAAAGGTGTTTTACGCTTTTAAACACAATTTGAACCAGCACTCTACAAAATAAGTTATACTAGACCCAGTTTAAACATCTCTTATTACAATAGCATTTTTTAATGTAAGAGGGCGCAAGGTCATAATTTGCTTGTTATCTAAAACAAAAAACCCCAAACAAATCTCGTCAACAATTTTTTAATAACATTATCATTTTGAATACTTGCATTTAAAGAAATTAGATTTTTTTTTTAATTTATTTACAACTATGTCTATATATGTACATCGTATGCTTATACATGTAGTAGCCAGTAAGAAAACGACATTAAAGGGACACAATTTGAGCTCAACATTTTTATTTTTTTTTTCTATTATTTTTTCTAGAATGGCTCTTATAGGTATTTTTAATACTTCATCAAAATTTGATACCCAAATACCGATTTACAAGCAATACACAGAGTTTAGAATTCTTTGTTTAGCAAACAAAGTTCGAGTCTTGTTATTGTTAATACATGCACAGGTATATATGTGTTGTATTTGTATAATTTTCATTTAAATCTTGCTTTCTTTTGTTGAAAATATGATATAAAATCACCATATATCAGTTTCTCTTGTTTGCCATGCGTCATTTTGTCAATGGAATGATAATTTCTTCACTTTTCATTATTTGTAAATAAATACATGTATAGGACTCGAGCTTTATTTACAAAACAATTCATTCTTTCTTCTGTGTCTCGGTTGTAATTTTTTTCTTATAAAATTGATTTCAAATATTGCTCATGTATTCAATTTCCACAAGTAAACCGTGTCCAGCTCTCTCTAAATGCATCAAATAACCCAATAAAAAAATGGGTTATTCTTTACAAAAAATCCAATCGATCAAATATTGAGCAATGATTTGATAAACAAAATGACAATACAATAAATTCTTTAATGTAATGACAACAATAACAAAATATTGGCAAGAATAACTTACGTGAAAAATAAGCTTGTCGTTTTTTGTAAATAAATATTATATAATTATAAATCATAGTTATCGTACTTGCTCAATGTATCTCTCTTAGAGAAGATATTGTGTTAAAAATAGAATTATGGGACTGTTTTTTTTTTTTTTTTTTTTTTTTATGTGAAAAACAAAAAAAATGTATACGTACTGACTACGCAACTACATTAACTGTTAAAAGTTATTTTATGAATTTAAAAAACAAAAATTTATTCATTTTATTTCCCCCAACTTTCGTATTTGTTTTGAATTGCTATTACTGTATAAATCTATCGCTACAAACAGGGTTTACCATGGCGAGAGTAGTATTTATTTATACATATTTAACAAACATTTAAGAATACATTGTACGAACGATTTTTTAGGAGCTCGTTTTGAACAGACAGTTGACACACTGCTACATAATAAAGAAAGAAACCCAAAGCAAAATACACAATCCAACCAAAACAAGGATTACATTACATGTATATATTTATATATAATGTTAAATTTTTATAAACCGACATTTGTTTATTTATTCGGAATATTTTTTTTTACTTTTCTCCTTTTTAATATTTATTTATGAATGTTGTCGGTAATTGTGTAGTCTGGATACCTAAACTGATTAGATTGACCAACCATAACATTTTCAAATGTCAAACATGTGTATATACCCCATTAGCAATACATTTTTAAGGAACAAACAAACAAAATATGCCGTCTGATAATCCTATGAAATGAGATGAGTTTTAAAAGTATTGAACTCAGCTATAGCACCATATTGACAATAATCAAACTAGTATTGACATTTTCAGTATAACAATGTTATAACATATTTCTGTGATAACAAACTACAAGCTAAAGCTATACAAAAGCTCTTCTTTCATCCAGATGACTGATGGTTCATTCGTCATAAAAAAATGACTTTTTTTAAAACTAGAGTGCTCATTCATTTACCTCTCCATTATGTATTGTCAAAAATATATCTACCAAAAAAGAAATTCATAAAATTTGACGTCACAATAAATTTTACATACCAAGCTACACATGTATGTATCAAACATTTACAATTGTGTGAAATAAAAACGTGTTTCACAATTGTTAATCCAGGTATTCTGTATTTAAATTCGTAAAGTCAAGGATTAGTGGAGAGAGAGAAAGAGGGAGAGAGAAAGAAAGAGAGAGATAATGTCTTTTGAGCATTTTTTTTTTGTTTATTAAGTGTGAATATAGTCACATACTCACCAAAAAACGTCATAAAATATACCTAAAATAACCATCTTTTTTATTAGATTATATAACGCGCGCATAAAACCTTTTATGAGGAAGTTATTGAATAGTTTCCTTTCAAAAACCTTTGTTGACATTATTTACTAATTTCTGCTGGGCTTAAGATTAAAAATACCCTATAAATGATATGTTGCAGGTTATTTTTTAAATCGTGAGATTTTTCAAATTTTGTTTAAGCAAGTGTTATTTACATGCAATTGTGTGTGGAATAAATAAACATGGCCTGTTTCCATTGATGTCTAAAGTAGTCATTTTTTCAGTAATATGCAAGTTTCCGTTACATAAAATTCTCACTTTCTCTCAATACTGAAAACGAATATTTGAAGATGCTAGCAGATCGATTTTATTAGAACAAAGAAAAACATCATTTTGACATGTATGTTTTAATTACAACTGGGTTCAGAGAAAAACAATGGGACTCTTTCATTACAAGCGGAAAGAATACAAATAGAAATATAATTTAAACCAGATTAAATTTCTTCAAAATCTTTTTTTTAAAATGTTTTAAAACAAAAACGTCACTCGCCAGAAAGTGATATGAGATTACGTTTTATACAATGAACTATATTTAAGGATTGGATCATTATTTTTGGAAAGATGCGGTCTCATAACTGCAACGCTGTGTGCAAACAAATTGAATAACGCACGCTAACTTATGTCATCATTTTTTTAAGGAATGCGTTATATTTCATATATAAATGCTCCAATGAAGGCGACACATCCTTTTCATAAATGACATTTTTTTCATAATGATACCAGATACTGTAGTCCATAAAGTATTATTTCTTTAGATCTGGATTTTAATGCAGCCTTTTAAAAAATAGTGATATTCATCTAACAAAATGGATGATCCGGAAAAAAATGCATTATGTAATGATTATTATTTTTTTTTTTGCTGTATCAAACACACGAACGAATCTTAAACATGTATAAAACTTAATCAGAAGAATACGAAGTAATTTTTAAAAGTCGACTTTATCAATCTATTCAATTAATACGTGCTAGAATTCAATTAGTAAACATACCTTGAAATAGATTACGTATGTTTGTTTTACATTGATTCCAAAAGCTTTATTTCATCAGATTTGAGTGGACCGTTAGGTTATCAAATGCAAGCTGGCCTTAAGGGAACATAAATACATGCTGACATAACAAAGTTTGTGCATCAAAACACTTAACTAAAACTCAGCTTTCTATCGAATATTTCTATGTTCAAATATTATGGATTTCGTGATTTGTTTCTTATTTTGTGTTGTTTTGTTTGTTTGTTTTGTTGTTTGTTTGTTTTTTTTCATTCATGTAAAATATCAATTTCAAGGCAGAAATTGTTTTGATTTAAAAAGAAATACTCCGACTTCAAAACTGCTGGGCCGATACGGTGGTCATCCTAGCCCCTAATTAACCAAAAACTCACATTGTAAGCCGACCGGTTAATTTGTATTAGAACCAGTTACTGTAAACCAACTTTTATTCGAGCGAGAAAATTTCGCGAGAGCATCGTCGTCGCAAATATTTCTCGCCGCAAACCTGCCCCTGTCGTATGGTTGTAAAAACAACAAGGGTCTTGATAAGGCTTAGTCACAAAAATGTAAAGAGTAAAATCGACCGAGTCATTATTACATAATTCAATATCTTATGTTGAAAGTTTCAGGGGTTTTTATTGGTGGCTCGCGTAGAGTGCATGAAGAAGACATTTTAAATACACATCATTGGAATAAAATGGGTATTCCCTTTTTGGAATTCCTTTATATTTTGTTTGTTAAGGAGATATGATGGGTAATTCATACAGCCTTTATTTTGAATAGATACGACTGTGAGGAAGACACGCTTGCAGAACTCATAGATAAATGGAATTTGGTTCTTAAATAATTTTGAATAAATAAAAAACAACATTGAATTTAAGTCATACAGATTTATTTGTTTGCATGAAATGCGTACGAATGTCAAAGGCCGTACGAATGACATGTCATAATTCGAGATATTAACTAGATCATTTACAGTCATTTCATGCACATTTTTACAATTTTCTGCTATGCTATGGTATGCGATTTTAATGACATGGGATTTTTATGCAATGCTATGAGATTTGCATGATATACTATGATAATTTGAAATGAAAGGCTTAATGATATGGTATGCTATGCTATTAGATTTAAACAAAACCGCATATGCAAACAGAAGAGTTCTAAAATGTCAAAGTGGAACATTAAAAGACCAACTTTGACCACTAATCTATAACTAATAATTATATTTTGTCAAACTTATAATGTGGTAGTTATATCGTATCATGATGTTCTTTCGATTTAGTATCTCGTTCTTCGATTTTTATCAGGTTCTAACGACCAATTATTTTAAACTTTCCTTTTTTTTTTATCTCGTTTAATGACTTAGTATATCGTATGTTCGACTTAGTAAATGATTACATCAATGGACAGAAAGTATCTGTTTTATGGCGTAATTCCAAAGATGTTTGTGATAGGAAAGGAAATTCCCGTCGTATTCTCATCATCACAAACAAATTAATGACAAAAGGAAACAAACTTGTATTCGAATATGAATAATACATAATTTACACATTCAAGTAAATTATTGCATCAGCGAAAGCAAATAACAAAAGTTACAATAAACATTCACATCTTTTAACACTTAGAATAAAAACTTTCTAATAAAATGCATATTTTTTTTTTTGCTTCCCACTAGTTTTTCATTATTCTGGTACATGTATACTATTGAGATAATCTGATTAACATAAACAATGACGTTAAGGTAAAAATCTAGTATATGAAAGGAGCCTACAGATTTCTGATATCTGAGATGTGAACTCTTTCAATGATGCTTCAAAACAGTAGATTGGTTTTACAAGATGTACCGGAGCTTAATTTTAAGGTAAACAAATTGAAAAGTCGTGGTTTAAACTGTCTTTTCAATGAAATATGAAGGGAACCTGCTTCAAATCTCGGAGTTTCTTTCCGATTTTGACGAATGAAATATATCCAGAGTGCCTGCAGTCTCTATAAAAACAGCATGTAAAATTATCTTGACCTCTTCTTTTAAATGATATTAAATTGAACATAGGTATTTAGATTACTTTTTTATAGGATTTCCAATGGAATGTTAAAAAAATATTATATTTTCTATCTTATTATTTTAATCATAAAGTACGAGAAAAAAATATATCAAATCAATGATGGCGCCATCATGGATCTTGCACCTAAAGACACTCTGAAATCATTTACTAAATCTTGACCTTATGACAAAAACATACAACTATTTCAAAAAAATACGTAATCACATGTTCATGCTCAATCGTGTACCTGTCCATTTTTTATTGTCGAAAAAATATCAAGCAAAATAAAATCATTATATTTGATGTCACAGTAAACTCTACATAACAAACTTTTTACAATTGTATATCTTGGTATTTATGTATTTTAATTTTATAAAGTCAAGTATTAGTTGAGAGAGAGAGAGAGAGAGAGAGAGAGAGAGAGAGAGAGAGAGAGAGAGAGCGCGCGCATGTCAATGCCTTTTCAAATTAAGCATTTTTTATAGCTTGACAAATGTCAATACATGCTCACTTACTCATCAAAACTTCGATTGATTTCCAATATAAGGACAAAGTAGTACTTCTAAACATATTGTATGGAGATATTCCTATATCACATACGTATTTATGGTTAATAATCGACGATGATTATTTTGGCAATTATACTGTCGACCGGGGGACAGGTCGACGGTTGACAGTTAAAGCTTTCCCATTACCTAATCTACTGTCGATCGGGGGACAGGTCGAATGTTGACACTTAACACTGTCCCGTAACATTTCCAAATGGAAACCAAATTACTTTTTTCAAATTTACAAGATTCTGCATCAAGATTACATGCTGTATTAATGGAGGTGACCAAATCATTCACGAAAACATTCCTAAAATAACCGTTTTTCATTACCTTATGTAACGCACGCTTATAACCATTTATAAGGAAGTTATTCAATAGTTGATTTCCTCAAAATTTTTTTGACATTATTGTTGGTTTTGTTGGGCTTTACATTAAAAATTCCCTATTAATGATATGATGCAGGTATTTTTTTAATTGTGAGATTTTTTTTGTATGCAAGTGTCATATAACTCTGTGTAAGCTTATTAAACATGGACTGCGTCTATTGATGTTTTGACTGAACAAAAAGTCATACAAGTATACAATAGTTCTATGCATGTTTCCGTTCCATTAAAACAAAGGTTTACTCTCTTTCAATACTTAAAACGAATATTTGTGGATGCTAACAGATCAATTATATTAGAACAAAGAAAAAATAGTTCTGAGGCCCATGTTTTAATTACAGCTGGGTTCAGAGAAAAAAATGGGACTCTTTCATTTTTTCTTTTCTTTACAAGTGAAAGGAATGGGGAGCATTGTCATAATACAAATAGAAATATAACTCAAACCAAATAAAATTTCTTTACAAATCTTTTTTTTTTTAAATATTTGAACAAAAACGTCAATCGCCAGAAAGTGATATGAGATGACGTTTAATACAATGGACTATATAGAATCACAAAACGCATGTTTTGAACAATCTCTAAACAAAAACAGTAATATTTATACATAGATTAGCATAATTAAAAGTCAGCAAACACATTCAATTCAAATTCGCAGAAAAATATGTTCTATAGTGCATATTTTCTTCAGATAATGTCGTTGATGTCAGCCATACTGATACGCTGTTAAGAGGTTTCTAATCTGATCATCTACTCATTCATTTTTGTCAGTTTGTTTTCAGTGTCTTTAAACAAATATACTATACAAATATAATTTAGCAAACATACTTTGAAATAGATTGATTATGTTTGTTTTTAATTGATTCCAAAAGCTTTCATTTCATCAGATTTGATTAGAACGTTAGGTTATCAAATGAAAGATGGTCTTAACATCAATAAATGCTGACATTACTAAGTGTGTGCACTAAAACATGGAACTAAAATTCAAAGTTTTCTGTCGAATATTTCTATGTTCATATATTATGGATTGTTTGTTGGTTTGTTTCTTTAGTTGTTGTTTTTTTTATTTTACATTCATGCAAAATATCAATTAACATACATAAGCAAAAACTGCTTTGATGTAAAAAAGAAATACTCTGAATTTAAAATTGTTGGGCCGAAACGGTGGTCATCCTTGCCCCCCACAGTTTAAGCCGACCGGTTGAATTGTGTTAGAACGAATTACTTAGCATACATCTATATCCAAAGAGTAAATTCGACCGAGTTATTATGACGTAAATCAATATTTTATCCTTTTTAAAAGTTTAAGGGTTTTTGTTGTTGGTTGAACACGTAGAGTGCACGCAGAAGACAACTCAAATATACATCATTTGAATACAATGGGTATTCCCTTTCTGGAATTCCTTAACATTTTGTTTGTAAAAAAGATATCATGATTCATTATGATTCATGCAGCCTTGATTTTGAATAGATTCGATTGTGAGGAAGACATGCTTGCAGAATTTATAGATTAATGTAATTTCTTCTTATTGTTTATGATTAGCAAAACATGTGTGTTTGTTTACTCATGAATAAATAAATCTAGGAAAAATGATTTACTTATCTTTTAACAATATTGTATTCAAAAGAAAGGTATTAAACGAAAACTCTTGATGGAGTTTTTCTACGATGTTTCTGTACCTGTGCAATATTAAAATTCACAATACTAGTACATACAAATATTATATACATTTAACATAACAAGACCCTTATATAAATCAACTCTTACGGTCAAGTCTTGATGTATGTAAAAACAAGCATTTCTTTATTAACATCGATAACTGAGACTATTCGGCTTTGTACAACCAGCACACATAACCTTGGACCGGGTATCTGCTGCACCTCGCTGAACATGGCAATCAAACTCTGTATTTGCTTTAATTGGATGGTAACGCGTCTCTTTTTTGGCAGCTGCCAATAGAAATTTAATGACTTTAAGGTACTGAAGAGCATGCATAATGTGTTAGTCGACCAAATGAGGTTGACCCTGGACCAATCAAGAAAAATAAGGAAGATAAGCAGGACAATTAAAAATGTCATAGGCACCAATCACTATGCTGTTTTGCAGGACCAAAAAATACTTAGAATTCGTTTGGAATGTCATTAGTATTTTGATACCACAATATGCATATGGAAACTTGCCTTATTTTAGATTCGGTGTGTGAAGACCTATTTTGCGCATTACTTATTTCTTTTGATCTCTTGACGCATTCATAACATTCAGGATCTGTCCATTCAATAAAAGCAATTTTCGTTATTCGATTTAACTTTTATTCAGATTCGCTTCATTACAAAAAAAAATACCATCCATAAAAAACGTTTTCAGGATTTTATAGCTATGATTTAAATCAATTTTTCTTGTCCTCTAATCAATGTATAGCACCATACAGATGTCAGGTACTTACATCTAAAAGCATTACTGGACGTATACACTTCCAGACATTTTTGACAATGAGCATCAAAATTTCGCTGTATTTTATCACCTTCAAAATCGAATTCTGTACATACTTTTCCTGAAATAAAAATTTGAATCATTAATGTATCAATCAGTTCAACCTTACAGGACAGTTTTCATCATGTTTAAAATGTATATTCGCCTCACTTGGCCAACATATTATTCAATAGAAAAAAATGTATATTTGTTTTCTATTTTTATCACTACTTTTGTGAAATCGAATTTAAACAGTGTTTTGGAAGTTTGGAAGAATATTTAAGACTTTAATATTAAAAAGGCACAGTACAGCTTACAATTAACATACTTCATTGAATTAGGCAGGTGCATGTTATAACCATTATGCAATTAAGTATTTATTTACCAGCTATAAGTTTGTTTGGTGCGCATACTTCGATTGTTACATTTTTCCAAGCATTTTAACACAGTGATAAGTGTAGGTATGACAAGGGTGAGTGATGTTTTCACAGTTTTTCCTTGCGGCCACATTTTCCCATTCTTCGTCTGTTTGTTGACATGATGAAACAATCTCAGCAGTTTCATTGGACGGTGGACAACTTGCCTATAAGGTGATTCAATTCAAACATTGACATCTGACTCAGTATGTACATGTACCAGTTGAACTACTATTCCAAAGAAAAATTCTTTCTGCAGCTAATATATGAGATAAAAAATTATATTTACCTCTATATTGTATTGCATATAAAAGAGCATGAATAGTGAAAATGCTAAAATTAAATACGTTTATTTCACGGTATATAAAATCTAGAAAATCAAGTTTGAAATCCTGTACACTGATATCAAGATCCACAAAGGAATTCAAGATCTCATGAATTCACCAGATGAGATTAAGCTCAAATTACAATAGGCTTGTAGAAGTTGCTGAACTTCTGTCAGAAGAGTATATCTGTAAAACAGAGTTGTATTTGAAGTGTATATTAACATAAATATCCGGTATCATAAATACCGTACCATTAGAACGTTTGGGTTTTTTAAGGGTATTCCCTTTGTCCGTGTGTTATTCTTTAGATTTTGAATTGTACAAGCAGATGACTCATGTATCGTTTTGCTAAAGTTTAAGAACCAATATAAAGAGAGGCTTTGGTTCTCACGTTATATACGTTAACTTGTACAGTAATTAAATGACAGGCGTACATTACTCTGATTCCCCTGTTTAAACGTGCATGAAAAATAAGCTAATTTTATGATATTGATTTTAAGTCAAGGTAGAATAATACGTCATTGATCTGAGCACATCAGGAATGCAGTTTTGCAAATCGTCTGAAGGTGTTCATATACATTAGCGCTGACGGGTCAATTATTGATTATTAACACAAATATATTACGATGAAAAGTACATTTGTAATTTAATTTCTTGTTTAAAATTGTAAACGTTTATAGTTTTTTAACTGGTTGACAATTTGACTTTTGCTTGTTAAAACTGTCGAATTTAATTTCTGGAGGGTTTTGGAGATTCTTTTTTTTTCTTGCTTTTTTTTTTTTTAACAAAGAAGCAATACAAGGTCATACAGAAAATGTATGAAAGTCTGTAAACATAGCGTAATACTGAATATTTCATTACAGAAATTCCATAGGATAGCAGAAATTCCTCAGAAATTGTTGAATAAATTATTAGCAAGAATATTTTTTATGACTAAGTTGCATATTAAGTTAGTCATCATTAGGCTTAAATGGGAAATAAGTGGTATATATGTCTCTAAATTGTTATCTAAATGATATAATGTAATATGATCTAGAAATGCATATTAATCCCAGGGAGAGTGTCTTTTTATTATTTCTTCTAAATAAAAAAATGGGTGTAGTTTAAACTATATATCAAACAACAATTGACTAGTTCGCGAAAATAAACCTTAAGTATGACTTTTTAGGTGACTTACCGACTGTGTAGCGCTATTGGTTACACATACAAGAGCAATACAAGAATCAATATCTTATACTTTTATTAGTACACAGCAGAAATTAATATGCTTCGTACATTGAAATGCAAATGTTACTTCGCTTGTTATTCATAACAAAATGTATATTGAATCGGTATTCAAAAGTCCCTTACAAGATGCATAACATTATGAGCATAGATAAAATATAATTATTTATCTATCCAACTCAGTTCAGTTCAGCTGGTGGTGTGGTCCTTATGATATTTTCTTCCTATTACATGTACATCTAGGTTATGCAAACATTTGATTTGAGTTAAAACTAAAGCATAGCCTTGCTTGTATGAGCTATTTTAATTATCCATTGACTATGTTGATCAATATAAGCTTTATCTGTTTATTCCAAAACTTTAGTGGATACATATCTGTGATACTGAATCAGATGTTTTACGCTAAATTCTATTTTATTCGCTATTATCTTAACAAATACTGCATGAAGAGATCACATTAATAGTAATAATGTATATTAATCTATTAAAATAAAACTACATGATACAGCTGTAGTAAAATCATGGTAGTTTTAATTGTCATTGATGAAGATATTACATGAAGAGGAGAGAGAGACTCTTAATTTGTTTAACTTCTGCTAAAAAATAAACATATGTGACATAAACAAAAATCGTTCTATAAGAGGGCAAGGCTCCATGATCGTACACCTGCCTTTTTGGTTTTAAAATATCTAGATATCTATATTACATGTACATGCCAAACTATATGATAAACATGATCCTGTGCCACGTTCCTGATATCCCATAGATGTCTTTTAAATAATAGTTTGGTCGTATATATATGAACAATTTGTGTATACATAATAATAATTCTTTTTTTAAGGAAGGCGGACCAACCCAATTAATTTCTACAATTGTGATTTTCATAAAAAAAATCACATGAGTTAGAGTTTCTAAAGATATATTAAAATCAATCAAAATGTAACATAAAAATCAAATTATTTTTTTAGTTGGGACTATTTATAAAAATGTTTGTATTTGTTCTCTTTCTCAATTGAACATAATGTGGGAAAAGCCTCTTTTTGAGAGAAAAAATAATAACTTTTATGAATTCTGCAATAATGTAATAGATTTTCAATTCAAATTGAAATATGATACCTATGTGATGATTTTGAATTAAATCATGTAAAAAAATAAATGACCATGTTATTGACTTTGTTTTTGCAGGGGCACATGCCAAAGTACGATGTGTCTTTATTTTTGTTAAAAAGTACTGCGTAAACTCTCAACAAAAAGGATTATGAACATCAATTCGAGGATAATTCATGTAACAAAACCACTATTTATGATAAAACAGTTTAAAACTTAAGCATATTGGCAGTTTTCCTCAATACGAATATTTCAACGGAAATAAATAAAAGTGAATTGTTCACTGGCTCAAACTCTGTTAACTAATCTATGTACATGTATATCGTTATGAATAACTTGATCAAATATAAATCACACTACAGTACTGCGACATCCCCTACCGGATTTTGTGCATGTTAAATAATGTTGAAAAGTGTATTTTAGTATGTTTTATGTTAGCAAGTTCAGTCATTACCTTGTACTATATAAAGTTCGTATTGATGGCGTACAACAGCTACATGTATATATTGCGTCATCAGTGATTTTTCATTATGTTTAGGGATTGCGACGTAATATTGAGAATTCGATGTTCGTAACAATCACTTTCTTAGGTGCGCAATTTATCTTCGCAAAGCGAATTAGGTCCATCGTCCTTACTTAAAACGTACAACGCCGTGAAGACAAATTAAATACCGCGGCTAGCGCGATAAAAAAAAATAATAAGGAATATATATGATTTAACGATTATTTTTCATAAACAAATAGAAACTTGGTTATGTTAGTTTGAACGTTCCATTAAATCTAACAACAATAAATCTAATACTCAAAACGCGTATTGACGTTTACTTGTGCTCATAGGCTCTGATCAGGTTTGGTTTGTTATAGAAAAATTTCCAATGCAAAGATAAGGAGAAATATAAACTGAATGTAAATATTCCAAAAACACATTGCACATGTTATGTTTACAGAATATATGTTCCTTAAACAAATATCATTAAATGTTACTTGAAAAGGATAACTTCATCTGCCATAAACATATCTGTGTTTCTGTGGGGAAAATTCGAGATTTAAAGCCATGGGGCTGCATGTAATCATATACAAAAACATTGCAATCTATGGTGCATACCGACATGAGCTAGTGTTTTATATTTTGTATTTGTGTTTTGTATTTACCTTAATTCCCAACACATTCTTTGGAAATATACACTGTTTACCATACAATTCCTCATACAGTTTACTAGTGTCGTTGCTTTACAACCCACAGAGTTTCTCTCAAAAACGCCAACCGACTTTGGAAAGTGAAGTATGTTAATTTTACGGGCAAATCTGGAGTCATATTTTTTCCATGTCACCAAAACAAACCGTTTCATTTTACGAGACTAGTGATATTGTTAAAAGAATTTCAGAGGTACATGTATCAGAGGAAAAACAAGTTAGGTATATCCTGATTAATGTGCGGTTAATTTATACCTCAGCCTATACTTTGATTGTACATATTGTATAAATACTTTGATTAATGCATAGTCAAGCATTCATGAAACCACTCACAATGTTCACTAGGAATTAAATTAACGGGTTACTTCATTGTCGCAGTCTTCTTCGGATCTCATAGGGATGTTTAACATAATTTCTGATATTTTGACGTTCCGACCACGAATAATGTTTGGAAAGTGAGATGACATGTGATAGGTATTGCTAACGTGGGTGCTTTTTTCCTACAATGTTGACTGCATTTGTTTATTCATGAACAACAAAATACATTAATGTTTTCAATATATTTTTAATTGTCTTTATATTAGTCTCACAAATTATTAAATTTTACATGGAAAACCCATGTTTTAATATATATCATATACGCTAAATAAGACTCAGACACGAAATCAAATTGAAAAAAATAATTCACATGTATTATCAAATCACATTCCATTATGATTTGAGTACTAATTTGTTTAAGTCCTTAAACGACTTCAAAACATTCCTATGAATTTTGTAACAAGTTCAAAAATAAAACTTTCTACTTCATAACAATTCCTGTAAATTCTTAATTAAACGCGAGGAGTTTATATCTGCCTAAAATCGCGAGAAGCACCCCTCGCGGATTTTAAAACCTCGACATTAATTTCTGAGAGTAGGGAACTATGAGAAATATGGATACATTTGTATTGTATGATTATCCCTTACTGTGTCAATCATAACATTGGCATAATCTACATTGTTCCGATAATATATCCAATCATTTAAAAAAAAAATTACATTCCCTAACGGGAACATTGAAGGAACATAATTTCATTAAGACAACTCTATTTATTTTTATTTTATTTAAAATAACAAGTAGCTGCCATTCAAAAACAATATAAATATCAATAATGGTAAATAAATGTATAACAGTTTAAATAAATGTTGCTCATAAAAATACTTTGTCAGCCTGAAAACGCCTTCAATTTAAATTGCTATTGTCCTGAGGATTCATTAGATTCATAAAACACGTCTTGTGAAAGAGTTGCGTTTTCAAGTAATTGATTTTGTACTTCAGGGTCTTCTTCGGCATTGCTAATAACGATTTCTACAAAAGAAACAAAACATGCATTCAAAACATTATGCAACAAGGTTTTTTATTTGTCTCAAATGTAAATTCCGTATTCTTTCGATCGATTATGAATAAAATTATAAACGTACCTGATTTTGTAAATTGTGATTCTCCACTTTGAAAAACCTTTCCTTCAAAGCAAAACAGAAGACACTGAATTAATAATGTCAGAAAAGGACGTAAGGATAAAGGATATAACTCTTCAGTACAGATACATGCATCTAGAAATATTTAAAATCAATTAGTATTACTCACTTTTAAGATGAACGCAAATTTTATTTGCCCATAGTCGTTGTTTAACCGTGAAAAAAATTGCAACAGCAGCTACACCGACGACAACACAAATAGTGATGGTTAATCTAGAAAAATAAAATGTTCAGTAAAGTTGATTTGTAAATTAATAAGAAAACAGGAAGAATATGTAAATATAGTTTAATGTAATGCAGAGTCTCATTGCTATATATGAACATTTACATATAATTATTCATTTTACTTACATATGGCTGGATTTATTTTGGGTATTAACATTTTGAATTGGACGGGCTGATCCCTCCTTAAGAGTTAATGATGAAGACGAGTAAAAAATTTCCTGAGGTGTTGATTCTTTGTCTATCGAACCTATTGTCATATTTTGTGTATGTGATGTCGTTGAGTTTGCTGCGTTCTCATAGCATTCTTGATCTGTAAGAAAATAACCTGATATAGAAGTATTGTATGTTACAACTTAAACTGAGATAAAACATTTCTAAAACTATAGCTTTATCAAACTTAAAATATACAAACATCGATCATTTTAAAAATGATATTGCAATAATATGGATATACTTACAATTATAACTTTCATTTGAAAAGTACGTATTTGGACACTTTTTGCATGGTGCATTTCTGTTGCGTTGAATTCTTTTTCCTCCATGGCTATATTCTACGCATACATTTCCTGCATGAAATAGTAATAAGTGAAGAAATGATTTGTAAGAAAACAGCACAAAACTGGCTTTAGAAATATGAACGTACAAACCGATTAATTGATATGCATGCATTTGATTATATGTATACCAGCATTCTTACCAATAATCATGATACTTGGAGCACACACTTCAATTGTTTCATTTCTCCATGCATTATTAACGCAGTGGTATTCGAATGAAGAACATGAGTGTGACAATTTTTCACAGCCTTTCTTTGCAGCTGCTTCGTTCCATTCCTTGACATTTTGAGGGCATGATTTCACTATTCTAGCTGTTACAGATGAATCTTTGCATTCAGTAGAATTTACAAAAACCTGTAAAATGACATTTAAATTACTTTCTTTCTTCCAAATATTTAATCCCATTTTTTCAAGACTAAGCAGACAATAAAAAAAATCATTTTAAAGAGACATTTTAATGCCAAATAAAATATGCACACACATAAACTAGAAGTAAATTTCAAAGTTTCAATTCATAACTTACCTTGGAAAATGCAATAAATGTTGAACAAAAGAAAAGTAATCTGTAAAAATCCATTATCTGTGTTTCTTTGTAGTATACAATACTATCAGACGTGGTTTATGAAAGGGTTACAATTTATATAGCCGTATTAACAACTTATCACTTCACTGTCTTGAATTGAAATGATTGTTACAGCACATGCTAGCTAGATATATGCAGCACAGACCTGTGCAAATCATGTAAACTGAAAATATAGATAAAATGGAAAGGTAATTTCCAACAGGTGAAAAAGAAGGTATTTTAAAACGGATCAACATGGGAGATAAAACAAACACATTTTATAAATGAAAATTATTTTTAAAAATAGTTTAGATGTTGTCAGTCTGCAAAAACGTCTTTGACAGCAACAACTACAGAGTCTTAAGAACAATAGTATCGAATGTGTAATGCAATATAGTCATGGAAATATAGTTTTTTTATTTTGTTTTCCTTAATGCATACTATTTAAGAATATGTTGAAAAATGTTTTGCACTTATATAAAAGATTATGAAATATATTATTTTTATTTTTTTTGTTGCTTTTATGGTATCGTGACATTTTATGTTTCAACTTAAAAGCAGTTAAAAGAGCTAATTAGGAATGACTAAGATTACATCTGTTCTTTAATTAAACAAAGAAGATGAATGCAATATATCATTGCTAATTATTATTTTTATCATTGTAAGTAAAAACAAGATCACACACTCTTGATACATTCGTTGTCTATTCAAATAGAATTCATTATTCATGTAACCCTTTATTTGATAATCATATAAAAATGAGACCCAGTTACCCTGGCAACAATATTTTGTAACCTGTCTAAGGCCGATGGTCTGAAGTTTTTATTGTCCTTCATTATTAAGCATTTAAACTATTAACAATCAATAATCTTTTGAAATTCGAAATTATGTGCTATATACAATGTTATAGTGAAAGTGTTTTTTTTCTAAAATATAATAAAAACAAATGCAAGACCTTTAGATAAAACTAAAGCTTGACACAAAAAAATGTATGAAACAAGTCATATTTAGAGTTGATTTTGAAAACAATGACACAAAAAATCAGAGTGTTTTGTAATAAAATAAATAGTGATTTATTTATTATAGTGTTGGTACAGTCTTAAGTCGATCATTTTTCAGCGGTAGCATTTACTGTACTACCAGAAAAAAAATGATTGAATGTCAAACTTTTATAAAGGTATTGACGCCATTCAGTAAATATGCATGCGAAATACATGTTGTCAATGGCTGATTCATGTACAATCCACATACTTAAATAAACTAAAAGTACAGATACAATCTAAACTTTTTAATCCTCAGATTAAATATAATTTGGTTTGTTTTTTTATCTTAAATAATAAAACATTACATTATATAAAAAAACACAGAAGGCGAAGAACAATTGCCTTTTTAGCTTCACTGCCTTAAATGTCTTTTTTGGGCTGAGGGGTGTTCGGAGAAAAATGAAATGAGTATACAGCTTTGATGGGTACAACTGTCGTTTATGATCTCGTGAACTTTTGCGTAGAATAAAACAAAGTGCATAATGAAACTTCAAGCAGGTAGTACAAATTAAACAACGATTGCTTTATTATGCGTTTCTTATATATGACGTCGTTTATGTACGTGCATGATAACTGTTAAAATAATTAAAGTTGCACATAAATAATTATTGGTTATAAAACAACACATTACGTTTGACTGCTAAGAGAATTTGATGGGTTATGTTTATCTCGAAATTTTGCGTCACTAAAAAAACGATGTGATAACTTTTTTGACACTTTCCTATGTTTTTCATACGTAGTTTTCATTTCGCTTTCCTGTTCGTTGAATTATGTTGAGTTTTGAAGGGTAATACTTATTTTTTATAGGGCTACAAAATGAAACAAGTTCATACAATTGATTGTGTGGCCCATACAGGTGCTTCCCTCTATTAAAGTAACTTTAAATGCTAAGAATGATTTATGTCTGTACCTTATGATTCATATTTGTCTCTAATGTGGTGAATATCTACTGCTGACTTGGGTTGATCTCATTTAATAAGTTTAAATCTTTTAAGAAGAATCATGCAGCGAATGATAATTATGCTTATCACAGACAGAAGGATGCGTAAATATTTTACCTGTACTGCTTAATGCATATACATCCTAAATTACAAATTCAAAAAATGGTATGCCTTTTTGACCAACAATCTACATTTTAAAACACAACATGATATAACAGATTTTATTCCATATGACTCTCAGTGCTCACAATAACATATCCCGCTTTATCATGTGTTTTGTATATATGTGTCCTGGCTTAACACGACGTTTGCTTTGTTAAATTTATGAAATTGTTTCACAGTTCGATATCATATTAAGTGTTTTGTTTCGATTTTTATTTCATTAATATTAACGTTGCAATTATCGTGTGCGCTCATAGGGTCTTTTAGAAAAAAAAATATCTTCTTAAATATAGTTGTCCTCATTTAATAAAAAAAAATTCATTTGGTGATTGTTATATGGCATAATACATTGTTTTCGTATACACTGGTTTGCATACACATTAATGCCTTTGTGAAATACATAGCAAAGGGAAAACGTTTGTAAGTATTCATTTTAGTGGGATGGTTTTTGGGGAAGGGAAATGATTTTTAGAAAACATTTTGTAAATGCAATTTTAAAAAATAGCAAACTATTAAAATCGTTATCGGCACACATTCAACTATCTTATAACAAAGATTACACATTTTTTACTGAATGATTACGGACAATTTGAATGCAAAAAAGAATATCTGCGACAGGAAAATTGACAGAGATAAGAAAAATAGCTTCGTTAAATAGCAGTTATGATCATTACATTGTTCGATCGGTATTTTCTGTATAAACCGGATACGATGATATAATGTGGTGACGCATTAGGCCCATTTTTAAACGTCTTCAAATCTTATATTCTTGTCAAGGTCAACGAAACATTACATCACGAATTACTTGTACTCTTTGGGGTATTTTATTCGCATTGGAATACGTGCTGTGTTGTAATAAGAAACATAAATGCAAAACTGTAATATTTTCTTGTTTACAAATTATCGTTTGCGCAACAAAATCAAATTAAATGTTTTAAAAACGACCTGTTTTATAATGAAGCGCAACGAGGCAAGAATATTTTTATTTTTTATTTGCAAATATCGATATTTAATAATATTACGTAAACAATGTTGGTGTACTGAATGCACTATTTAATACATTATACTTCAGTATATGGACATAGTTCAATTTCGAGACCTCTGTTATCAGATTGCGCTTGACTCATTGCATGCACAAAATTGTTTACGGTTTCAAGGATAAATGGTAATACAGGACGTCAACGACCTTTAACGTTTGCTATGTCGCCCAGTTTGTGAGAGTTTGTGGACCTAATGAACTTTAAGTTTAAACAGTTGTTTTGTTTTCTTTTGCTTTGTAGGCATTGTGAAAACGTTTATACAGTTACTGTTTTCCGTGTTATCGATGCATGTTTAATTTAATGATACTGTGCTTATCATAGTTTTTTTTAGGATTTGGATGAACCAATCATCAGTCGAGGCGTCTTTATCTAATGACAATCAGTATGTGATTATTTGTAATCTGTACAAGCTTTGGAGAGACCGGCAGGACATTATCAAATATATATCTCATAACAAACACTTACTAATAACCTTTATTTCTTTTTATTTCTTTTCTTCAAAAGATTGATTTTTGAAGTTAAATGACTTACAATGACTTTAAGATGGGGATTAACAGATACAATACAGTACCGTTGAAATTAACTTAGATTTCATTTATTAAAGCATAAAAATACGTCAAATTACAATGCAACAAATACTAAATACACATTCAATTGATCAACAATGAAAGCAATTCATAATAATGATGAAATTAGATTTCCTACAAACATTTGATCAATACATGTACCTATTTATTTGGGAAATTCAATTACGTATCACGATACACGGTGTAACACGTTTTATCACTTTTTAAAACATGAGATGCGTTATTGATTTCGATCAAATAATCACCCAATCTAACTGAAATTAGATCGTTGAACCGGATCAAAGATATAATTCTAATTAGATTGATCATCACCCAAAATATTGATCTTACATTTCTAATGTATCTGACGTGGATATCTGGAATAATAGCACAATACGCATCAAATTTGATTTCAATTCTAAAGAAAAACAATACAATATGTATCTTATTTCTGTTACTTATCTAGGCATCAACCTGATAGTGATGACACTTTTTTTTCACAAAATATCTATTTGATAGATGGTTATTGTTTGCTCATTTCCGTCTCCTTTCTTTTGGAAGTTTGTTTATAGTTCACGTTGTTGTATAGTTAACAAACACCCTTATAATTGTTTTTCTCTGTTAAAATGTAGGAAAACAGATGGCGCAAATAAATGTAAACAAGTGCATATGATTCAGTAGACATTAAGACTGCAATATTGAATCAGGTTAGTCACGGTGATTGTGATCTTTTGAGTGCGAGGGGTGTGCACAATGAAAAATCAAAATAAGCAAACAATAATTTTGAGCAATTACATAAAAATGCTACTGATATGTTGTATTCATAGTAAAACAAACAATTTAAATCGTATCACTTGCACTTTGGATGGTACTATCATTTTTTTTGTTACAAAGATAACCCATAAGTCAATCTTATTACATAAATGATGTATAATATGACTAGGAAATATTATCTAAACATTCCAGATACAAAATCATTTGTTGACATCTTGTTTACATTTTTTAAAATAAATGATCGTCATATCGTATCAATTGTCAGTTCATGAAGTTTGTTAATGTAATACCGAAAGTACAATATACTTTGAATAAGATAGCATGCGCAATTTTGTTACTTTCCAAAATGGCAAGTACTGAATAAACTTTACTTTTAATAGGCGAATCGTTTTCTCAGAAAGAAATTCATTCGGAAACAAAGAATAAAAAATAAGGTAAATCAGTTTGTAGCCATATAAATGTTATGTTCTTTGGTATTGAACATGTAGTTAAAAATTTATACAAAGCTGTCACTGTCTAATTAACAAAGTATTGCGAGGCGTGATGTATTTGAAAATAGTTAAATTTGCTGCATGCCTCATGCGGACAAAAAACATTTGATCCAAACCGAACCCCCCCCCCCCCCCGCCAAAAAAAAAAAATGAAAAATTGCTTGATCAAATTTCATTTTGAAAGTAACCGTATGTTTAAATCATATTTTTTTTATTCATTCATGTAATATTGATTTAACTTTATGCAAAAATAGTTTATATGTTTCCTAATACATGTATATCTTTCGTTAACAAATTTAGATTATTTGTAGCAACCGCATGCATCAAATCTGTTTGCTATATTAGAACGAAAATTCACAACATTATTCAGCATATTTAATGTATTTGTTCAAGTACATGTCTTATCAGCCTTTGCTCCCGATTTTTCGGAAATATTATAAGCATTTACTAATACCTTCAATAGAAAATGACTTTTAGTGTAGTGTTCTACTATATATATATATCCGTGTATTCTAAAATAAGATATTAAAACCCACTTTCAGTGTACCAGTAAATCCCCATGAGTCAGCTACCTGTGTAAAAGAAGTGGGTCATAGCGCATTGTATACAAACATTATGTAAACTGAGATGTGTTCATTCGTCACTGCCCCTTTTAAAGATTGTTTGTTTTTGTTTTAAATCATATGTTTTTGTTTTTGTATTTTTTTTTCTTGGTTTTTTTTTTCACTTTACATTTTTATTGTTTCTACAAATCAAAAACGTGTTTTTAATTGCTTGAATTACTTTTACTATTTATGAAAGAGAAAAGGATGGTAATAACTAAACAAAAATATAAAAACATGTTTTTAAAGTTTATTTATTCTTATATTAATTTGATTTGTTTCTTTTTCATGTACGGTTGGATAAACATACCAATATTGATATATGTTTGGGTTTCTTTTTGTTTTTGTTTTTTTTTAATGTTTACGCATGTCAAGATTCCATTTGGTACATAATCATGTGTCATTTGAATATCAGAGATAAATAAAATACTTCTGTATTCGGCAGATATGTTATAATGCGTTTCATTAATAGATGAACTTCATTGACTGCTATAATTTTTCATATATATAAAAACAAAAGATTTATTTAATTACTTTAAAAAGAAGCAGAGTTTATCAGTATATGGACATAGTTCAATTTCGAGACCTCTGTTATCAGATTGCGCTTGACTCATTGCATGCACAAAATTGTTTACGGTTTCAAGGATAAATGGTAATACAGGACGTCGACGACCTTTAACGTTTGCTATGTCGCCCAGTTTGTGAGAGTTGTTTTATTTGCGGCGGGGGGGGGGGGGGGGGGCTTTTTATAGGTTCATTCCAGTTCGATTAAATAATTATATGCTTTATAAGTGAAGTGCATTATGTGTCGATAAATTTAATCTGATCGTTGGGTCGTTCACTAAGTTAAACATGCAGGTTGCCAACTAAATCCACCTGCTAAAATATCGTATTGTACGTGTATTTATCTATTTAATTCAAGTGCAGCTAAAATACATGCACATTTCCTTTTATTCTGAATATACAATCCCTGTTCATTTTCAGGTTTTATTGCCATCAATCCCGTGAAAGCGGACTTTTTTCATATCATTTAATTGAATTAAATTACAGGTTGTCGAACAAAGACGAACAATATAACCCTTTTAATGATGCCCTATACAGTAGGAAAACGCTCAGTGACAAACTTCATACCCTTTAACTTGTTTCCAAAACGCTAGCACATAGTCTGAAATATTTCATTTATGAGACGGGAGTGTCATACGACCTTGACTAAATGCCAAATCTGGGCAGTTAACCAACATATAATTCATTAACCTACCAGGACGAACTGAAAAAGGTGTACATGTAGAATTATCTCTCATTAGAGCTAAAGTGTAGTTTTCTTTATCGATATATCTCAAATGCTAGACTCTTGCCGAGTGTAAATATACCTTACATGTTTATGTAAAAATACGAAAAAATGTTTTACTAAAACAGAGGACCAACAGTCAATTGATAATATGATAGCAGTATCACAAAATTAAAGTTTCGTGTTCCATCACAAAATGAAAACATGAAATTGTAAGAATAGCGCAATCAACCAACCAAACTTGTAGTAAAAATACTAAAACCTGATACTTAACTATATTCTTGATATGCCTCTGCTGCAGGGTAAGGATAAAAATCACAATAGTTAATATGACTGTACATCTAGTAGAGTGTTTCGGCGGTATATTGAATTAGAGAAGTCCGCATCAACGAGAGTGCATACTTTATATAAATTACATGGTTACTGTCTGTAAATATAAGCTATATTTGGGCGTGGGTAAGAAAACGTGACAGAGGGCGAAGCTTGCCAAGCCTTCTTTACGTTTTCGACCCGAGCCCAAATATTGCTTATATTTCAAGACAGTTATGTATTTTGGGCATTGACCGATATACCTTTAGTTTATTAGGTTACCTTTATTCAGACAATGTAAGGGGTAGTTGGAAGATAAAATGAAATCGTTGAAGTGTTAATCTTAAGTTTCAAAGAATTAAGGAGGTGCGTTCTAAAATATTGGAACAATATGATTTCAGGCCAGATCTGAAAAGATTTATTCAAATCGAAACCAATAATCGCTTATAGATTTGATTGGTAACTAAAGGTAGATTGATCTAACAATAGATTAATAAAAGTTGCAAAATGAATTTTTCAAAATTATAACATTTCTCCTAAATGAATTATGTTATCTATAATTTATATAGCGTTTTATCAGAAGTAATTCAAATATACTTCATATATTTCTAAAGTACTTGTGATGAATACGACTGAAAAAATAAAAAGCACACCACTACGCCGGTATTTGTTTGAACTTTGGTCAAATAAATACCTCATGTTTTTAATTTTTATTTGTTCTGTGAATGAGGATAAAACATTTTCCAAAAAAATTATTATCGCTTACATACATGTATCTTTGTGGATAACTAAAATTGCTTGAATATTTCCGGCTGGTCAAATAATCTTTCAAATTCATCATACAAATGTCAGTGTGGTTACATTAAGTAAATAACAATCATAAAAAAAAATATAAGTACATTGGTTATCAAAAAGTACGGATCAAAAATAAAAAGTTTGCTATTCTATCAATTATAAAAGATAAGGTATTTATGAGTCATCCATATAATATACTAGTATCTTTATATCTGTATCTATATCTCTTATTATATCGGTCAAATATTATCGAATCATCTTAAGTACTTGTACAATGCGCTTGTATTGTGTTCTAAATTTTACTTGATTAACGTTTAGGTATGCTAAACATTTATGATTCTACGCCATTTTTTTTTTACCAAGATGCCATAACCATCTATCAACATAGCGGGTTTAAACGGGGGTTTCTTAAATCAACAAAACCTCTTTTTCTTCGAAGGCCATGAGACATATGCTGACAGAACAGTTTTATTTTAGCAAAGAAAAAGCAAAGACATTAACGATTGATTTTTGATTTATTACACTAAAAATAAGTTTGTTTTCTTTCGTTTATTACAGTCCTCTTAAGGTCAAGATCTAGTAAATGAAAGATGCTTACAGGTTTATGAAATGCATGATATAAATTCTTTCTGTGATGCTTCATCACAAAAACCTTATTTGAAAGGGTGTACATGGGCTTAATGTTTTGGTAAACACAATGGAAATCATGTTTTTAACTGTCAAATTCTATGTACATGCAATATGAAGGAATTAAGTAACGAATGTCGGAGTTTTGTCCGTTTACGACTAACGAAATATATTTAGAATGTCTACAGTCTCTTCAAAAATGGCATCAACCAAGCTCTTAACCTCCCATTTAAAATGATGTCAAATTGAATATAGGTATCGGGATTACTTTTCCCATGATTTAATGTAGAATGTCAAGAAACTGTTTCATTTTCTACATAATTTCTTTAAAGTTGTTAAAAAATAAAATAATGAAATCATTTACTAGATCTTTACTTTAAGGTACTCCATCCATAACTATCATATTTCATATCTAATAGATTGCAAGTTTGATCACCAAAATCGTAGTGTGATTTTAAGAGGTTTGTTAAATAATAAAGATTCACCTTTGAAATTATTAAAAAAATTGAATTTTAACAAAGTTATCATATGTTGAAGTTAACATTGAAGTCTATGGGAAAAATACATTTTTAAATAATTTTTTTTAGTACAAGTAATTTTCTCACATTTCTCTTGGTAAAAAGTTGCAGAAGCTTCCCGTTTCTTCGAATATGCTAAAATAATTCATATTTTACCATACATATTTTCAATAAATGATTTTTTAAAATTTTCCGAAAGGGCAGACTACTCTTTAAAAAAGTTTTAAGTGCAAAAAGTTCATTTAATTGACTACATTCATACTCCCGAGTTTGGTTAATGTCAGCCTCATAATAACTTTAAAATACGCATTTGATGTAGTATAGATCAATCAAAATTGTTAAATACGCCTTAGTTATGGATGGACTACCTTAAATCGATAAAACATAATGTGCTCCCAGTATTATAAACACTGAAAGATGAACAGCCAGCAGGCACCATTTTTCTTTTAATATATTCAGATACAAGCAGAAAATTTCACTTTTAGTCATGACGCCATCAATCTAGAAATCTACGTTTTACAATCAAATTCATTGCAAAAATTAGTTCTTGTATTTTTTGTTTAGAATTGGAGTCTTGGTTTTTTTTTTAATGTTTATTCTATCTTATTTTTTGATGGGGAGGGGGGCAATGTTTCGTTGTTTTACTGTTGAATTGCTACGTGATAAATAATATTTTTTATTTTGCGGAATTACATGTACATGTAACTTAAATTCAATATGCTCCCTTAATACCCCTGCGAAACTAAAACTTAAAAATTGACTATCTGGTAAATACAGGGGCTTCCCTCGTACACAAGCATTGCAAATGATATGATTCATTTAAGTACTCCGTGATTCCCATTTCTTTTTCATTTAATCTATGATGAATGCAGGGCTGAGATCGATTTCGGTTGAAATATTAAAATCAGTAGACAGTGCAATCTATTTTTACTATAAATTGTGTTTTTTTTCTATCATGTCTATCACTATATTCTCTTTTGATTTAAGGGGGATAAAAAGGTCTACATTTGTTATCAAGCCATACCAAACTACTTCTATCATAGGGTAAAGGCAATGAAACAGCTTAAATAAAGTCAGAACTCGGTTCAAGTCAAGATATGAAATCATTAAGCATCACTAAATGTCGTCTAAATGTTACCCTAACACAGAAGCGTGGGCTGCTGTTTCTATTTAAGATTTTTTATGATTTAAAAGCACTTTTTAGACATTGAGTAAAAGCATAAAATGATGAAGACTTATTATTTTTACACTGGTTATAAGTGAAAGCCACTGAAGCGACATGCCGACAATGACTGAGTTTGTAATTTTGTTCTTTTAAGAAAAAACATATGGGTTGATACAATTGACAAGAACTATATCACCGTTGGCTTCTGTCATCTGTTTTATGCATTTTTATTACGATATTAACCTGCAAACACTATTTAAATTTATCAATAAAATATAAAGTCACGTTTTCATAAGAAATACTTTGATTTATAACTGTTTTGTTTATCTAAGCAAACATTTTTTATACGCTTCATGTCTATTAAAACTTGATACTAATACTTAAATCTAAATCTTTCAATTTTTCAAGGTGAAACATTTGTAGTAAGAACGCGGGTAGATTAAGGCATCTCTGAGTTTAATGATGGTCGCAATTATGGTCATTTTAAAAATTGTTTATTTTTAATAAAACAGTGCTATATGTTAATAATACGTTATACAGAGAAATCGAAGATTTATTCAGTTAGAAGAGTTTCTAGTGACATTTTACGCCTGTACTTTTTATAATTTGGACCAGAGATAAAGTTAAAATTGACAGGTTTCTTGAGTAAAATATGACATCATTCTGCTTATTGTGACGTCATATCGATCAGAGGAATTTTTACTCAATTGATCGCTGAGAGTTGCCTTATCATACCCGCGAATAGTACACTCTTTACTCTATTGCATTGCATTTAATTTACATATAAACTAGTTGCAATTATAAGGATTCTGTGTTTTGAGGTGTATACAATGTAATTATCATTGTCATATTGTATAGGTTAACAACTTACCATTACTTTTCATAAAAAACGATATCTGGTCAAAACAATCAGAGAACGATTCATCAAGACTTAAGTATAGCAATGATTTGTACTTGTATACTATAATAAAGATTTGAATCTTATAAAACGAATGTATTCTATTTTTGAATGGAACTTCATATCATTATTGATATCTATATATTGATATTGATGTAATTTGTAGATATGTATTTAAAAATATAAGACGAGTAAAAAAAAAAAGAATGTTTTTTAAGAATATTTCGTATTTATTGCAACCGATTATGGTTGGTATGAAAAATACTTTATGAATTTAAACTATTTGAAGTACTTTTAGGATGACTAATATACGATAGACAACAAAATGTTTTTTTTCCTTAAAAGTAAGATAATCTATTTTAAACTTATTAAAGAAAAAATGTTAGATATTGAAAAAAATAATACGCTCCGTTCCGAAATTGCATTTTGTACATTTATAGACAATTCTATTTTGATGACTAAAGGACTAATAAGAGGTGGTTTTAAAAGATATTTTTCCTGACAAAGTTGAAAAATGTTGGTAATTTCAAACAGGTCTATTGATCTGGGGAAAAGTGTCAACTTAAAGACGGGACAGGTTTATATAAAGATTTACACTACTAAGGAAGATATATGTCCGGTTATATCTTTTCGTTTCAATCATATCATTGATATTTCTTGCATTTTTTCGATAAAATACATGTATCAATACATATGTAAAAACACTAATATTATATGTCTCTTTCTCTCGAGCATTGAATGTTGAAAGCCAGTTTGTTTGAGGTTTAATTTATATAACAAGTAGCTGACATTTAGAAACAATAAAAACATCAATGATAATAAATATATCTATAACAGGATATACAAATGTCGCATATAATAGAAAATGTGTCAGCTTGAAAATGCATTTGAATTGGCATTGTCTGAAGATTCATTAAGTTTATAAAACACGTCCTGTATTTGCGTTTCCTTTTCCAGTAAACAATCTTGTACTTCGGGGCCTTCTTCAACATCATTAATAACAGGTTCTACAAAAGAAATAACTATAAATGCAATTGTTAAATATCCTTCATGAACATTATATTTGTCCTTTTGTCTCAAATAAAAATTCAGAGGTTTAATTATTATAAAATAAACGTACCTGATTTTGTCATTTTTGATTCTTCACTTTGAAAAACTATTCCTTTAAAGCAAAACACAAGATAAAAAAGGTATTTTAAAATATCAAATAAAAATTTGAAAGTAATAAATTTGTATTTAACACAATAAAATTGTATAAATATGGTTAAAATAAAATACTTACTTTTAAAATGAGAGCAAATTTTATCTGCGCATGATCGTTGTTTATCTGTGAAGACAACCACTATACCAGCTAAACCAACGACTACACAAATAGTGATGATTATGCTAAAAGAAAAATAGAAATACAGTTTTTTTTTATTAATTTGATAGTTCTGAATAAATAGCAAAACAACTAGGTGAATTAATTAATTCAATTAGTTTAATGTAACGCAAAGTCTATATATTTTATTTTATAATAATTACCATCAATTTATTGATTTTACTTACATATGACTCGGTGTATTTTGGCTTTCAATATTTTGAAATCGACGTGCTGATACCTCCTTAGGCGTTATTGGTGAAGATGAGTATACCATTTCCTGTGTTGCTGATTCCATGTCTATTGAATCAGTTGCGAGTTGTGTTGTATGTGACGTATTTACATTTTTGACGTACTCATAACATTCTTGATCTGTTAAAAGGATAGTATGAAATGTTGTATTTCATGCCATATAGCTGATTAAGAGAGTGTTTGTATACTTATGAATATTATGAATAAGATAATAAAATTAGTTAAACATATATCATTGTGTTCTTGATTTTGCATAAACAAACATGAACTTACATTTAAAACTTTCATTAGATACGTAAGACGACGGACAGTCGTTGCATGTTGCATTTCCGTTGCGTTGAATTCTTTTTCCTCCTTGGCTATATTCAGCGCAAACATTTCCTGCATAAAACAGTAAGTGAGTTAAACACAATGAAGAAAATTGCTCAAAACTGGTTTGAAAATATGAAACTACAAACATGCAACCAACTGCAAAATCGATGTTTATTATATATTTGATGATTTATACTTGTATCCTTACCAATAATTCTCCGTTTTGGGGCACAAACTTCAATTGTTTCATTTCTCCATGCATTGATTACACAGTGGTATTCGAATGAAGAACACGTGTGTTTTATTTTTTCACACTCTTTTCTTATAGCTGCTTTGGTCCATTCCTTGTGATTTTGTGGACAAGATTTGACTTGTTTTGCTGTTGCTGTTGATTCGTTGCATGCAGTAGAATTCACGTAAACCTACAAAATGAAGTTTATATTTTTTTTCAATTCCTTTTAAGAAGATTAACCTCCATGTTTGAACACTAAGATGACAATAAGATGAAGAAGTAAACAAATAAAGAATTATTTTTCTAAATCAAAACTTACCTTAGAAAATGCAATTATTGTTAAACAATCAATGACCAATCTATAAAGTTCCATATCTTGTTTGTATATAGTAACTAATCGTATACAAACGACTTAGAGAATGTCTTTTAGCACGGCTATGTCAGCTGGTCATTAATATTCTTAAATGCTGCAACAACAATTTATCACTTTACTGTCTCGAGTTAAAATGAATCGAGCAGCAGTTGCAGCCTAAATATATGCGACAAAGATCCGCTTAAAGCGTATCAACTAATTTTAGATCTAAAATTTTAAGGTAATTTCCCAAATGCGGTAATAGAAGGTTTTTTAAAAATAGTCAACTGTGTAGATAACAGTACAAAAGGTGTTTAAATCAACATATTTTGTGATATTGTAATTCTGCATATTATAGCTTATTTAAGATGATATAAACCCTACAAAATTTAACGTTAATGACAATTTTGAATTGTTTTTTTCCCTAAAGTATACTTTTAAGCAATGCATATACCTGTTTCAAAATTTCTCCATTGATATATTATTTGCAAATTCAATATGATCGATGAATGCTTTGGTTTTGTTTAACCATGGCTGAAAGAGTAGAATTTTTTTTTTTTTCACATACACACTCACATACTTTTGAGGCAGTCTTTGAATATAAAAGCAAAATTATATACATATCGTTTTATCTGATCATCTGATTCTCGCAGTGCACATATGTTTAACCATCATTTTAAGCATACCAACACATAAGAAAGAAAATGTTTTGAAATTGATGTTCAAGTCTAATGGGTCACACAACTGTTAGTGAGATTATGTATGTTTTAATAAAAACCAGAAGTTTACATTCATCATTAAAAAGTCCTACACAATATTTACTCCTTCTTCATGCCGGAGTTCTAAGAAAGCTGGTTTGTTTGCTTCTTTTATATTAGAATTATGCCAAACTGGAATATATATAACTCTGAGAAGTTTAAATGAATTCATACAAGTCCAAGAGATAAAAACATCTTTCCAAATGGCATTGTTTTCTTTCTTTTGTCTCCAAAATCAAACATTTTCTTTACTGTAGCATCTCAATTTACAGCAAAAATATCCATCCAGTTAATCTTTTAATCAACAAACATTTGAGAGATGTGATAAAAATCTCTAACCTTCACCATTTTTATATCCCCTTACATGTAGACTGGAGTATACATTATATTATTTGCTCTAATAAAGTGTAAGTTGCATACTTTGAATTGATAAAGAAATGTAAGCTACATTTGTAAATTTTTATCGTGAAATTGTTATTTGCTGCACATTAACCAAATGATTATGCTTTAAAGTTATGTTATTAATGATTTTGAAGGCAAAACCATTTAAATTCACTGAAGTAAAATTGCATTGTTATCATATAGTAGATAAATCTTTATCCTGATAAAACTTAAATATTCACAAAATCTTTTTTTTTTTATTTTGAATTTGAATGAAGCATGCAGAATTATCAAAGTATCGCACTTTGAGAAAATTAAAATTCTAAACATATAACCCATTTTTTATGAATTTAAGTACGTGTTGCCGTTCAAGAAGTTATCATATAACTAATTTTACATAATGCAAGTTTTTATAAACTAAGAATTTATTTGCTTTCTTGGTTCTTGAGTTAAATCGGGAAACACTTATGATTGCTTTGTCAATATTCAGTGAGCTACAAAATGACAAGTTCTTCATACAATTCAATTTCTTGTTTGTAAAGATGGTTCTTTCTTTCTCTGTTGTAGTTACTGTAACATTAAACGCCAAGCATGATTCATGTCTTTAACCGGGAAAAATATATGTCACTCATTGAATGCATGATGACCGCTGAATTGACTCGATCCTTTTTGATGATTTTAAATCATTTCAAAGAAACAGTGCAATAAATGCTGACTATGATTTTTACAAACCAGCTGATGTATAATAAGTGATTTTCAGAATATATTTTTTTGAATTTCATTAAATAAAATCAATTAACTGTTCGTCATCATGAACTCAAACTTCTTTCACAAAACGGTATTCATTGCCACAGATAATTCAGGACAACTTCAAATGTTTACTTTGACATAAAAGGAACAATTATGAGGAGACAGAAGCTTCATAATAGAGCAATTGTGATCATTTCATTTATTCGGTCGGTGTTTTCTGTGTATACCGGTGTGAGTCATCATACATGATAATCCGTTTAAATGTTAACTTATCTAAAATCTTTGTGAAGGCCAAACAATCATTACATCACGAAAAGTCTGTACTCTGGGGGATATTTTCAAAGTTTAAGAATACTTGACGTGTTGTTAAAAAAATTAATTCAAAACTGAGTGTTTTTCAGATTACAAATTATGACTTTCACAACAAAATCAAATTAAACTTGTTAAATGATACTGTTTTGTTATTCATTATGTAGCATATCAACAACGTGAGGATACCGTTTTTATTTACAAACATCGATATGAATTAATATTAAGAGACACAAATACAATTTTTGCATACTTTATACAAGTACTAAGCACTACAATATATTTGCCATGCACTGCATCAAAATGTGTAAACTATCCTCAGAACAAACACTGTTTAAAACAACATTAATTGTATTGTCAATAATATCATAAAAATACGAAGTTTTTCTTTTTTATTTTAGGTCAACAGAAGCAAAGAATAAACAACATTTGCAACAGAGATAGAGAGAGAGACTATCTCTGTTACTCTCAATAGATTTTGTACTTTGATTAACAATAAGATCATAATCTTGTTTGAAAACCATCCATGTGTTGATAAGTAGAGGGAAGGGGTGGGGGTGATACACAACTCTGAAATTGATAAGTTTCCCTACTTATTGACCAAAATAAGGATGAGCATATAAACAAGTATTCAGATGTGGCATGGTTCAATATATACAATGCAGGATATTTTTAAAGTGTACCTGGACACCGTGAACCAGTTATAAAATACACTGTAAAAAAAAAAAAAAAAAAAAAAAAAAAACCATTAAAAACGATTAAAATAGGGCGACCTAAGAACTGAACAATTATCTGACATTGCTATCTCAAAAAATGTTTATTCAAGCATTGAGTTATATTCAGTGCATTTGATTTGTAATTATGAAATATAACTAAACATTTTGTGTGAAAAAAAAACCCATTTTAAAGCGACTTATAATATCAAATCACTACAGAAAAATCGAATTCATCAGTGTGTCTGTTTGTTTGTTTGTTTGTTTGTCTGTCTGTCTATATTGCCGTCTGTCTGTCTGTTTGTTAGCTGTCGGAGATAAATGGACAGCTTTTGTTGCCTGCAACATTGCTTTATTTTAGAAATTCTATTCAAATGAATGCAATGTGTTTACAGCTGGGTTTTCTTTGTTGGCATTATGAGAATTAAATCCATACAGTTACTGTTTTCTGTGTTATCGAGACACAATTTATTGATACTATGATAGGTTTTTTAAGATTTGGACGAATTAGATATCTATCAAGGCGTCTTTATCTAATGACAAAAAGCGTGTGATTGTATGTTATTTATGCAAGCTTTGGTGAGAGCAGTGGGACATTACTAAATATATATTTTATAACATAATAAAAACATACATAAAAAATAACTGAATATTTAACTTACAAAGCTGCATTCATTGAGTAAAAATTGATTTGACGCTACTTATGAGCATTTTTAAAACGCCTGTATAATTTCTTCAAAACAATATTTTTTAGACATGTCCCATGTTAAAGGTTTTAGCCATCTTTCTTCAAAAATTAGTCCTCTGATCTTTGGTCCTCTTGTAAGTGACATTAAAAGTAAAATATAAAAAATACTACACCATATGTTTATGTAGTTGTTGTTAAAAACATGATTAACATTATACATAATTTTTAAATAAAATGGTAAATTAAATAAATGAATTGAAATCCATTTCAGATATACTAGAGACGTTTTTTGTTATTAAATTGTTATAGTGGGAAAATCCGATTCAAATTGAATAATGGTATGTAAGTTTACATATGCCGTGAAGTGAAACTTTAATGATATTCGAAAAAGTACGCACCTTGCTTTAAGCCCTGCAACTGAAGATTTATTTTTCGTGTGATTAAATTGGCCCTGCGTTGACGATAGTTTATCATCTTGATCAGATGATTTATTTTAAGCATGTGTGCTTACATATGATGATTCTGTGTTACTATGTGATGTATCCAACCCGTTTGACCTCTCAACGTATTCATAACATTCTGTGTCTGTCAATACATTACAATAAATCCCTGTCATATTGATTTTTATGAAGATCAGCTAATTCGTTTAATAATCAGTATTGATAATAAAAAGCAAATTATACTTACACATAAAAGCTTCACTGGAGTTATAGGCTAGGGGGCATTTTTCACATGTTGCATTTTGATTTCGCTGTATTCTGTTACCTCCGATATTGAATTCGGCACACATGTTTCCTACATAACATAATTTATTTCGGTGAAAAACATCTGATATGATTCGATTTATGATATCGATATATAATTGAGTTGTATTTTAATTATGCTCTTTATTATACATTACCGACGATAAGGACGCTGGGTGCGCATACTTCAATCTTTTCGTTCACCCACGTATTAATCACACAGTGGTAATCCAATGAGGAGCAGGTATGTGATCTAGTTTTACAGCTCTTCCTTTCAGCCGCTTCTTGTCATTCAACAATTGTTTGTGGACATGAATCAACTGTCTCAACGAATGCTGACAATGTGACAATGGACAGCTTGTCTGAAAAAAATATGTCAAATATTTTTTTTTATTTTGAAATGTCGAAAACACATAAAAAGGATTATTAATATCATAAGATCAGTATTTATTTCAGGTCAAATGTTTCGAAATCTCACCTCCATAGATTTAGCCATTGCAGCAATTTTATTCAAAACAGCGAAAATAGGGAACATGTTCATTATATCCATATTCATGTAAGCAACGTCCTAGTTTAATTACATCAATGATCTCTTATAAACAGTATGATGCAACATAGACAGCATGCACTGAAAATGAAAAGAAGAGAAGTGTGTGAATGTGGGTATTATCTTTTTCACTTAACATTCAACTTTCGCATAACAGGAATTCCACCAAAAAGTGTATAAACCATATAATATGAAAAATATGGTAAAAAGTATACAACAAATTTAATTAAAACATGTATATTCAGAATTCATTTTTTTAAAAATTGGTCGTTTAAATTAACACTTTTTAATCAATTTTTTTAATTTTTTAATTTTTAATTTCTAGATTAACGAAGCTTGCAATCCAACGAAATATATCCAAATAATCACTCGGAAGCAGTTTCATAAAGTATGTACAACAATTGGCAAGACAATGTTTTAGATACTGTTAGTGAAGATAGAGTAATATTGCTTTATTTGACAGCAAATGAAAATAAATCATGATAATATGATATATAATACCAAAATACAAAATTAAATCATGGACTGCTCAGGGTATTCCCTTAACTGGAACATTTATGAGTGGGTGAGATGAGTCACAAGTTTAATTATCTACAAGCATAAAGATATGTTTAACCAATACCTGGTTTAAAGATTTATAATTCCTGCTCTTTTAAATTTCATATTGTAACCGGATCCTGAAGCGTGTTGAATTAAACACCAAGTCGATTGTAGAGTTCGATTCATTTTTTGAGTATGTTATTGGACTTGAATATTTAGGAAATCACCCTAAAACAATACGTATATAAAACAAATAAGCACACAACACAAACAATACACAAACATTGCACAGACATTCACACACAACATGTATTTACTTAGGTCACTTATTTATATTATTATCAGCAAAGCGCAATAACTTGATAATTTATATTTAAACAATATTTCCAATTGATCAGAAATATTACCGTTATGTAATAAATATCATTAAAACTAATTACAGCAATGACAGAAAAATATAGTTACCAATTTATGGAATTGAGTGAAGGTCCTTATTCACTGCATCATGAAGCACCATGAATGACCTTTACACACATAATATCATATGTTAACTTTAAATCTACAAGCTGAGCAATTTAATGAATATTTTTTGGAAAATTCATGACAGTTACACACATTTACTTTCCTCAAAACATTCACTCTCCACAATCATACCAGTTAAACATATTTATGTATCATTTATTTATTTATACCCTTAACCTATACTTTAGCAATTACTTATTATATTTTAAAAGAGAATTGCTTCCAGGTCTTTAGAATGGAATGTTGAACAACATCATGAATCATGTAGTTAGTTATGGGTGAGTCACACCATGTCTTAACTCTTCACCAAGTATTGCAGAAGTAATCATTAAACCTGATCACAAAAATACCCGTCACTGTCAGCAGTGACCAATACTGACAAATCAAAGTATAGGATAATAAAAACACACATGGAATATCCCAAATCATCCATTTCTTAACTTTATATATTCAGACTGAACCATAATTTTAAATAGGGATGTTTAGGTTTAACAACACATAACACACATTAATATTACAATGCAGCGCAAAGAGTGATATATTGAAAAAATGAATGAATGAATGAGATGTGAATCAACATACCTTAATACTATACATAAATGGCTAAAAATAAAACTAAGTCTCACTACTACAATATTATACATTAATGATAATTCGTCATTTTCCTTGGTAAAGTAAAAATTTACAGAATGTAATTAGTTAATGCCTTTCAGAAAGAAAATGTTGAAACAACAAGTTCCTCAAAAACACCAAATGAAACTTCACAAAATACGTATAAATTTCTATCCATATAAAAAAGTCAACACGAAATGCTAAAGAGAATCAACACGATAACATAAATCGTCAAAATTACCACATCAGTAAATGTATTGTTTTCTGTAAAAAGAAGACACCACATCTTTAGAAAAATAGTTATTTCGCAAATAAGCGAGGTAAAAACAAAACTTTTCTTCAGCGAAGTAGGAACCAGTATACACGTGCAATTAATACATCAACACTGAATTGCTTTCTTTTGTGATTTATGCGGGATATGAAGGTAGCGACATTTGAAACAAAAAACCACTCAACCCGCATTTGCGAGTTATGTAATCTTTTTTTCTGCAATAATTCCTAATTGTTAGATATTGTCAATCAAAACTCCATCAACAACTTTAAAAAATATTACTTTCTTGAGAATACTGTTAGTTATTTTTCTTAAATATAGTGATGTTTAATGAAGTTAAGTAGTCTAGTGTTTACATAAGTTTTAGAAATCAAGACGATTTGCATTTTGTTGGACAAATGACTAGACTCCGAAGATACCGATTAACATCATGATTTGAGTAGGTAAAAGATCAAGATATTAGGATTACCATTAACAAAATACAAAGATATGATATTCTTGTTTGATTAAAGTTTATTACTTGGTTGTACAATATGATATCTCTATTATGAAAACTATACATCTCTTGTATAAAACAAAAATGCTGCCAAAAGAATAATAAAAGCTTGATATAATGTATTCCACTAAACAAAATACCATTGTACATGAATATCCACATCACACATCATAAAAAAAATAAACATGATAAAGGGCATTGTTGCGTGTCTTCAATAAATTGTCAGAAATAATTTAACGTTTTGTTAAAACCAGAAACTGTTCAAGGACACCAAATTGATAAACTCCTTCCCTTCAAAATAGTTATTTAACCCTCTTCGTGTATGGTTCCACGTTCAAACAGCCAAACTCATAGAAATTCTAAAAATGTTAGGATGATGACATTTGACCTAGACATCTAGATTTCTTAATTGATACAAATGTTATCAAATCATTAACATTTTCACATTCGTTTCTTTTGTTTTCTTTTTCTTTTTTTTTCTTTTTTTCTTTTTTTTTTTGGGGGGGGGGTATAAAAAAAGACTGGCATTTGGTGACTCGAAACCCCCTTAGTAAAATATATCCATCTACCTTCAGCATCAGGCCACATATCTTCATTGATACATCTATATACTTTTTCCAGATATATGAAGCTAAACAATATTGCATGGTTTTGAGGTATTTTAGTCCTTAGGCTTCTGAAATCATGTTACTCTCTTCATCAGACTCGCTGCTTTGGACGACCATTGAGCAACCTAAAACGCGATATATGGAACTACAAATATGGTATGCTACATGTACTATCAGTTAAATCATCTAGATTTCTCAAACACGTTATCTTATACATTTTCCTGTCGTCCTGTTGAAACATAAAGAAATACAGTAAGGTAGGAACATATCTTGAAAAGAAATGTAATTGAAATCAATACAGTGGAAAACACAGTTGTTTTAAGATCAATAGGGAAGAATTTTTTTATCATTATATACATACACTTGTAATTCTGTTATCTTTAATGCATGTCAAAATTTTCATTGAAATCAATAGCGATGAATTACAAAACTTGAAAAACATAAGAGTAAGCTTACTTCTTAATGTAGAGCATGCAGTTTGCGTTTGTTGGTTTTCTTCTGTTTGTTGTCGACCAATACGAATGAAAACAATGAGGACAATCAGAAAAATCAAAACGAATACCGCCGTCGCGCCCATTCCAATTACCATGCTGTTTAACAAATTAAATATAATGTCATGAAACCACAAGAAAAGAAATCATTTTACGTTTTACTTTTAATAGCGCTGAATCAAAGAATGTGTTAGTGTTTCGATACTTTCTTTCAAACTATAAAACGAAAAGTAACCATAAGTTTGTTTCTACATGTGATGACACATTTTGCTGTGACGACATCGATACGTATCGTGTAGTGTAGGAATCCCTGCTTACGTCAGGTGAATCTTTAGTACTTTGTGATTTCACATAATCATAACACTCAGGATCTGCAAATTTACTACAAAAAATCTAACACGTTCTTGATAATCTTTATAAACCTCAGCAAATACAAAATCATTTTTTCCACAGCAAAAAAATAGTTTTTTTTTTAAAAATGCAAAAATAAAAGTTTTTATTCAAATCAATACATTTAGCTACAACAGATTTTATCAAATCATCAAACAACATTGTTTTTCAAATAGTTTATACTAGAAAGGCTCTTTTAGTACTTACATTTAAAAGCATCACTAGAATTGTAGACTTCGGGAAATTTTTGACACCGTGTGTTCTCTTTCCGCTGTATTCTCTTTCCTCCAAAGTTAAATTCGGCACAAACTCTTCCTGAAAAAGGGTAAGTATGATTTATTTATTCAAGATTTATTTGTTCTTTAACATATTTTATGCAACGATTTTATGACATTTCCAACTTGATGCATTACCAATAATCAATTGGCTTGGTGCACATACTTCAACGGTTCCATTTTTCCAAGCATTTATCACACAGTGATATTCGAACGACGCGCAACTATGTGCAATTTGTTTACAGTTTTTCCTATTGGCTGTTTCCCTCCATTCATTGACTGTTCGGGGACATGATTCCACAGACCCAGCTGAAAATGTTGACTCAGGACAACTTGCCTATACAAAGATTAATTTCATTTATTGTTAAAACAAAATTGAAATGTAGTAACAACCATTTTTTTAAAACCACGATTTTTCAATCAATGGCGATATCCAAAGTAAATAATAATATTTTGAACTCATTTAGATTACCTCATTATTTGTTGATACCGATCCGCATATCACTTGCAGAACAACATAAATAGTAGCCATGGTTATCTGAATCATGGCAACTGCAAAGATATTTATTGGAATATACAATCCTGTTAATATCAATAGCCAAAGAGTAATGATTGAAGTTATAAACATAACTACGGATAGAATGAGACCAACTGCATCAGGGAATATTATTTGAACTTGTTTGAAGATTCTTTAATAATTTTTAAAAATTTCCCCTGATAGCCTAAATAGGGTATTCCCTTCATCGTTAAAGGTGTTTTACGCTTTTAAACACAATTTGAACCAGCACTCTACAAAATAAGTTATACTAGACCCAGTTTGAACATCTCTTTTTACAACTGCATTTTTTAATGCAAGAGGGTGCATGGTCATAATTTGCTTGTTATCTAAAAACAAAAAAAACAAAAAAAAACTTCTTCAACTAGTTTTAAATAACATTATCATACTTGTATTAAAGGAACTTAGAATTTTTTTTATTTATTTACAAATATGTTTATATATGTACAGCGTATGCTTATACATGTAGTAGCCAGTAAGAAAACGACCTTAAAGGGACACAATTTGAGCTCAACATTTTATAATTTTTTTCCATTATTGTTTTCTAGAATGGCTCTTATGGTTATTTTAATGCGTCGTCAATATTTGAACCCCAAATACCGATTTACAAGCAATACACAGAGTTTAGAATTCTTTGTTTAGCAATCAAAGCTCGAGTCTTGTTATTGTTTATACATGCACATGAATATGTGTGTTTTATTGGTATAATTTTCATTTAAATCTTGTTTTATTTTGTTGAAAATATTATATATAATCACAATATACCAGTTTATCTTGTTTGCCACGCATCATTTGGCAATGGAATAATAATTTCTTCACTTTTCATTATTTGTAAACAAATACATGTATAAGACTCGAGCTTTATTTACAAAACAATAAATTCTTACTTCTGTGTCTCGCTTGTAAATTTATTTCTTATAACATTGATTTCAAATATTGCTCATTTATTCAAATTGCACAAGTAAACAATTTTATTTATATCACAAAAAGTTAACTTTAAGATTTTGATCCCAAATTGTGTCCAGCTCTCTCTAAATACATCAAATAACCCAATCAAAAGAAATGGGTTATTCTTTACAAAAAAAAAAAACAATCGATCAAATATTGAACAATGATTTGAAAAAAATAATAAATGACAATACAATAAATTCTTTAATATAATGAAAAAAATAACAAAATATTGGCAAGAATTACTTACGTGTAAAATTGTAAAATAAGCTTGTCATTTTTTTGTAAATAAATATTATATTATTAAAAATCATAGTTATCAAGATTGCTCATTGTATCTTTTTTAGAGGAGATATTGTGTGAAAAATAGAACTATGGGACTGGGTTTTTTTTTCATGTGAAAAAACAACAAATTGTATACGTACTGACTACGCAACTACATTAACTGTTAAAAGTTATTTTTTTAATTTAAAAAAAAACAAACATTTATTCATTTTATTTCCCCCAACTTTTGTATTTGTTTTGAATTTCTATTACTGTATAAACCACTCGCTACAAACAGGGTCTACCATGGCGAGATTAGTATTTATTTAAGGAATAAGAAATCATTCTTTGAGTATTATGAGGTGATAATTTCGGTCGAGGCGTCTAATAAATAGATTTGATCACGTCCAGACCGAAATTATCACCTCATAATATTCAAAGAATGATTCCTTATTACTTATATTTATTAACCTTTCAGCAGTTGTACGATTAAATATCATTATATGTATTGTGCAAATCCGCTTGCGCCCCCAACAATACGTCATTTGAATTTATTGGGCTGTATAGTACAAACTCGATTCGTAGTGTTATCACAGACAGAGACACTGGAAAATTTGAATATATATAGTTAACAAACATTTTAGAAGACATTGTACGAACGATTTTTAGGAGCTCTTTTTGAACAGACAGTTGACAGACTGCTAGGTAATAAAAAAAGAAACCCCAAGCAACATACACAATCCAACCAAAACAAGGAGATTACATGTATCTGTTATATTTTTATAAACCAACATTTGTTTATTTATTCGGAATACTTTTTTTTTTAATTTTCTCCTTTTTAATATTTATTTATGAATGTAGTCAGTAATTGTGTAGTCTGGATATCTAAATTGATTAGATTGACCAACCGTTACATTCTCAAATGTCCTACATGTGTATATACCCCATTAGCATAAATAAATTGTTAAGGAACAAACAAACAAACAAAATATGCCGACTGATAATTCTATGAAACCAGATGAGTTTTAAAAGTATTGAACACAGCAATAGCACCATATAGGCAATAAACAACCTAGTATATTATAGCATATTTCTGTGATAACAAACAACAAGCTAAAGCTTTACAAAAGCTTATTTTTCATCGAGATGACTGATGGTTCATTCGTCAGAAAAAATAACTTTTTTTAAACTAAAGTGTTCATTCATTTACATCTCCATTAAGTATTGTCAAAAATATATCAACCAAAAATGAAAATCATAGAATTTGACGTCACATTAAATTTTACATACCAATCTACACATGCATGTTTCATTCATCAACAATTGTGTGAAATAAAAACGTTTTCACAATTTTTGATCCAGGTATTCTGTATTTCGTCAAGTCAAGGATTAGTGGAAAGAGAGATAGAGAGAGAGGGATAATGTATTTTAAGTATTTTAAGTATTTTTAGTTTGACAAGTATGAATATAGTCACATACTCACCAAAACTTCGTGAAAATATACCTAAAATAACCTTTTTTTTATCAAATTATAAAACGCACGCATAAAACCTTTTATGAGGAAGTTACTGAATAGTTTCCTTTCAAAAACTTTTGTGGACATTATTACTGGTTTCTGCTGGGTTTAACATTAAAAATCCCCTATAAATGATATGTTGCAGGTTATTTTTTAAATCTTGAGATTTTTTAATTTTGTTTAAGCAAGTGTTATTTACATGCAATTGTGTGTGGGATAAATAAACATGGCCTGCTTCCATTGATGTTTAAAGTAGTCATTTTTTCAGTAATATGCAAGTTTCCATTACATAAAATTCTCACTTTCTCTCAATACTGAAAACGAATATTTGAAGATGCTAGCAGATCAATTTTATTAGGACAAAGAAAAACATCATTTTGAGATGTATGTTTTAATTACAACTGGGTTCAGAGAAAAAAAATTGGGACTATTTCATTACAAGCGGAAAGAATGGGGATCATTGTCTTAATACAAATAAAAATATAACTTAAACCAGATTAAATTTCTTAAAACTCTTTTTTTTTCATGTTTCTAAACAAAAACATCACTCGTCAGAAAGTGGTATGATATTACGTTTTATACAATGAACTATATAGAATTACAAAACGCATGTTTTGAATAATCTCTAAATAAAAACAATAATAGTAGTTTTGAAACATATATCAGCATAATATATAACAGTCACAAAACACATTCAATTCAAATCCGGAGAAATAAAAGTTCTATAGTGCATATTTTCTGCAGGAAATTCCCTTGATGTCAGTATGATACGCTGTAAAAAGGTTTCTAATCTGATCACTCACTCATTCTTGTTTGTATGTTTGTTTTCAATGTATTTAAACAAATTAATAAAGGTACAAAGCATTGAGAGTACTCGTAAACTAAAGGTTGGTAACAGACGAACAAGGAATCGAATAAATGTCTTATGTTCATGAGTGTCAGTATTTGTGCCATTTATCTGTGGTTTTGAAAAGTCTTTGATATTCTGATTATGTCGAGGACAAAAACGTTCTACAAATTTGTGCAAATTAATTCATAAGGGATAAGGGTATCAGATACTATAGTCCATAAACCATTATTTTTTAAATCTGGATTTTGTATACAGCATTTTAAAAAAAAAGGTGATATTCATCTAACAAAATGGATGATCCAGAAAAACTGCTTTATCTAATGGTTATTTTTTTCTGTATCAAACACACGAAAGAATCTTAAACATGTGTATAAAACTTAATCAGAAGAATAAATAGTAGTTTTTAGAATTCGACCTTATGACTCTATTCAATAAATACATAATTCAATTAGTAAACATACATTGAAATAGACTGCGTATGATTGTTTTACATTAATTCCAAAAGCTTTTATTTCATTAGATTTGGTTGGATCGTTAGGCTATCAAATGAAAGCTGGTCTTAAGGGAACATAAATAAATGTTGACATAACAAAGTTTGTGCATCAAAACACTTAACAACGAATCTTTCTGTGTTCAAATATGATGGGTTTTGTGTTTTGTTGCTTTTTTGTGTTGTTTTGTTTGTTTGTTTAATGTTTTTTAAATTATTTTTCATTCATGTAAAATATCAATTTCTAAGCAGACACATTCTGACTTTAAAATTGTTGGGCCGCAACGGTTGTTACCCTAGCTCCAAATTAACCATAAAATCACAGTGTAAGATGACTGGGTGATTTGTGTTGGAACCAGTTGTTGTAAACAAACTTTTATTCGAGCGAGAAAATTTCGCAAGATTCGCGAGAGCCTCGTCGTAGCAAATATTTCTCGCCGCAAACATGCCCTTGCCGTATGACTGTAAAAACAACAAGGGACTAAATAAGGCTTAGTCGCGAAAATTGAAGGAGTTGAATTTAAATCGATCGACTTATTGTTACATAATTCAATACCTTTTGCTAAAGGTTTCAGAGTTTTTTTTATTGGTGGCTCGCGTAGAAGAAGACATTTTAAATACACATCTTTGGAATAGTATGGGTATTCCCTTTTTGGAATTCAGTTATATTTTGTTTGTTAAAAATATATCATTGGTGATTCATACAGCCTTTATTTTGAATAGATACGACTGTGAGGAAGACAGGCTTGCAGATCTCATAGATAAATGCAATCTGGTCATTAAATAATTTTGAACAAATAAAAAAACAACATTGAATTTAAGTCATACAGATTTATTTGTGCAAAAACATCGTACGAATGTCGAAAGCCGTACGAATGATATGTCATAATTCGAGTATTAACTAGATCACTTACAGTCATTTCATGCATATCTTTCACAATTTCCTGCTATGCTATGGTATGCGATTTTAATGGCATGCTTTGAGATTTTTATGCAATGCTATAAGATTTGTATGATATGATATGATAATTTGAAATGAAAGGATTAATTATATTGTATGGTATGCTATTAGATTTAAACAAAACCACTTCCAAACAGAAGAGTCCTAAACATTTCAAGTGAAACATTAAAAGACCAAATTTTACCACTAATCGGCAATGTAAAGTTTTGTTCTTCAAAACAAAATCTTTAAAATCCGAATTGAAAATATGTATCATATGCTATAGTATGCTATGACGAATGATCATCTAATGAATATGCTATGAGATTGTATGCTATGGTATGAGCTTCCAATGCTATGATATGAGATTCCAATACTATGGTTTGAGATTAAAATGCTTTGCTATGGTGTATGTTGTAATAGATATGCTTGAATTAAATGTAGTCGCTATTACGGAAATATGGGCCATTCGTTCGAAAAACATTATCTACAAGATGTTGATTATAAGTCGGAAAAACAACATGAAATACATGCAAGTCATGTCCATTATTTTTGTCATGTAAGATACATTTTATAATACTGAGAAAACAGGTCGAAAACAAGTGATCCTTTAAGTAGGCGCTATTTCGGTATGCTACGTCGTTCGTAAGAGAAACGTCTTCGTATGTAGCTAAGAGATGTTTGCCGTGCTATAACTACTAATTATGTTTTTCAAACTTATAATGTGGTAGTTATATCGTATCATGTTGTTCTTGCGAGTTAGTATCCGTTCTTCGACTTTTATCAGGTTCAAACGACCAGTTACTTGTATCTTACACATTCGATTTTGTATCTCGTTTGATGACCTAGTATCACGAATGTTCGACTTCGTAAATGATTAAAACAATGGACTGAAAGTATCTGTTTTTATTGGCGTAATTTCAAAGATGTTTTGATAGAAAATACAACTTCCGTTGTATTCTCATTATCACAAACAAATTGATAAAAAAGGAAACAACTTGTACTCAAATTTGAATAATACATAACTTACACATTCAAGTAAATAATTGTATCAGCGAACAAAAACCCAAAAGTTACAATAAACATTCAATAAACAATCACATCTTTTAGCTCTGAGAAATAAAACATTCTAAATAAATCGCACTTTTCACATTTTTTTTTATACATGCTTTACTCTAGCTTTTTTATTATTCAGGAACATGCATACTATTGAGATAATCTGATTAACATAAACAATGACGCTAAGGTCGAAATCTAGTATATTAAAGGAGCCTACAGATTTCTGATATCTGAGATATGAACTCTTTCAATGATATTTCAAAACAGTAGCTTGGTTTTACAAGATGTATAAGAGCTTACTATTAAGATAAACACAGTGAAAATTCGTTTTTTTTAACTATCTTTTCAATGAAATACTGTAAACCAACTTTTATTTGCGACGGCATCACTTCACGATTTACTGGACACAAACTTGTTCGCGACAACTTATTTTCGCGAGTAAGCCTTATACAGACCTGTGTTGTTACAAACATACGAAAAGGGCTGGTTTGCGGCGAGAGATATTCGCGACGACGAGGCTTTCATGAACCTCGCGAAATTTTCTCGCTCGCGAATAAAAGTTGGTTTACATTATGAAGGAAACCTGCTTCAAATTTCGGAGTCCCTTTCCGATTTTGACGAATGGAATACATCCAGAGTGTCTGCAGTCTCTATAAAAACAGCATACTGAATTATTTTCACCTCTTCTTTCAAATGATAATGAATTGAACATAGGTATTGGGATTACTTCTTATAGGATTTTCAATGAAATGTCAAGAAATTGTTTTATTTTCTATATAATTTTCTTATATTCTTAATTACGGGAAAAAGATATATCAAATCAATTATGGCGCCATAATGGATCTTGCACCTAAAGACCATCTGAAATCATTTACTAGATCTTGACCTTATGCCAAAAGATACAACTATTTCCATAAAAGTGTGTCATGACATGTTCATAAGCAAGAGTAACTGAAAAAGCATATACGTTATGATCATACGTTACGTAACAAATAAATAAACACATGGACGAGCATAATATATCCATCTTTACAAGATAGTTTGAATTTTAAATTTGACTGACTGACTGATTGATTGACTGATTTGAAATATAAACTTCAATGAAGCTTAATTCAAGTGACATCATCAATTTCAATTCAATAATATTTTAACAAAACAATCTGAATAACCTTGAATTGGTATATGGATTTGGATAAATGTGCTGTTTTTGTTATATGGAAAATATATCACTGTTTCATTAATAACCGATCTTTATGACTATCACGGGTGGTAATGTCGCAGGTTTTCGCCGATAGTGGTATTCCTTCTTCAGGATCTAGCCTGCCACTTTGATTGACTAACGAACCATCTGAAAAGTTATTTTCAAGAGCAAATGATCATGTTGTACTTTTTATGTTGAAATCCAAACAAAATACACGAGTATGTAAATCTCAGTGAATAAATGATAACTAAAGGTATTAAATTAAAATAAAGCTGTTAAAAATATTCATTTTCCCTGTAGACATTTCCACAATCTTTTAAAGGACGAAATGTTTTATCTTCTCTTGTCGTCCTAAGACTGTCGTTATTCGTAGAAGTACAGTACAGCAGAAACATACCTGTAACGAAATATACACAAAACACACGTAGAAACATATACTATATAAAGCCAATCGATGACTTTAAGACCTATTTTGGGGTTTATTCATGCTCCAATCAAATGTTGTAATAATTTGCAGTGTATTTAAGAAGGCGTTCATTGGTACTTACGTTTTACTGAAGAGCATGCATCATGTGTTGGTCGACCAAATGATGTTTGCCCTCGACCAATGCGTCGAAAACCAAGGAAGATAAGCAGGACAAATATAACTGCTATAGGGACACTGACACCAATCACTATTCTGTTTTACATGGCAAAAAGGGTACTTAAAATTCGTGCGGAATGTCATTAGTATTTTGATAGATGGTAACTTTACAACAATATGGAAGCTTGCCTTATTTTAGATTCGATGTGTGAAGACCAATTTTATGCATTACGCATTTCTTTTGATCTCTTGACGTATTCACAACATTCAGGATCTGTTCATTCAATGAAAGCAATTTTCGTTATTCGATTGAACTTTTATTCAAAATCGCCACATTTAAAACACTACCATCCATAGAAAATGTTTTAAGGATTTTATAGTTTTGTTTTTAAATCAATTATTCTTGTTCTTAATCAATACATAGCATCATACATAGGTCATTTATCATAAAGAAGAAAAAATCCAGGTACTTACATCTAAAAGCAATACTAAACGTATACACTCCCGGACATTTTTGACAATGAAATTTGAAATCAGAAATTCGCTTTGTGAAATCGAATTTAAACAGTGGTTGGAAAAATATTTAAGACTTCAACGTTAAAAAGGCACAGTACAGCTTATACAGAACATACTTCATTAAATCAGGCAGGTGCTTGTTATAACCTTTTTGCAATTAAGTATTTTTTACCAACTATAAGTTTGTTTGTCGGGCATAGTTCAACTGTTGCATTTTTCAAAGCATTTATAACAAAGTGATAAATGTAGCTATTTCCTGTGTGGCTTATAACGCGAGATCTGATTGGTTAACTAGCCGAATGTAAAATTTTCGTACCACCTGCTGAAGCCGGGTGTAAACAAAAATGTGACGTCACAATGCAATTCTTGTTTACAAGTGCACCTATATAAATCAAAGTATGAACTAAATGAATAAATAATTTGCCAAAATTCCTGTTTAACAATTGAATTAAAATACATTGTTTATAATGATGCGGCCTCAGTGTGTATGGAATACAACCCGAGATAAATCCCCGTACACCCTTGATTGAACCTGGATAACTAATAGTATGACAGGGGAAAGTGATATTTTTAGTTTTTTTTTCTTGCAGCCGCTTTTTCCCAATCTTCATCTATTTGTGCACATAATGAAACACTCTCAGTGGTATCATTGGCCTATACATGTATAAAGAGATATCTAAATGATATGTTGCAGGTTATCTTTTAAATTGTAAGATTTTATTAGGGTCTTCCGTCTTCAGCGGAAGACCCTTCTATTATTCTATTTCAGGTTTATCAGTTTTCTTCCCTCTTCTTTTCTTTACAATTTTTGTGCAGAAGATTTCTCCGAGATGTGTCTTCCGATTTTCGTCAAATTTTAAGCATCGATGTATTATCATCTGAAGTTTATACCTCTTTTTCGATTTTGTCAAAATCACTTCCGGTTCGGACATTCGCCATTTTGTCATTTTTTCTTGACTTTTTGTCCACGCATCTCCTCAAAAACGACTAAAGATAGAAAGCTGAGATTTTCAGGAATGATAGAGGACGTGCTAGTGTAGGTCACTGAGGAAAAATCATTGTCCGGAAATTCCGAGTACGGAAGCTATTCTTATTATTCTTTTTTCTATTTTTTTTCCAAGACGCAAACTTTGAGGCTTCATATCTTGCTCATTTTTTAACGGTTTTTGTCCAAATTTTCAGGACTAATAGACTTTACAAGGCACTAATTATAACCTGTCATAAACTGTAAAATCCCTGTTCCGTTAACGAGTTATTTCCCTTAGCATTTTTTTAAGGGTCTTTGGTTTCAAGACAAAGGCTCCGAGCTTATAATAGCAGGGAATGAGAATTCAACGAATTTAAATAACAGGGAAATTGAAGTTATGCACAGTTGTTTTTGTTTTTTCATTACGTTTTTTATTTAGAAAAAGGTAGGGGGTCAAATTATAGGGTTCCAAAAGGTGCAAAAATTAACACATGTTTTGCTTTTTATCTTTTAAACAAAAATATTTTGTTAAGACATGTAGAATAAAAGTTGTGCAGAATATTATGGGCTTTCGTTTGACACCGTTGAAAAGGGACTGACCGCTTCAATTAAGGGCCTAGATTCCTTGAAAGTATTTGCTATATAACTCAAAAACGGTTAGGATTTCGATATGGCTATCGCGGGAAAAGTTGTTTATTGGGATCTTATCAATGTTGTTATAATATTACTTTGTTAGGGTATTGTGTAATATGCGTGTAAAAAGGTTTACTTGTTAACATGTACCTGTTTTCATTTGGCAAGTTAACGAAAAGTCATTGTGTTCAACCGACATGAATTCACCACAGAAAATATATGATTGTATTCGGGATGCTTTAATTCATTTGTAAGAGTTTCAATACAGTATGCATTATTTTCTTAAAGTTTTACGTGAGGACTATATGTCACTCTTGTTAAGGTCTGCAAGCATTAACCTGGTTTCTGATCTCTGTTTGTACCATTTCGTAACCGACCCCTAGCTCGCGGCCGAGAAAATCGGTCGCCATGGTTGCGGATGGTCTACCTAGCGGTCAGCGGTTATCTAATACACAAGATTCGCGTCTTCATATATGGGTTCACAAAAAATTGTTTAAAGTTTTATTACATATAAATGTTTATATTTCCAATCTAAGCATCGTCAGATAAAAGATTAATGGTGGATAAGTAAGTCTAAATAGTTGTAAAAAGATGTACACAAGACTCAAATACAGAAATGATTAAATCTTTAAATGATAAAATTAATCTGCTTAAGCTTCATAATTAAAAGCAGTAAATATTTTAGTATAGCTGTCATTAAAAATAGGGCTCTTTGTATATTGTCAAAGTTGTGAAATAATTATATATTGTTTTTAAACTGCAAACATTTTAAGCCGAACATGGCCACGGAGCTCTGTGTTCACAAGTATATAATCCATGCCCCGCATATCCCGGGCGAATGAACATGCATGCGATCCGCGGAAGTCTAATAACACTGGCTTCATGTGCTTCTACTTTATCACACATGTTCATTGATCCTTTGTATGTTTACAATTCAATCTTGATAATAACTACAGTATTTTGTTTACATATATTGGTTCAAGAACACATACCTTTATCTTACACGACAGACGTAATTTTAATTTATTTAGCATTGAATAAAATCATTGTCAGATTGTATATTCAAAATATTAAATACAATACAGAATTTAATAGATATAATTCGGCTAACAAACATAGTGTAGTTCTTCATATCAGTTGTAAAAAAAAAATAATAAGGGAGAAGTGGTGGCAAACTTGAAAATGAATGCACTAATTTACTATGGTGTTCAAAGTAAAAATAAATACACTCAATTAAAGCGTTCAAAGAAAATGCAGTTCAAAATTAAAATCCAGTGTTACAATACGCTCGATATAATATATCGATGTAATATGCTCAATAGCGCAATAATTAAATGAAAACCCTCGCTATGTGAAATTGAAGAGTCCAGTGACTTTTTATAGAAATATTCACGTGAAGTTTTGAAAAAAAAATTGTTAAGATTCATGCTGTAAAAGCGTAACGGCCATACGTAACAGGCAATGCAGAGTCCACGTAGCTCATTCGTTAGAGCAATGGACATTGAGTTTCATAGATACATATTAATACTGAAATAGTTTTTTAAAAAGTTACAACGCTTAAACAGTGTTCTAATATATGCATTTAAATTTAGTAATAATTGATAATGTAATATTCAGAATTTAATATTGAAAGTTTAATATAAAAGTCACCCCCCCCCCCCCCTCTCCGATTCCAAAAATCGTAAAGTTATCTTACCTGAGTTTTTTTTTTATTCTTTGATCTTAGTTCTTGAATTACAACCTAGTACCCTTTTTAAACACTGTACAGAACACCAGACCAATTTTATTTTTAACAGAATTATGAATTTTTTGGCATTTGAGTTGCAATTGGCGTGCTTGACATGTACTGTAAAAAAAATTTCTAACTTCCAAACCCTTCACTCAATCCTAATGAAAATTCGTGAAAATGTACCTCGGACCCCATTCTTATTGTCTGTCAAATATTCAGCGGATTGAACAATTTATAAGAAATTCCTGAGATCAAACGGCGCGTATTGCCTGTACGGGGAATTAAAATTTACACAGTACACGGGATGTAAGCAGCCGTGTAACATATATGTTGCATGTATATTTCTTGTTTTCCGTTTAATCTGTATCTACGATAGCGTGTGAACTACTTATGAATGTTAGAACTGTGAAAATTACTGTCATCGATTTTTTCCGAATAAATTTACATGTTACTGAGTTCGTTATTTCTACATCTATAAAGATTGTATCAATTCTGTTGAAATAAAACAGTCAAACATGATAGTAAACGACACGAAAAAAATTTTCACCGCTGAAATACATGTGTAAAATGCATCAGTCATTGTTTTAGGACTTCCCCTAATTGTCGTTAACCGAGATCCACACCTCAAAATTCTACTTTCGATTTATTTACGACGAAAATCAAGCTCGGGCCTATTCACCCCTCTCCGGAAACAACATGCATCAATATTTCAAATGACCTCGCATTGTTACAAAACCTGAATAGTCAGACATCTTACACGTTGTTTTTCATCTCATACAAAAAATCAGCTCCTGTTCCGGGCGGAAACGCCCCAAATTCAAATTAGTTTGCGTCAGCCATGTTTTAACGTGAACCGTCGGTGAAATCTTGTTATCACACCTGCAAAGGTTGTGTGTTCTAATCTCACCAGAGCCAAGATTTGTTCTTTCTCTCTTTCTCTTTCTCTCCACTATTTTAGGGTCTTCCGTCTTCAGCGGAATACCCTTCTATTATTCTATTGTTTCTTTTTCACTTTTCTTATTATTTTTAGGGTCTTCCGTCTTCAGCGGAAGACCCTACTATTATTCTATTGTTTCTTTTTCACTTTTCGTATCATTCTTTTTTTTTCTTACAAATTTTGTGCAGGCGATTCCTCGGAGATGGCTAGCTAGAATTCCTTCAAATTTTCAGGGTTGATATTTAATTATCTGAAGTTTATACCGGCGCAACAGTTTTTCAGAATTTACTTCCGGTCGAAAGTTATCGTCGTAAAACAATTTTTAAGGTCAATTTTGTCTGCGACGTTTCTTAAAAACCAGTAAAGATAGAGAGCTGAAAATTTCAGAGATGATAGATCTACCGTTTTTCTGGTGTACCTTTGTCAAAGGAATGTCCGTCATTACTTCCGTTCTTCACCGGAAGTATATTAGAAATAATTAATTTTTCAACTTTTTTGTTTGAAAATATTTTTCTGTAGGGTTGATAGTGACCCTTTTACTGATTCAGAATATGTAATTTGTTTAAAAATCGATCAACACATTCTCGATATATTAAGCATCAAAGTCCTGAAGCGAGAGTCTGAGTAGCTCAGTCGTTAGAGTCGTGGGCATAGGCCCAGGCGACCTGGGTTCAAGCCTCGAGTACCGTAAATTTTTTTCACTCATATATTGCTTTGATTTACGATGTTATCTTTAAAATGATGGGTTTTATCTATCTACTCAAAAGTCGAACATCTATCTTGAATTCATTAAATGAAAGTTAATTTTTTTTTTAATTTTTTAAATCTATTTAAATCGAGTTAAAATGACCCCAGACTAATTCTTAATCATGATATCTAAGTTGCGCTTGCAATTCTGCGTCTGATGACATCTTTTCCGAATTGATTAGATGAAAATTAAATTTTTCAAAAATTTTAAACTCATTTAAATCGTGTTAAAATGACCTCAGACTACTTTTAAACCAGCATATCTAAGTTGTGCTTGCAATTCTGCGTCTGATGACATCTTTCTCGAATTGATTGGATGAAATTTACATTTTTCAAAAATGTTAAACTCATTTAAATCGTGTTAAAATTACCTCAGACTAATTTTATAAAATTATATCTAAGTTGCGCTTGCAATTCTGCGTCTGATGGCATCTTTCTCGAATTGATTGGATGAAATTTACATTTTAGATTTTTTTTTTTCAAATTCTAAATTTATTCAAATCGTGTTAAAATGACCTCAGACTAATTTTAAAACATGATATTTGTAATGCTTTTGCATTTCTGCGACTGATGATATCTTTTTCAAAATCATTGGATGAATTATAAGATTCTCGATATTTTTAAACTCATTTAAGTCGACTCAACATGACACCAGACAGATTTAAATCTCAGTCAAAATCTCATCGGATAGCATCTTATGAGAAATCGGACGGAAGACCCACTCGTTGCTCGCAACGAGATCTCATCTAGTTTTATTTTATTTTTTATAATGCAAGTGTTAAATAATAATGTGTGGGATTTATAAACATGGACTGTGTCTATTGATGTTTAAAGAAGTCAGATTTTTTTTCAGTAATAAGCAGGTTGCCGTTACAAAACATATAAAATTCTTACCTTCTCTCAATATTTAACGAATATTTGAGGATGGTAGCAGATCAAATTTAGTAGAAAAACATAATTTTGAGATGCATGTTTTAATTATAACTGGGAGCAGAGGGGGGAAATGGAACTCTTTCATTACAAGCGGAAATAATGGGGAGCAGTGTCTTAATACAAATGGAAATATAACTAAAACCATGTCCTATTTCTTTAAAATCTGTTTAAAACATGTTTGAACAAAAACGTCACTCGCCAGAAAGTGCTACGAGATTATGTTTTATACAATGATCTATATGGAAACACAAAACACATGTTTTGAAGAGTCTCTAAACAAAAACAGTAATTTTGAAAGATTATAAATAAGCATATTAAGCAAATGTCACAAAAGCACGTTAAATTCAAATCCCGAGAAATATATGTTCAATAGTGTATATCTTCTTCAGACAACTTCCATGACGTCAATCATAGTGATACGGTGTAAAAAGGTTTCCAATCTGATCACCTGCTCATTCTTGTTTTCAAAGTTTATTTTCAATACATTTGAACAATTTAATAGAGGTATAAAGTATTTGAGAGTACTCGTAACCTCTAGGCTGGTAACAAACGAACAAGGAATAAATGTTTTATGTTAAATAATGTGCGCGTCTTTGTATCTTAAATCAAAACATTTAAATTTCCTGAATATTTTTTTACATTTATTTCTGTCTGTGGTTTTGAAAAATATTTGATATTCTGATAATGTCTAGAATAAAAAGGTTCTAAAAATATCTGCAAATTAATTGATAAGCGATAAGGGTATGTCCCTTGACTTCTGTCATCATTTCTTAAGGAATGCGTTAGATAAAGTTTAACTTTGCTTCAATGAAGGCGACACATTCTTTTAATAAATGACATTTTTTATAATGATAGTAGATACTGTAATCCACATACCATTATTTGTAGATCGTGATTTTTTCATGCAGCCGTTTAAAAATTAGTGATATTCATCTCTGACAAATTGTATGATCTAAAAAAAACTACATTATGTAATGGTTATTTTGTTTTTGTATAAATCATACGAAAGAATCTTGAGCATGTGTATAAAACTTAATCTGAAGAATAAGAAGTAATTTTTATAAGTCGACCTAATCAATCTATTCAATAAATACGTACGTGAATTCAACTAGTAAACATACTTTGAAATAACATGCATATGACATTGAGTTTTTTACTTTGATTACAAACGATTTCATTTCATCAGATTTCAATGGAACGATAAGTTATCAAACAAAAGCTGGTCTTAAGGAAACATAAATAAATGTTGACTTATATAACTGCGTTTGTGCACAAAACATGTAATTAAACACAGAGATTCCTGAGCAAAAATAGTTTTCAAAATCTTCTGACTTTAAATTCGTTTGGCCGAAACGGTGCTCAGCCTAGCCCCCGATTAACCATAAACTCAGAGTGTAAGCCGACCGGTTCATTTGTGTTAGAACCAGTTACTGTAAACAAACTTTTTCGCGAGCGAAAAAATTTTGCAAGATTCGCAAGGGCCTTGTCCATGCAAACCAGCCTTTATCGTATGGTTGTAAAAACAACACGGGTCTAGATAAGGCTTACTCGTGAAATTTATTCGTCACCAATCAGTGTATCTCCAGTATATCACGAAGTCATGTCCTCGCGATTGAAAGTTGGTTTTCACTACTCAACATACAACTGTACCCAAAGAATAAATTTGACCGGGTCATGATGACATGAGTCAATATTTTATGCTGAAAGTTTCAGGGTTCTCTGTTGGTTGCACGCGTAGAGTGCATGAAGAAGACTTTTCAATACACGTCATTGGAATATTATGGGTATTTCCTTTCTGGATTTCCTTCATATTCTATATGTTAACAAGATATCGTGAATGATTCATGCAGTCTTTATCTTGGATAAATATAATAGTGAGAAATACAGGCTTGCATAAATCTTTGAAAAAATAAAAAATAACATTGAATTTAAATCAAGGAAGAGAGTTGTGATGTTTGCATTAAATTCAAAGTCGTACAAATGGGATAAGTCATAATTCGAACTATTAAGCCGGTGTATATAGCTTTACATACAACAAATAACGTTTCAAAACGATAAGTCTTAATTATGATAAGTAGTACACAGATGAACGAAAGAGTTGTTCAAAAATCTTAATTGTTTTTACGATAAGTACTCAAACAAGTGACACAAACTGCATGCAACTCGGAGGTACGACAAAATATGTCATGATACACATGTAACTAGATCACTTACAGACTTTCATGCATATTTTTAGCAAGTTTATGCTATGGTATGCGATTTTAATGACATGTTATGAAGTTGTTATGTAGTGCTATGAGACTTGTATGCTATTACATGTACATGTGACATTGACATGAAAAGCTTAATGATATGGTATGAAATGATATGCTATGAAATTTTAACAAAACCGCCTCAGCAAACAGAAGAGTTCGAGAAATTTCAAAGTAAAATATCAAAAACCCAAAGTTTACCACTAATCTGCAATGTAAACTTTGTTCTGTTAACAAATATCGTGAAAAATCGAGTTTAAAATATGTCGTATGCTTTGCTATGGTATACTATGATATGCCATGACAAGTGAGGATCTAATGATATGCTATGATATTTTATGCTACGGTATGAGCTTCCAATGCTATGTTATGAGATTGTATGATATGGTATAAGCTTCCAATGCTATGATATGAGATTCCAATGATATAGTATGAGATTTAAATGCTATGCTAGGGCGTATGTTATAAAGAATAATGTTTGAATTGACCGTAGTCGTTATTACGAGAATATGAGCCATCTTTTCGAGAGAAAAAATGAATACAAGATGATGATTATAATTCGGACAAAGAACATGAAATATATGTAAGTCATGCACATTATCTTTGTCATATGTACATTGTTTTGTAAGATACATTTTATAATTACGACAAAACAGGTCGAAAGCAAAAGATGTTTCGCTATTTCTGTACGCTTCCTCGTTCGTAAGAGAAACGTTGTCGTATGTAGCTGTGAGGTAATATATGCATGTCGTGTTATAACTGCTAATTATATTTTACAAACTTATAATGTCGTAAATATTACGTATCATATTGTTCTTCAGACTTATTATCTCGTTCTTACGACTATTATTCCGTTCTAACGACCAATTATCTTAAACGTTCGATTTTGTATCTGGATTTATGACTTGGTTGCTCGTATGTAAGACTAAAGTAAATGATCATATCAATGGACAGAAAATATATTATATATTTAATTGGCATAATTCCAAAGATGTTAGAAAAGCCAATCCCCGTCATATTCTCATAATCACAAACAAATTAATAACAAAAGGAAACAAAAAGTGTATTCATATTTGAATAATACATAACTTACACATTCAAGTAAATGATTGTATCAGCGAAAACAAATAACAAAAGTTGCAATAAACATTCACATCTTTTAGCACTGAGAAAAAAACCTTGTAAATAAATCGCACTTTTCACATTCTTTTTTACATGCTTATCTCAAGCTTTTTTTTTATTCAGGTATACGCACACTTTTGAGATAATCTGATTAACATAAGCAATGAGGTTAATGTCGAAATCTAGTATATGAAAAGAGCCTACAGATTTCTGATATCTGAGATGTGAACTCTTTCAATGATGCTTCAAAACAGTAGCTTGGTTTTACAAGATGTACCGGAGCTTAATTTTAAGTAAACACATTGAAATTCGTGTTTTCAACTGTCTTTTCAATGAAATATGAAGGAAAACTGCTTCATATTTCGGAGATCTTTCCGATTTTGACGAATGAAATACATCCAAAATGTGTACAGTCTCTATAAAAACAGCATATAAAATTATTTTGACCTCTTCTTTCAAATGATAAATTGAACATAAGTATTGGAATTACTTCTTATAGGATTTTCAATGAAATGTCAAGAAATTGTTTTATTTTCTATATAATTCTCTTATATTCTTAATTACGGGGAAAAGATATATCAAATCAATTATGGCGCCATAATGGATCTTGCACCTAAAGATCATCTGCAATCATTTACTAGATCTTGACCTTATGCCAAAAAATACAATTATTTCCATAAAGTATGTCATGACATGTGCATAAGCAATAGTAACTGACAAAGTAAATACGTTGAGATCATATATTACGAGCATAATATATTCATCTTTACAAGATAGTTTGAATTTCAAATTTGATTGATTGACTGATTGAAATATAAACTTCAATGAAGCTTAATTCAAGTGACATCATCAAATATATTTTCACAAAACAATCTGAATAAGCCTGAATTGCTATATGGATTTCGATAAATGTACTGTTTTTGTTATATGGAAAATATATCACTGTTTCATTAATAACCGATCTCCATGACTATTAGCGGTGGTAATGTCGCAGGTTTTCGCCGATAGTATTATTCCTTCTTCAGGATCTAGCCTGCCACTTTGATTGACTAACGAACCACCTGAAAAGTTATTTTCAATAGCATATAATCTTTTTGCACTTATCATGTTATCATATGAAATTCAAATAAAATACACAATCTTTAAAAAGACGAAATGTTTTACCCTCTCTTGCCGTCCTAAGTCTTTCATTATTTGTAGAAGCACAGTACAGCAGAAACATACCTGTAACAAAATATACAGAAAACACGTAGAAATATATACTATAGAGAGCTACTTGACGACTTTAAGACGACTTTCGGGGTTTATCCATGCTCCAATCAAATGTTGTTACGATTTGCGGTGTATTTAACAAGACGTTTAATGATACTTACGTTTTACTGAAGTGCATGCATCATGTGTTGGTCGACCACATGAGGTTTGCCCTCGACCAATGCGTCGAATACCAAGGAAGATTAGCAGGACAATTACAACTGCCATAGGGACACCTACACCAATCACTATGCTGTTTTACAGAACGAAATAAGTACTTAAGATTCGTTCGGAATGTCAAGTATTTTATAGATGGTGACTTTACAACAATAAGGAAACTTACCTTATATTAGATTCGGTGTGTGAAGATCCATTTTTCTGTTGAAGAACCCTACTGATATTTGACGTTTTGTTGGATGATGGAAATTGGAAGTAAGTGGTTATAAAAGGTGCTTCTGTTGTTTTTGGCATTTTACTTATTTCTTTAGATCTTTTGACGTATTCATAACACTCAGGATCTGTCCATTCAATAAAAGCAATCTTTTTTCGATCTTGAATTTTTATTAAAACTTGCAACATCTTAAAAGAATATTTTTAATTTAATTTTCTAGCTGTGTATCTAAACCATTATTTTTTTGTTTTCAATCAATGCCTAGCATCATACAGAGGTCATTAATTATTGAAGAAAAACTCGTGGTACTTACATCTGAATGCTGTACTGGACTTATACATAGATGGACATTGTTCACATTTTGCATCAAAATTTCGTTGTATTGTATTTCCTCCAACATTAAATTCTGTGCACACGTTTCCTGAAATGAGAGTTTTGATCATGAATGTATCAATCAATCCAACCTTCATAGTGTAAACATGATAACTTCGCTTACGTTTTATATTTGATTCTTTTGTTCGAAATTATATTTAAAAGAAAAAATGCATATTTTTCATCACAACTTTGCGAAATTAAAAGTGATTGGCAAAATGTTTAGGATTCCAATATTAAACGTCACTGTGAAGCTTACCCAGAACATCCTTCATTAAATTAAACAAATACATGTTACAATCTTTTTGCGATGACATGACTGTATGTATTGATTTACCAACTATAAGTTTGCTAGGCGCGCATACTTCAACTGTTGCATTTTTCCAAGCATTTATAACACAGTGATAAATGTAGGTATGACACGGGTAGGTGATGTTTTCACAGTTTTTCCTTGCGGCCGCTTTTTCCCACTCGTCGTCTGTTCGTGGACATGATAAAACAATCTCAGCGGTTTCCTTGGCTGGTGGACAACTTGCCTATAAGGTGATTCAATTTAAACATTGACATCTGACTCGATATGTACCAATTGAACAACTATTCCAAAGAAAAATTATTTTTGCAGCTAATATATGAAATAAAACATTTACTTATATATTTACCTTTATATTTGATACTAATCCACAGATTGCATATAAAAGAGTAGGAATAGTAAAAATGTTAAAATTAAACATATTAATTTCACTCTATTTCAATCCTGCACACTGATATCAAGGTCCGAAAAGGAAATCAATAACTCATGAGTTCACAAGATGACAATAAGCTCAAATACGATAGAACTGTAGAAGTTGCTGAACTTCTGTCAGAACGGTATATCTGTAATATAGTGGTACATTTGAAGTGTACAAGAAACGAAATACCCGGTATCATCAATACCGAACTATCATAACATCATAGGTTTTTTAAGGGTATTCCCTTTATCCGTGTGATATTCTTTAAATTTTGATTGGTACGAGCAGATGACTCATGCATCGTTTTTTTTTTACAGGTTTGGTAGCCAATATAAAAGAGAGGTTTTGGTTCTCAAGTTATATACGTTACAAATGTAACTTGTACAGTGATTTAATGACTGACGTACATTACTCTAATTCCTCTGTTTACACGTGCATGAAAAAATTAGATAGTTTTATGATGCTGATTTCTAAGTAAGGTAGAACAATGCATCATTGATCTGTTATCGAGCACATCCGGAATGCAGTTTTGTGTTTTGTTTACGTTAGTGCTGACAGGTCAACTTATTGATTATTCACATATAAATAACGATGATAAAAAATCTAATTTTTTTGTACAAAATTGTGATCGTTTGTAGTTATTACAAACTGGTTGACAATTTGACATTTGCTTGTTAAAACTGTTGAATTTGATTTAGGGGGGGAGGGGGTTGTTGTAGTTGGGTTTTTTTTTTTTGTGTGTGGTTTTTTTTTTGTTTTTTTTGTTTTTTTTTTTGTTTAACAAAGAAGCACTGTTTCGCCACAATAAACTTGTAAGAAGTTTTAGGTGATTTACCAGCTTTTTACGTTAATTGATTATACCTACATGTATAAGGATTAATGTCTTTTACGTTTATTTGTACACAACAGAAACTAATATATTTGGCACATTGGAATGCAAAAGTCTGACTTGTTATTCATCATAACATTTCAATTGAATCGGTATTCAGAAGTCCCTTACAAGGTACAATAAATTATGAGCTTCCATTTCATTGGTAAAATATAACTATCTATCGATCCAAAGTGGATTGTCTTCAATAAACACTGTAATAATAGTAATAATACTGTAATTTAAAAAAAAAATGTATTTTACAGTTAGGTTTAAGCTGTACAGTGCAGCTAATTGCGTGGTCCTTATATTATTTTCCTCCTATTACATGTATTAAGTTATGCTCACATTTCATTTCTGATCAATTTGAACAGAATCATAATTTTACATAGCTGTTTGAATTATACATTGGCTATGTTGATCCATATAACTTTCTCTTTATATTCCAAAACTTTAGTGAATACATATATATGACATTGAAACAAATGTTTTACGCTTAATTCCATTTCATTTACTTTTATCTTAACAAATGCTGCATGAAGAGATCATATTTAAAGTTATAATGCATTGATCATAAATCGGAGTTCAATTTTATCGATCATATATGATCATGATAAAGGAAATCTTGAACAAAACTAAATGATATATTTGTAGTAACAGCATGGTAGTTCTGAACAGGTGTCTCACATTTTCGTGAACCACGTTGTAAAAGTTGATGAATTATGATGTAAGATGTAATCATGCTTACGATATGTTTCAATTTAATTTCAGTCAAATATCACTGAGAAAGATATCAAGAGAGAGAGAGAGAGAGAGAGAGAGAGAGAGAGAGAGAGAGAGAGAGAGAGAGAGACTTTTAACTTGTGTAACTTCTGCTATAAAATAATCATACTTGACATGAACAAAATTTGTTCTATAAGGGACAAGGGCCGTTTGCCGTACACCTGACTATGCAAATTCTTGTTTAACGCAGTTATGCAAGATATACTTTCGGTTCGTCTTCAAATGGGTTTTAAAATATCTAGAAGGTAATATCGCATACACATGCTATACTATATGATAAACATGGCCCAGTGTAACTTTCCTGACATCCAATAATTGTCTCTTATTAGAATGATTTCTTCATAAATATGAGCGATTTGTGTACACATAACAATATTCATTTTATTTAATAAATATCAAGAGAGAGAGAGAGAGAGAGAGAGAGAGAGAGAGAGAGAGAGAGAGAGAGAGAGAGAGAGTCAATTTCTGGAGATGTCAATTTGCGCAGTCTACTACGGAGCGATATGATGTTTAACATAAATTCTGATATTTTTGACGTTCCTACCATGGGTAAAACCCCTGTCACATTTCCAAAATCAAACAAAGGGCAACGGTTTTTGAGGCAAAAAATTGGATTAATCGGGCGACAGTCCGCAATTTATCAGTCTTTATTTTGGCCGATATCGACCTTCTTTTTAGTCGGTGAACCAATTATGTGTCCTGCGGGCCACGTTTTAATTTTTTCTGAGTCGTTGGCTAATATATTCAGTTGAATAAACCGTCGAGCAACCCTAGATCATCGTCTGTCCGTCGATAGACAGATTTTAGGCATTTGGCATTAGGATTTTCCTTAAATGTCGGCCGGCAGACACCGATTGACGACTGAAAAACGACAGAGGGTCGACTGGTCTTTGGGGACGATTTTGACAAATCGGCTGATGGACGACCGACCATATAAATACGAATTACGTGAAACTTATAATGTCTATTAGTTGATAAGCGGAGGCCAGGCGGACAGTGCAATGATGCAGACTTTTTTTTTTAAATGAGTTGAAGCAATGCCTACGTCGTAATTGGTGAATATGCAGCAATCGCGAAATTGTTTAATATGTAATGGACCAACTGTAAAACTCAAACTGTGGCTCAACGTTCGATGAACGAGTGACAATTCACCGACTATTAACTATTCAAACTTTTGAAGATATTTGTCATGCACATTATCTCTGAAATGTGTAAGATACATCTTAATTATGTAATTATGGTCAAACAGGTCAAAAGCAAGAGATCCTTCAAGTAGTCGCTTTTGTGGTACGCTACATCGTTCGGAAGAGAAACGCAGTTTCTCGTAGTGTATATACAAGATAATACATTTATGTCATACACGTATTATAGCTAATGCCTATGTTTTTCAAACTTAAAATGTAAATATAACATATCACATTGTTCTTACGACTGAGTACCTCGTTCTTGCCACTTGTATCCCTTTCTAGCGACCAATTATCCTAAACATTCGATTTTGTATCTCGTTTGGGGACATAGTATATCGTATACGTACGACTTAGTGAATGATAATTTCAATAGACAGAACGTAAATAGTATATTTTATTGGCGTGATTCCAAAGACGTTAGTGATAGAAAAGGTAATTTATGTCGTATTCACATTAACAAATTAGCAACAAAAGGAAACAACTTGTATTCGCATTTGTATAATACACAACTTACACACTAAGTAAATGATTGTATCAGCGAAAACAAATAACAAAATTTACAATAAACATGCATATCTTTTGACACATTCTAAATAACAATGCACTTTTAAAAATCTTTTCTACATGCTTAACTCTTTTCAGCGTGCATGTACAGGTACACTTTTGGGGAAATCTTCATAACACAATTACGATAAGACAAAACATATACAACGTTTTCGATAAAAGTACTTTCTGACACTCATAAGCTGACAACGCTTATGAATTGAGATCATATATAACGTAACGAGTAAATAAACGCAATGGGTGGTATAATATCTCCATTTTTACAATATACTGTAAACAGGGAAATATTCGCCTCCGTTTTATTTTCGCCAATTTCACCCTCGTTGTCAACGGGGGAATTCAAGACTGGGCGAAATGCAAGGCTTAAATTATTTCTCTTATAAAACAACTTTTTCTGGACGAATTCAATTAAGGCGGGGCAAAACCGTTTGCAAGTAAAGAAGGGCGAAAATAACCCTGTATACAGTAGTTTAAATTAGATTGAGTGAGTGAGTGAGTGTATGAATGAGTGAGTGAGTGAATGAATAAGTCGGTAAGTGAATGAGTCAATTAGTCAGTAGATGATTGATTGATAAATAAGCTTTATAGCTTTATAAATTGTAAAATACGTCAACAGTTTCTTGAAGCTTTGTCAAAATTATATTATCATATGAATGTCATTAGAAGCAATTGAGAAAAAATCCAACTAAAATACATAGAAAATCAATGTACATTGTATTACAAATGATAAGTGGTGATAACGAACAATCAATCTTGAAATCAATCTTGAAAGCCTTACATTTGTATATGTGTTTTTGTTTGAGCAAAAATAAATGTCTCAATTTATTTCATAACATATTTGCATGGTCAATCAGTGGTTGTAATCTCATTTCCTCCGTGAGTGTTTTTCTTTGAGTATCAACACTGCCATTTTGGTCGGCCAGTGAATCAGCTGAAAAATTATTGCAATTCATACACTAAAGTTGTACTATGCATGTTTAAATCCATACAAATGGGATGTGTATATTAAGCTTTTTAAGAAGCGATAAGATAAATAATAGTGACAATATCAAACGTATTTGTTGGTTTACATGGCATTGTTTTTTCTTATTTTATTGAAGAATGAATTTACCTGCACTTGTTGTCTGTTTTGTAGGAATACAGTACGATAAAAGCGTACCTATAACAAAATATACACAAAACGCATAGAAACATGTATAAAGAGCTACTCGACAAATTTAAGGGTTTGTTTATGCTAGACACAAGTGTTGTAATGATTTACAGTGTATCTAAGAACACGTTCATTGGTTCTTACGTTTCACTGAAGAGCATGCATCCTCTGTTGGTCGTCCACAGGAGGCTTGCCGTCGGGCATTGCTTCGAAAACCAACGAAGATTAGCAGGACAAATATAACTGCTATAGGAACACTGACACCAATCACTATTCTGTTTTACATGACAAAAAAAAGATCACTTGAAATTCGATTGGAATGTCAAGTATTTATAAGTATTCTGTATGGTTACTCTACGACAGCATGAAAACTTACCTTATATTAGACTCGGCGTGTGAAGACCCATTTTGCGCTTTACTCACGTATTCATAACATTCAGGATCTGTCCATTCAATAAAAGCAATCTTTAATTGATCTTGAATTATATCCAAAATTACCATTCAAAAAGACTTTTTAATGGATTTTATTTTACAGCTTCATATCTAAACCAATGTTATTTTGTTTATAATCAATACATAGCATTATACTGAGGGTATCTATCATATTAAAGGAAAATTCCAGGTACTTACATCTAAAAGCATTACTGGACGTATACACATCTGGACATTTTTTACAATGAGCTTTAGAATTTCGCTGTATTTTATTACCTCCAAAATTGAATTCTGCGCAAACATTTCCTGAAATAAGAACTTATGTCATGAATGTATCAATCAACTCAACCTGCATAATGTATGGATTACGGAGACATTTTCATTACGTTTAAAATGAGTGTCTCACTTACAAAAAACTTTAACTCAAAAGTAATTTGTATGTTTTGTTAATATATATTTATCACAATTTTGTAAAGTCGAATATAAACAGTGATTGAAAAATATTTTAATTCTTCAATGTTCAAAAACGTCCGTTACAATCTTTTGAAATTATGTATTTATTTACCAATTATACGTCTGATTGGCGCACATACTTCAACTGTAGCATTCATCCACGCATTTATAACACAGTGATAAATGTAGGTACGACAGGGGTGTGTGATATTTTCACAGTTTTTCCTCGCGGCCGCTTTTTCCCATTCTTCGTTTGTTTGTGGACAGGATGAAACAACTTCTGCAGTTTCTTTGGCCAGTGAACATTTTGCCTATAAAGTGATTCAATTTCTCGATATTCACTTCTCGATATATAACAGTTTAACAATGTGTTTGAAAAGCTATTCCGTTAGAAAAAATCTTTTTACAGCTAATATATGAGATAAAAAAATATATATTTACCTCTATCTTTGAAGCCAATCCACAAATGATATATATTAAAAGAGCAGAAATCGTGAAAATGTTAAAATTAAACATGTCAACTGCACCGTATATTTTTTTTAAAGTCGGTGCAAGTTTGTTATTCTGCACACATTAAGGTCCATAAAGGAAATCAAGAGTTCATGGGTTTTGCAAGATGATAATAATCTCAGTGCCGAACACGATATACTGACTGATGTTACTAGTCAATACAAAGTACTTCTGTCAGAAAAGTGTGTCTGTATGAAGTAATGGTATATTTGAACCGTATATGAACATATATATCCCTAGTCTTTAAAACTGTTATTATAATGTTATGGGTTTTTTAAGGGTATTCCCTTTTTCCGTGTGCTATATTTTAAATTTTGAATAATAAGCAGATGAATCATACATCGCTATCTTAAAGTTTAAATTACCAATGTAAAAGAGCGACTCTGGTTCTACATTATTATGTTAACTTGTACAATAATTAATCGAGGCGCAACTGCCGTGCATTATTTTGATTCTTCTGTTTACACGTGCATGAAAAATAAGACATTGGTATGGTGTTGGTTTCTGAGGCATGATAGTAAATGTAGAACGGTACATCATTGATCTGTTATCATGCACATCAGGAATGCAGTTTTATAATTCGTCCATAGGTGTTCATATACGTTAGTGTTAGCGGGTCAATTATTGATTATTCATACATGTACGCGTACTGAGTATATCACGATGATAAGTAATTCCTTGTTCAAAAAAAGTTGTACATGTAATAATTTGACGTTTGTTCTTTATAACTATCGAATTTGATATCAGGATTTTCAGTAACAAGTAATATCGTAAAAATTATTTGAAAATATATAAACACTGCCTAATTCCGGGCTGACCATTAAATGAATTACTCAAAATTACAGAAATTTCTCGGAATTTGTTGTACGAATGATAAAGAGGTATTACTTATTTCATGGTGCGCTGACTATGTTATACCAGAATAAACACTGGGTCATGAGGCATCAGTGTGCGATGCGTGGTATCTCTATCTTTGAATTTTTATCGAAATAAACAGTGTAACATGATCTTACTAGCGTCAAATTTTACTTCCTGGAATGTGTGTTTGTTGTTGTTGCTGTTTTTTGTCCTTTGTTTGTTTGTTTGTTTTTTTTTTTTTGCTTTTTTTTTTTTTGTTTTTTTTTTCTTTTTATTGGGGGTGGGTGGTTTGTTTGGGGTTTTATTTGGGGTGAGAGTGTGAGAGAGTAGTGTGTGTGTTTGTGTTTGTGTGTGAGTATGCTTTTTTTCAATTAAGCATAGTCCGAAAAGATAAAGATAAAATTTAACAATTACCGTTTTTCTTGAATTTTGTGGTCCTAATATCATTTCCTCTTTTAAATTATGTGCATTTTGGTTGAACTTATACAATATTTTTTTATGCTATATGATTTTTTTGTTCACTATGTTAAAAAAAATTATGGTATTCATATACCTGTGTATACATACTGAATCAAATGTATTCCGATTTATTTTACGTTTCATTTTATCTCAATCAAATATAAGCTAATCATATCCTGTAGAAGGAAATTCTCATTATAATTCCATTCAATTAATAAAAAGGATTACAATGCAAGCTTATTGATCATATATAAGTAAACGTAGGGGAAATCTTACACAGAAAAAAAATAAAGCACACATGTAGTTATCAAGAGTTATCTTCCATTTTTCGCAATTTTCGTTTGTACATATGTTGTAAAAGTTAAGAATCACATGAAATTTGTTAAAAGATGGAAGTATTGCTATGATATCCTTTACAGTCATTCTCAGAATTGCTACTCCATTACACTGGTCATGTTGTTAAAAAATTAAGTTCGCTAGATTGTTTTAATAATTTGGTTTTCCAGATGAACATCATCTATGATGTTTTTCCTGAAAATTACTCCCACATCCCTGTTGTATTTTAAAAACTATGTCAGATTTTTTGCATGATGGGTTAAATCATGGTAACGGATGTTAATCTCATCAAAACAGTGCTTTATTTCAGCAATAAATAAATCTATAGTTCACTAAATCTATAATTTCAAATTATAAAGACGTTTATTACTGAAACATTGAAAAGCATGATCATTTTGTTTTAAAACTGCAAAAATATCGAATGCGCAGCACGAGTGTAAATGGAGGATAATTTGCTTATCGACACCAGATCATCTTTAAGTCTGTTAATGCATGATAATTACTTTAATTTGAGAAACATATAGTTGCCTCTTGAAAGCGAATTTATGTATGCTTGAAATCTCTGTGAAAGGATATTGTTCATAAAAACATAAAATGAAAAGACTGTTACAAAATTGAAAGTTAAGTGGATGTTAAATGAAACTTCAAAATACATTTCTTTTTATAAGAAAAGGGAATTATGTCTTCAATAAGTAATTCAATATTGCTTATAATATTATTATTAGTTTGTAGAATAATGGTAATTGACAGAAAATTTAAAACATATAGGACTTTTTCCGGTAAATTCATAAAGTAAATATCAGACATTTTAATTTTTCAGGAGGGATCCGGACCCCTCCCCTTCCCCCTCCCCTCTAGATCCACACAAAATATTTCATTCAATAAACTTTTCTTTTTTAAAAATTGCTTAAATCATTGTACAAGACATTAATATTGAAATGTGTCTTTTTCTACATTGTATATAAACAATAAAAAACACTTTGCCGATAACAAAAATAATTTAATTGAATCTTTGTGTGATAAAGCCAGGAACGGGCGTTGTATTATAACTTCTTGAAATAATACAAAGCTCTTTAACATTCGTTACCATTACTTTTTTTAAAAATACTTCGAGTCAATGAATATTTTTACAAAAAAAATAAAAATAAAATATACATAAACACAGTTTTCAATGGATGTCGTTATTATGATTTGTATATACACTGTACATCTACTCAACTTATGTGCATTGTCAAAAAAAACAAACATATATTTTATATGATCGATAATCGAATACCGGTATATGCATTAATTAAGATATAAACTTTAAATTAAAAATGTTGTGATCTTTCAAAAATGGTGTTGTTGTGGTAAATTCGTTCTTGCTTGTGTTTGTTATTTTACTGTTACATCATGGTTGCCTAGATATTTGAAAATTCACGGTAAGTAATATTTGTTTCGAAATTAAAAAGATTGTAACGCTTGTTAACGGTAAAGCTTGTTAAGAAAAAGTGTAATATTTTACTGTTTTTCTTTACATGATTGCTTATTTTAGTTCGAAAATCGCCAAAACATAAAGCTATACAACTATCCAGAAGATTTATACGGTGGGGATATTCAGAGTATATTGTTTACGCAGAGAAAGAGCGGTAACGCTTGTTAATCCTTAATCATATGACAGTGGAGAGAATCGGATAGATTCCGAGTTTTTCATCAATGCAAATCCATAAAGTATAAACGGATCTTATACTTAAATGCCTAAATAATAGATATATTCAGATGAAACTTGATTCACATAAGATCCTTTTTAGCTTAATTTCTATCGGAGGGTAAGTTTTGGTTACGCTTGTTAATGCTAACATTGCGACATGTTTTATCAATCCTTGATTCATTTTTTTTTTCTTTCCGGACTTCGATAGCTGAAAAATGGACAACCATTATCATTAGTCTACATAACGACATATGGAAACCACCATGACATCTATAATTCTGCTGTTAAAATGATAATACTACATTTAAAAACATAACGGCAATTTATTGTAAATAAATTGGATATAAACCCCTTAAATCATTTATTGCAAAACATGTATAATTTTATCCCATTACTTCAAGAAAGAACGATCTTAACTTGAGCGACAGCGATATTTCAATTTGGAGTCATATAAATGAGAATGACTGTTTAGTCTGATACATGCAATCAATGTCATTGAGAAAGACATGTAGACAAATGGATATACAAATAAATGGAGAGAGAGAGAGAGAGAGAGAGAGAGAGAGAGAGAGAGAGAGAGAGAGAGATTTGAAACTCATTCATACTTTAGATACGTACATGACACAACAAAATATTTTAATGGGACACGAGGCGACCTTTCCTCATGCTTCTGCGTCTAACATTTCTTGGGGAAATTTTCATTTACAATTACCCAATGTGATGCAGTTACGCCCTGTAATACTTTCGCTTCGTGACCAATAAGTTTTTTTTTAAATATCTAGGAGGTAATATGATATCCATATGATACAGTATATGATATGATATCCATATGATACAGTTTATGATGCGACCTTTGGTCACGTCCCTGGCATCTTATCGTACAGCTAGCGTGTTGTTGTCTTTTTAAAAGTAGAATGAGTTGGTCATGAATATTGTAGATTGTTTCGTTTTCGTTATAGTTCACAGTTCACGCTGGATTTATAGGATACACCTATCTCCTACAAGTGTCACGTACTCTCACGTGAAAACCATAGCTAAATCTCCCAATGTCTGGTCAGCTCTGTCACTGGCATGCGAGAAGAATCGATCGACTGTATCGTTAAAATCATCTCCTATCATTAAACTTAATCAGTTAAGTCTCTCTTTAGATAGACAGATCGATGCATTTCAGAAAGATTGCAATCTTTGCAAGAATGTGTATACGTAATGTAGCGTTATTTAAGAGACAGACAGACAGTCATTAGGATTCAAAATATACGATCTCTATTTTTAAAACTGCATTAAATGCATTATATTCTCATTCTTAAAAATAAAAAAAAATAAAAAAAAAAAGTATTGTAAAAGTATCATGACCCTTTTAATGCATATTTTATGAGGTATCAGCATCGATTGTAACATATCCTAAAATAGGCATGCATCTTAAGAACACTAGTATTCCTTTAAAAGTTATATTCATGTAAAAAAAAATCTTCATTTATTAATTTTAAAATCATTGTACGGAATTTAAAAAGGGATATCAAAAACAAATATGTTTTTTCCCATCCATGTTCATTTTGAAATTGGGTTATAGAACAACATAATTATAACATCAATGCAGGTCTATTATACTTTCGTTTTCAATAAACTGTTAATGATATCAGTATAGTTATGTCACCAACGATATTCAATGCATGTTATAAAAACGAAGTAATCGATCTAAAGGGTTTCACACTGACTTCAGAGAGAGAGGGAAAATAAATCATCGAGACCAAACTATTCTGAAGATATTTTAACGATCCAATTTTCACGTTCTCTTTTTAAACACAGCCTTTTAATAGAAAACAGAAAGATCGTTACTAGAATTTTTTCGCCGTGTTTGCGAAGCAACACTTAGAATTGGTTCCCCGCCGAGAAACACAATACCCTGCTTCTAATACCTGCAGAGTTGGGTCAATATAGGACGGTATGCAGGGTATAGTTTCATGTAGCCCCGTCTGTGTTGGTAGCTTTGATCAACTACAGACATTTAAACAATGGAATTTAAACTTAAGTTAAATTAAAGTTACTGTTTTTTTTCTCTAACGTGGAGGAATCATTAGTTGAATAAGCCGCTTATTTCGCTAAGTTACCGAATCACAAGAAACTTGTATTCGATCGGTCGACCCGAAACGAAGCCAGTACAAAGACCGCGGAACACTCTTTTAGTAGTGGTTAATGTGCAGTGGATGGCTCTACTCAAGCCGAAAGAAATGAATGAAATGGTTGGCATCTGCTTATGTTTATATGTATTGTGAAGTTAAATTGAAAGGATTTTTATATTTGATTTCCAGTTAGGAAAATTTGTGAACTTCTCAATTTTTAATTAAATATGTCTGACCGGGGTAGTTCTAGGAGCCCGGGAGAGATTGTGTATTCCTATTCCCAGGGAACGCTAGTCAGATCACGAGACATGGAGAGCGATTCAAATCGCCGGAGACGTCAGCCGAGAGAGAAGGAAAAAAAAGTGATCATCTTGCGTCAAAATGGACGATCAGTTTACAGAAATTCACCGGAACCGGAAATAATCAGAGAACGTCGGGTTGTAAGATCCGTATCAAATCCCACATACGTGTCAGGTCCGACGGGGTATGTTGTTCGTCGGGCAACGAAGTCGTCAAAAAGTTCATATTCATCCAGAACCGGAACCAGAAGTACTACGCTGACAAGCACAGGATCATCCGGCAGCTACACAGATACATCTGAGACTTGTAGCACGTGCTCGGTAACTGATAGTACATCGTCCTATGACAGAAGACCTGTGTTGATTCGTCGCCGCACAGTGCGACAGCGACTTCCGTCGGATGAGATAGAAGGGTATGCAGCAAGACAGTTCCGGTCCCAAAATCCCGGATCTTGGAGAATTATCCGGCAGAGAGAGCCTGAATCGCATCGCGTTGTTGAAAGAGAGAGATATGGAGAACCAGTTTACACAGAAGTACGGAGAGTAAAAGAAACTGCACGTAAAGCACCAAACCAACAGGCCAGTAACAAGGAAGATGGCGGGTCGGCCTCTGAATCAGAATCTGAGGACACCTTCACAGATGCAACATCTCAGAAATCTGTTATTGAAAAAAGATTCCAAGACCGCATGGATGAGTACAGGTCGCAGAAGTATCGCAACGTAGCGACCCAAATGATCACACACTATGTGCCACAAGAAGAAGAACCAAAGGAGGAAATCATCACCCACAATGTAAACACACAAACGGTGGAACAGGAAACAAAGCGTCCCCCAAAACTCCCGAAAGATAGATACAAAACGGCTATTATCATACCGGAGCCCCCGCCAAAGGCATACCATACGGATGATGAGATCGAAGTTGTTGTGGAGAAAGATCCGGGCCTAACAGAGGAGATAGTGAGGAAGCCGGAACCACCTCTTATTCTGATTCAAGAGATCGATCTCCGGCCCCCTCCCCCGGAGCCCGCCCCCGTCAAGGATTTCGGACCAAAGAGAAAATATATCCCTCCGCCTCCGGTAAGTTTGCATTTTTTTAATTTTCTTTAGATAGTTGTTATGCATTTGTCTTGTGAAGTAAGAGAGATCTGACGAAAAGAAAAAGAGAGAGGAAGGAAAGAGGTACGAGGATAGAGAGAGAGAGAGAGAGAGAGAGAGAGAGAGAGAGAGAGAGAGAGAGAGAGAGAGAGAGAGAGAGAGAGAGAGAGAAATGGAGTTACATGCGGAAGAGAGGGGGACAGGAATATACTAGTAGAAAGCAAGAGAGAACAAAAAGGAAATTGGTAAATAAATAGAGAGAAAAATGCCACGAACGTTTGCTAAAAAAATACTGTCCTCCTTTTAGTAAAGAAATTATTATAGGTTGTTCCAAAGAAAGCGTTCATTCTCCCTACCAATTTAGGATTATAACCATACAATTGAGTTTTAATTCGCCTGTCTGACCTGACACACAATAGATGTATTTTTGATACCTGTTTGCGGTCTCAAAATGTTTATTCATTGATTTAAATCCCTTATAAAAAAATAAACACCTTAACCGGACAATCAAAGAAATGAGTTGAATCGCTGGTTGATCTAGTTGTATAGTTATATTGAATTTGGAGACGCAGATCAATAGCAATTTAAAATTGTACACGGGTAGAGGCACACACATACACACAAACAAACAAATCACAATATTTGTCAATTAAACAACCACAGTAGTGACATAATTGAAGTACACAGTTTAATGTGAAACTACAAATTATCATTTATTTCTGCGTTTTTATCACTTGTGTACATACATATAATATTTACAAAACTCAAAATTACATATTGTATAAATCATAGCTTTAACCTAAATGAATTGATTAAAAGCAGCACATAGTCTCACACTAAGTTAAACTGGACAGGAGTTTGTTTACACCAAATATACCCGGGTACTGACATGAAGATTTAAAAGTGTTGAGGGACAAAGAAACATAATGCATGCATGTACATGCATTTTACTTCCGCGTGCTGGCGCATTTTGTATATCACCTACTTTTCTTACAACGATATTGCCGATACAATTTCTAACACATTTAAATGTTTAAATTGTAAAATGTAGGTATTCAGTTTCATTTATTTCCTTGCAAGACTGAACGTAATATAGACATCACGTTCAAAATCTTCTCAACTATTTTTTTAAATCATTTTGATTTAGCGATACAAACAAAGATTGCTTTGAATATTGATTTATCTGAACGCAGAGTGGGTTTGGGTTCTATCTGATATGCAAATGAGAGTCCCTTATTTCTTCTTTGTCATTGGCAAATGTAAAATAAAAATGGAAATATTCCTTTTTTTATTTAAACTGCATGAAAGTTTTCAAATATTTATGAAAAAAAGATTTGATCATATTTTGAATATTACACTGAATGAGAGATGACTTCGCCAAAGTCATTATCCTGGCAGCAACTGTACATTTCTTTTTCAAAGCCTATCCTATGCAACATAATACAAATGTACATAATCAGTGCATTTTGACCATATTTACGTATATCCCCATGTTTTCATTACTCACCATGTCTCCTTTTTCATCTCTCTCTCTCTCTCTCTCTCTCTCTCTCTCTCTCTCTCTCTCTCTCTCTCTCTCTCTCTCTCTCTCTCTCTCTCTCAGCGACACCTGTTTATAACTCTGAAACATTGATGACAGGTTGAATATCGATCTGTTGTTGTCATAGACATAAAACAAACCCGTCTTCAACAGGATACACTTGAATCGATGTAAAATAAATTCCGATCTGAGATCGTATCCGTTCTTCGGTGTTGTACACACCTTGTAGTATTCAATAGCTGTTAAATTGACACACTATTTCCTTTTTAAACGTCTGATAGACACGATTGAATCATTCTCTTGTTTGGGGACTATATGGGTCGTAAAAATCCGAGCAGTTTTGGAGGGGACGGGTACATGCATTAACGAAGTGTGAACTCTTATTATGCTTGTCTGCCTTGGCAACATCTAAGGACCGTGCTAGACGGAAGGTTAATGTGAAGCATTTGAATCCTAAATGTTTGTGTATTGGATACGGTTTCCAATAATTTCTCTGTGGAATATTCTGCTAACTGAAGCCACGTAATAAAATCGAAACCTGTTGTATTCATATATTCATGTGACCGTGAGGCAGGTCTACGTGATTATGTTGATGGTTTCTTGAAAGATTCCAGTACTGTAGTGGATTTAACGTGTTAGAAACATGTTGTATACATCATCAGAGTGAAATCTAAAACAAAATCTGTGGTACAAATGTATTTTATATCATCATTAAGGACTTCAGGACGAAACTATATGAGGTAGTTCAGTGAGTATGTCTAGCGACGACTATTATTCCGATGATTCCTCGGGATTTTCCGTGGGGGGACGGATTCAACATCGGGCGGATAGAGAGGGACATCATGGTTCCACTGGACCAGGATCACGTGATGTCGGAACACAGATGAAGACCCACTATATTCTCGATCCACAGCGATATTTTGCGAGAGTTCGGGATGTTGGTACACAGACGAGAGAAAATGCCAATCACGTGATCTATAACCCCAGGATTTTGTCAAATTCATATTCCGAGGCAAAACAGTTGAAGAAACAGGAAAGGGAATACTCGTTCGTATATGATCGTAATAAGGATGAGTTATATAGAATGAGAATAAGGTTAGAACCTCGTGATGGCGATAGAGAATATGACTCCTGTTCTATGAGATCGTCTGATTCTGTAAAAGATTCCAAGTTTTCCCACAGTATTGACGAATTATTCGATGATTCGGGATACACGCGTACAGTTGGGACGCAGATGAGCACAAAATACTTGGTTCAGGAAGCCCGACCAAAGGCTATAGTAAGAGATGTTGGAATTCAAACTAAACTAGCAAATAAATACGCGCCAAGCCAAAATGAAATTGACCAGATGAGGCGTAATCGACTTCCATTGTCCAGTAATGTTGTGTGCTCACTTCCGACGAAATGGCGGAATTGTTCGGAAATGTCTGCGTCTGATACGGGTTACATGTCTGATTTCAATCGCGCATGCAAAGTATCGTCTGCACCTGATCGTTCTCAAAAACTAAATGAGACACTCAGACAAGGTAGATCTGCTCATTATGGCTGGGATAATACTTATAGGGGCTTTGACAGAAAAAATAAAGGGTCATTTCAAAGGAAAACCCAACATGGTACATGTATAGTTAGCAACAAAGGGTCCAAATTATTTAGAAAAGTTATTTCGGGTAAAGAAGTTGAAGAGCAAGCTTTGATTTCACAGAATCATTCCAACAGAAGACATAGGGGCTCTGTGTCTGAGCGCAGTGTTTCTACTCAATACTCGACATCAAACGGAAGAAGCCGATCAAAAAGAAACTCGAACAATCGAGAGGAAAGTTTCGAACTTTCGAATTTCGAATATTTGGGAGAACATTCTTCCGTTCGGTTAAAGAGTGAGATTTCGTCTACGAGCACACAGACGATAACAGAGCTCAGGGGTCCAAAGGTGTTCCGAAACCCTGCCAGGAATATTGACAGTGAGCAGCTGTCAACTGACTGTCAGCCGCTGACAGTAGGAACTAGCGTGAAGCATCATGCCAGTGACAGTGAATCTGGTATTGAAATTTTGTGTACACCGCCAATGCTTGCTCAGGAGAAAGATAACGTGTATACCAGGGACATCACCCCTACTCCCGTGGAAACTGTTCAAAGTAGTCGCCACCTTTACCAACCGAATGGAAGTCCCAGACGTGAAGTCACTGCAACAACAGTCAATACCGTTGAACGGTCCCCAAGTAGATCAGATGCTGATGTAAAGGATGATCGGTCTTATTCTGTGGAAATAGGTTCAGAGCCCGATATGATTTTAGCGGAGTTTGTAGAAAAGCCCATTAAAAAGCCACGTGTTCGGAAAGTAAAGGTATTTAAATGCTTTTGGAACTCAAAAAGGTTGATTACTGGGAAAGTTGACGACCCTGCCTTGATAAAACTTTTGAAATTATTTTTCAACAACCATTTGTTTTCTCTTTCGTATGATTTTCTTCAACCGTACAAATGCACATGGTTTTTCTTTAATACATCTACTTTATTCTTCATCAATATTTTCTGCTTCCTTTGAATTTATTTTCTAATGGCCTACGTTTTATGTATAATTGTTTGGACCATGTTAAGCCCTCAACAACTACGATATTGTAGCTCTGTTTTAAATCTTATTTAATACTTTCATATGGACGAGTTCGAAGAAAATGTCCATATGAAAGTATGTCCATGAAAGATAAGGTCAATCCACTTTTGACATATTTGATTATACATGTACATTCTGTAATACAATAATTATATTTTAACATCAAATTTTTAACTTTAAAATTCATTGGCCAAAAACTTGTTCCCCATAATTGCCAAAAAATAAGAACAACAAAATCATACTTGTATTTGTCAGATGATACTTTCACGAGTCGTTGATTAACATCGGATGTAATATGTTCATTGCTTCATAACAGGAGGAGACTCTTTAGCCTTAAATAACCTTTCGCATTTTGTATGTACACGTAAACATATATTTTAAACAAGTTTTTTTTCCCTTTTAAATGTCGTTAAATTGATTCAAGAGGGACAACCCTTTCTGTCTTATTCATTTTTATGTTGCCGAGATTTAAACTTCAAAAACATTGTGGACTTACGGTTTTTTTTTTAAAATGCCATTATCTATTACATATTGAACATATATTTAAGATATGCATGTAGCATTGTTTTCCGTTTTTAATGGCAAACTATTGTACAGTGTATATATTATTTAATTATTTAGGTTTAGCGAGCAGTTGAGAGAGAGAGAGAGAGAGAGAGAGAGAGAGAGAGAGAGAGAGAGAGAGAGAGAGAGAGAGAGAGAGAGAGATTATTTTTGATATGTACCATGGTGATATATTTTTTACTAACATGAAATAATCTTTATATTGACTAATATTTTCAAGCGATTTAATAGTAAAAATTGTACTTTTAGCCCCCACCTCCTCCTGACGTTGTTATCCGCGTGGGCGGAGGGTGGATGAAGGAAGAGCATCACCGAATACAGCACCGCCCCCTTCACCGGAAGTTTCAGCCTACATCGGACCGGATTCCGTTTGTCCGTTCTCAGTTCCGTCACAGCCGGTCCAAAACTCCCGTGGTGAACAAGGAGCGCAAACAAACAGATAGAATCCGATACGCATCGTTTATACCGTAATTGAGCGAGCTTAAATAATGCATGTGATATCTATGGAAAAAGCTGTGATATATTACTGCAATTATCATAATTCAGTTCAGTTGCTATTCATTTATACCTTGTGAACAATATTATTATAAAGCCTTTGCTAGAATATTCATGTAATGCGTGCATACAAAATATTTATTCAAGATTAAGAAAAACAATATCCCACACATAAACATGTTTAATGCTTTTGTTAGTTGCTTGATTTTGAGGGTACAAAATCAAATATAAATTCTGACCGTAATTTTTTTTTAATATATTGACATTGTATTGATTGTGATTCATTTTTTTATTTGTCCGAATTTACTTAGAGATCTAATTTATTTATTAGTAATAAAAGAAATTCTAAACCAGATATTACTTCTGTTTCTAATATATATCAATTATATAACTACATAACATATGATTATAATAAAAAATTATGTTTTTACAAGAAAATCGCAGTATAGAGAAACAATTTATCAGAATTTCCAAATGTATGACTCAAATAAAACCCCTAGACAATTACTTTAATTATATACATTAACTGTTGTTCTCACGGAAAATAATTTATATATTGTACAATTGAGAGATATTCAGATATGCGTGCACATGTATATCATATGATAGTACGCGTATTTAATTTTTGTACATAGAGGTATAAACTTAATTTTAACATACATGTACATATATGTTCAAATTGATAAGTGTGACACTTTGTAACAATTTATGAAAATACGTAATGCGTTTGGCAATTTTTTTTAAGATCAAGAATAGTTATGGACTAATTTACTAGTACGCAATGCAATTCAGTTCATGAATAAGTATTTATGATAAAAATATAAAACTAATTGAAATTTCGCGTTTTAAGAAAGAAATTAATCTCCCGTAAGACCCCATGCAAGTTAATAGTGAAGTAATTATTGGATATGCTACGTCGATCACTCAGGTGTAAATTACAGGTGTAAGTTTCATTCACGGCTAGCATCGAACTCAGTGTGTCACGTGTCAACTGTCGCTTCCCGTAACCAAGGGAACATCAATATAATCAAATATGGCGACATGATACTTGTTTACCTTCGTTAATTTACCTATACTCGTACCTTTACGGATTTAGAAATATGGTGAATATACATGTATGTGTATTTAGACATCTTTGAGAAATGTAAATCTTTGGAAAAACTGGTTGGACTCGTTTTAAAGTAATTATTATTTTTGGATTTAAAGCCCTAGCGTGTTTGTCTCCTTTGGCTTTGAGTGCTCTATAGGTAAGAATTGGAGGTTTTATTTCACGGAGTTTTAAACTGCAAACAAAATTATTCCTCAACACAAAGCCGACTAGTAAACAAGCTAGTCGATCGTCATGGGTGATTCGCAATCACACAATCAAAATGGCGAAAGTGAAGTCTGTGACTTGTAGTAGATTTATGGAGTAGGTAATAGGCCTTGGATTCCAATCGATGTGTACGTTGCTTGGATCGTGTGTGTAATTTTGTGTTAACATATTTTCCAATATTAAAAAAGAGAGGAATATTTTGATTGATTACAAAAATGCCTGAACAACGAGTGTTCGTACAGCGGCCTGTCACAAAGAGAGCTCTTCCCCCGACACCGAGCGAGACGGAGACAGAAACGGATTCTGAGACAGTGACGTCATATTGCAGCACGTGCACGCAGACGACAGCAAGTACCAACATCATTGATGACCGGAATAGAGTAATACATAGGAGGGTTGTAAAGAACCCCCGGGTTTTACATGCTGTGATCGAGAGGCCCCCAAGGAACAAAGTACGTGAGAGAGAGTATGTGAAGCCTATAGAAAATTCAATGGAAACTAAACAGTATCTCATTAAGAAGCACCTAACGGATTCCGCCAAATATCAGAATAACGGAACACAATACTCAAACTATGAGAATGTAAATGTTGTCCGGAAGCCTGGACGTCGGCCGGGATCGGCTTCTTCCGTGCGTGCTGTTAGAACAATCCGAACTGTGACGAATTCTCCCGATGAAACTGTTCGACGACGAGTCATTGTGCAAAACAACAACGATGTTGTTCACAAAAATTTTGATGAAGGTCGCGTTGTGAGGCGAGTGATACGGCGTGTGGAGCGAGAGGAACCACATAGGGTTTTGGTTGTGCGTCGGCCGGTGGTATCCGAGCGCGAGGGCCGAGTGGTGCGCCGCATCATCACCAGAAGTCGGCCAAGTTCTTATAATGGCAGAGATGGAGGCGAGCCGATTATAATCCGGCGGGAGAGACCCAGCTCGTACCATGCCGGTATGGCGAAAGAATATGAACAGATACAGCAAGATGAATCATCCGCCACTGAGGACGAGACGGAGAGAGTGGTCCGCGAATATCGTCTGCAAAACAACGAAACGAGGGCGGTCAAACAGCTAGAGGGAGATCGCTGGGTAGACGAATATGATGTTCCTGACAAAGAGGTCCGTAATGTCGGGGTACAGATGACAACAAACTACGTGGTTCCAAAGCCGCCTGAAAAGGAAAGTCGCACCATCGGGACGCAGACGAAACAGAAAACACCTCGTGAACCTACGCCCCCACCACCTCGTGAACCTACGCCCCCACCACCACGCGTCCCGACGCCACCGCCCCCTAAACCAAAGAAGAAAAAGAAGAAGACGGTGCAACCTCCCCCGCCGCCACCGCCACCGAGAATCAAGACTCCTGAGCCCGAACCTGAGCCGGTCAAGGTCAAACCCAAATTACCGCCACCACTGCCTGTCATATACAGGGTAAGACAATTACAAGTGCATGCAAAGTATGCTTCTGACATATTATAATTTGAACAAAAAATATGCAACGTGTTAGTCATAATAGGTTTTTTTTTATCGTTAAAATATGTCATCGCATAAATTGGGGCAAAAGAGGGATGTATGGTGATTAATAATGGACACAAACAGTCGATGATTTTATTGAAATGCAACCTCCGTGCCTTTAAATGCAAGTTTGCACAGTTAGATAGATAACGTGAACTTGGTTCAAAATATGGGTCTGTAATTAATACTTCACCTACGGGGGTGCTTCATGTTATGTTCAATAGCGAGAAGAATAAACGACTTGTAGAACAATTGAAGATGATTAAGAATTAGGTCTCATTACTATGGATTATAGGTCTTATTTAAGATGATACCTACTGGAATTTCAATATCATGCCTGTATTTTTAAGTCATAGAAATGAAGATTCTGTTGTGTTTGTTGCTTATAGAAATACATGTGTTTGTTTACATGTACAAAAAAAAAAAACACACAAATTAAACTGTTTTTCAAATGTTCACTTAACCTTTTTTGTATATCCTGGTAATATTGAATTTTTTTCTACAAATACGTTTCATTATATACGTGCATTATGTAATATACTTCTCTGTGTGTCATTTACAGAAGAAGGCCCGGCACCAGTACGTCAGGGTAGGAGGGGGCTGGATGAAGATTGACCATTACCGCAACCACCACGTGCCCCTGAAGATCTACGAACATCGGAGGGAGGCGGCGAACAACAAGTTCCTATCCATCAAATACCGCTACACCAAGGACAAGAAAAGGACGCCTGTAGCCTGGGCCAAGTACAGGTCAAGGGTAGCCCACGAGTCCTGAGGATCATCGATAAGATTGGCCTCGACCTCCGCCCTCGGGCAAATTGCAAAAAAAGAAAGGCATAATGCATGAAGATCCTTAGAAATGGTAGTTGGCTGTGTAGAAACGTAGGAAGAAAGGATTTTGTTCGTTTAATTTAGTGGCATTTAAATAAATGTTTTGTTTCAATGTTGGATATTTCGTCATAGAAGATGACCTATACCGGTAATAGGCATAGAGAATAATTATGAAATGATATTAAAATGATCATTCATACGCCCATCTGTGTACATAGAATAAATAGGGATCTTTCAATTTAAGATTACATTTTCAGAGAGTTATATTTGCATTCTGTTTATATCTGTTTTTTAAAGATATGATTTGCAAATTAGCGAACAGAAAATACTTTTAACTAAAATAAAGTACACGGCCATTTACACATTCTGAAAATGTCGTAAACTTTGAAAAAGTACATGAAATGTACACTTGTTTTTTAAAGATAAGTTGTAGCAATTGTCGTGCGATTTCATCGTTCGTTTGTATTTTGTATATATGTATTTTTTAGAATTAAGATCTGTTCTGTGATATAACTACATGACAATCAAAGTACAAGTAAAAACTAAATGACGTATTTATTATCATGTAAAATTGATCCATTATTTCTCATGCTTCCAACATTTATCACGTATGAAGTCGATGATTTTTTAACGCTTTCGACATAATTTTTCAGATATATGGTTTCCTTTGGTGTAGAGTAGTGAAAATGTAATTATGCGTCAACTAATTTGAATCAAGTCCATCTCAGTTTTGTAGAATTTATACTTAAACTTCTAGTCAGGTCGAATAGTGTTTATTTATGTTAAAGTTACACGAGAATAGATAGTATGTATCAATTGAAGAATCGAGACTGTACATAAATGTTTACCAGTTGTGATATTTCCTACATTACAATGTTTTGTCATAAATAAATAGTTTTTCGCTGATTTTGCTTGTTTAAATGTTATATACGAGGCGTATTTACCAGTAAATTTACTATGTGAAACTAATAAATTTGAATTTTTTCTCCGGGGGGGGGGGGGGACGATCCCCTCTCTCTAGCTCTACGCTGGTTGCTATTCGCTCTATCCATTGATATAACCAATATTACTGTACATATTGTCTAGCTGCAGGTCTGTAGCTCCTGGTCTGAAAAAAAAATTCGGATGTCGTCCACCCAATTTTTTTCTCAGAACGGGAGCTTTAGACCGGCATCTACATTAAGAAAATTTCATCACTTTTTATTTTTAAAATATTAAGACATTAAAAATTAAAGCTGAAAAGGTTTTTTATTTTAACATTCTCAATCAAACTGACGTTGTGTGTACACGTTTTCTGCTGTGGTCCCTACCACCGACCTGCATAAACCAGGCAAGTGAACAAATTAAAGAAATCATTGTATACGTATGAATTATCAATCGGTCACTTTATAGACATGAACTATCACTTGCACAGTAAGTGTATATAAAACTGGATTTTCTTCACTTTACGCACATACCATTAAGCCACAATTATGTAATCTTTGGTTTGAAATGTATCCACTCGTCTAGTCTGATCACTTTGTGTATCTGCGTATTGTTCTCTTTGTTAAAACCATTTTAGCAAGAGTTTTGGGTAGTTGTCAAACAGCAATGTGACGTAGGCCTGTCTATTTCATTGCTGGCCCCTCAGCCATGGCTCTTTGAAATCAACAAGATTTGTCTGGCTTTTGAGCTAAGACTACGCAATCTATGCATATTTCACTCGAAACCTGTTTTGATGTAAGAAATAGTTACGTCCTATCGAAAGTGTCTTCATCATTATAGCTCGATATCTCCATATTCGGTGTTTATTTCTGTGATGACCTGTGGTTCAGAGAGACCCTCGATGTAATACTGGGGCCCCAGAATGGGTTCAGAGTTAACATAGAAATTTAGAGGGAAAATTAATGTTTAAAATAATGTTTAAAAATCGTCTTCTCGGGAACTACAATGCTACAGTTTGCGAGATAGTATGCAAGGATCCTCAAATAGTGTAGAGTCTTAATTCTTAAAGCCAACCATAAACCCCAGAACAATACTGGGGCCTCAAAAAGAGGTTCAAAGTTTAAAATAGAAATAGCGTATGCTACGAAAGAGAATATTACAAGGAACTGTTGTTCAGGTGAGCGATGTGGTCCATGGGCCTCTTGTTTTTTTTTTCCAAGGTGCACAGAGAGAGAGAGAGAGAGAGAGAGAGAGAGAGAGAGAGCGTCAGTTTATTGTGTGCACAATAATCACGGTAGTTTTAAAATGTTTTCAACGTAACATTAACTTCCTGTAAACGATTACTTCAATTCACCGTAGTTCTCACCACACGTGTCTGTTAAAAAAACGTCATGCATGTGGGAATGCACATATTTACCTTGTTCGACTTTTTGATAACAGATTTTCACCAAAAAAAAAACAATAAATCGATTTAAAAGAATGCCTTTGACTTGTTGATTCATCATTGCTGTATTTACATGCACTATGCTGACTAAATCGCTCTTGATTACTTGGCAGTTTCCATGCACGCGATATAATCAGCAAATTTTTTTGTCACCATTTAATGGCAAAGTCTGTCTATTGATTGGGATTGTACTTGAAATAATATATTACATGTTAGTAAACACTGGGCTAGCTGTTATTGATAAAATAATATCGCTAGGAAAACTCTTTATATGCGTATCAAAACTTTAAATCAGGGTTTGAAAAGAAGCGCAACTGAAAACTTCCATCGATAAACATGTCATTTTTTAGTACTGTATCAAAGCCGTGGGCCCACATGACTCTGAAGTCAGAACACATAAAAAAAACCAATAGTATGTTAAAAGTTCTATAAATATTTACTTCTCTTGCTTCAGACGTCTATCAGTTTTGGGGTTTAACTCTTCAGAGAGAGAGAGAGAGAGAGAGAGAGAGAGAGAGAGAGAGAGAGAGAGAGAGATAGAGAACAGTACAGCAGAGAGAGAGAGAGAGAGAGAGAGAGAGAGAGAGAGAGATATGAACACTGAACAGAAATTGTGTTGGAAAGGAATTGGGTGAATAATGGGTAAACAACGTATAATTCAGTGAAAAATATATCAGACAAATTAAAATCCACTATGCAACACATGCATGTATGTAAAACATATCTCAACTAGAATGGAAAACAATTCTGTGATCCAGTTGTTTTTAATTATACTACTGGTATTAGGTGTAAAGAACTCCTATCAAATAAGATTAGGAGCACCTTGGAAATAATCCCACAAACTGTTGCGCTGTAGTTCTTGAGAAGAAGATTTTTAAACATTTTCCCTATATATTTCTATGTTAAACTTTGAACCCTGCCTGGGGACCCAGTTTTGGTCCGGGGGTCATGATTTTTACAATGTATAGAATCATCACTATATATACAAGCTTTTTGTTAATAGTGGCATTTCTGGAGCAGTGGTTCTTGAGATAAAGATTTTTAAAAGACATACACTCTATTCTCACTGTTTTGCAATTATCTCCCTTTTAAAAAAAGGTAAAGCCCTTCATTTTAACAATTTAAAATTCCCTTCCCATAAGGATGCTTTGTACCAAGTTTGGTAAAATTTGAAAAGTTTAGAGATGGACAGACAGACAAACAGACAGACAGATGGACATACATACAGACAGGCAGGCAGATGGACGATGGACAAAATGTGATCAGAATAGCTCACTTGAGCTTTCAGCTCAGGTGAGCTAATAATACACGAACACACAGACTTTTTATCTCACATTTTATGACCCTGATTAAATATCAACAATATACAAGAGATACATATACAAGTTGTAGCACTGTTACATGTACAAATGAATGGAATGATCACAGTTCCTTTGACAAGACTAACACACTAATTCCTGGATATACATCATACAGTAGATAATACAGGGAGTAGTCTATCCAAAGGGAAGTAACTCTATACCCTAAATCACTTCATGGATTTCAACCTTTCTATAACAAGTCAGTCATCATTAAATTTTCATATCTTTATAACTAATTGGGAGTAAATTTGAATTACTGTATAGCATTGTTCACATGTCTCTTAAATATCAATATATTTATAAATTACTTTATATAAGGTATTCAAAATGTGTATGGCAGCAATGTTACATCAAACATCATCTAAAACCTTCGCTACGATTGGTCAAAAACTGACTAGATTGCGTACTATACATTATATAGATGTGATGTAATAGATATTTCGTCTATAACCCATATTAACTACATTTAATCCATGAATTTCCTATTGGGGTTTGCTCCATACAGAATTGTTCTCAGCTCTGGAATCATCTGAAAAGTAAATGGGAAAAAAACATAGATTAATCAAGACTGAGAGTTTAAATAATTTTCATACCAAACATCTGGTTTATTGCAACTTTTACCTTTTTTCCATCATTTCATTCAAGAGGAAAATCATTGTACAGTAAATAAAATTAGCAAATCTATTCATTTTTCCAGATATATTTGGTAGAGTTTTCTCCCTTGTCAGGATTTCAAAGAAAAGCATAGATGTTTGATTGACAGAACATTTTACCTGTTGACTAATGAGAGAAAGTCGACTTTCAAGCATGTTCTCCACCCGGATTTTCCCGCCTTGTGCTAAGAGTTCAACTCCCCCAGATCTACAGAAAAAGAAACACCAGGATTTTAGATGTTATGTTAAGACATAAACAGCATGTTAAAACGTTCACCTAAATATAAACTTGGTTTGTCATGTGATCAAATCCTGTGACACCCGAAGAGCTTCTCAGAAGATTTGATGCCGTACCAATGGAGTTCATTTCCAGGTGAACTTTTTAACATTGCTCTTTATTACTTATATTTACATGTATGTTTGCAAAAGGCAAATCGTTCAGAATTATTTACATAACAGTGTTTTAATGATCACAATAATGCAACTGTCAAAGGATAAATATGTAATCATTGTGATGTCATTAAAATGTTCCCACAGAAATCAACGTTTTTGCTATTCATATGTGTATATGAGAAAACATATTTGCAAATGTAAATACATCCAACATCAAAAATAATTCACATGATTTAAATGAAGATTTTACTGGCTTAGTTTTTCAACAACATAAACAACTATTATGGTAAGTCGAAACCAATTTAAAAGGTAAACTTATTCAAAATATATTACTATATCTGCCTTCTGCTGAAGTAACTTCATCAATTTTTAATAGATTTTAACTTTCATATATGCATTATTAAAAGAAAATTTAATTTGATGGGTATCAAAAATCTATATTTTTATAAATATAGAATCCAAAGCAAAATATTTCTGTTTAAGTTTCATTTTACACTATTTTTTGTTTGCATACTTTCATACTGCAATTAAAGGGAAATAACTTCGAATCACACTATCAATTTTATCCCAACAGACTTACACATCGTTTCCGAGAAAGTTGTCAGTGTCAATGCTGATGGAGACATCATTTCCTGTCGCTTCCTTGTATTGCTGCACGGATGCTGGAAGACTCTCCTGAAAACAAAGTACAGAAATGTCAATTCATTTACCAACTGTCTGGGTAAACTTCTCATATTTTGATTAATTAACAGATGGTTGTAGAATACAGGCAGCATGTAAAGAATTCCGTAATTAAACAAAACAAAAAACAGAAATAATATTGGAGTGTTGTATTACATTATACAAGTTTTCATAGAAATTGAATACATTACAATGTAGTTTTAGTTTTAAAAAAATAGCATAAGATAAAAACCAAATAAAGGAAAGAAAGAAAGAACGGCGTAAAACATCTTGATTTGAACACATGTTGAAGATGATAAAATCTTAACAAAAATGTTTATAAGTATAAAATGAATAAAATTGATTCCGAAAACTGAGCAAGTTTTAAAGAATTTGCTGAGTTATGTAAATCTGAAGATACAAATTGAGAAAGTGTATCTGTATGTACCTTAACCAAGTCTAAGTCTTCCTGCTTACATCTCAGAACCACTGCTGCCTCAATCAGTTGGAACAAACCCTGAAAACACATTGAATAATTATACAAGCATAGGAATGTTTCACAGAGTCACATTATACAAGCCCTGAAATGTTTCACAAAGTCACAATGAATATTGAATATTACATTATACAAGCCCTGAAATGTTGCATAGAGTCACAAAGGATATTATATCTAGAAGCCTGTAATGTTTCACAGAGTCAAATTGAATACTGTATTACATCATAGATATTCTGAAATGTTTTATAAATTAAATCACATTCAATTATAACATAACAAGTCCTTCAGGTAAGGTTTGTGGCTAATGGGTGATAACTCAGATTTTCATTGTGAAGTAACACTAAATTTGATTTGGCTTATTACTGTTACTGTATGTGTCTATATGCAAGACAATCAGTGATGTACTTTTAATTAGTACATAAACTTCTTTTCACCAGATCTAATACTAGGAATCTTTTTATTGCATCTCCTGCATTATAAGAGAGTGTCTTTGTTTACGGTACTTTTGTTTGACAGGTATTTTTCTCCATTTCCACAAATCAAGGATAATAATTTAAAAGTAAGATTTCTTGTTTAGCTTAGTAGATGTTTGACTGCTTCATAATTTTCCTCCTCATAACTTTTCTTTAGACATTAATTAAAAAATACAATAAAGCCTGATAATTATAAGCTTCATAATTTTACAATTTCAACATTTTTAAAACATAAAATTGCATTCTTTTAAACTTGAATCCTTCAGTTATATTGCAGTTCTATAATTCTAATCTTGCCAATGTGGTCTACAACAAAATTACAGGGCAAGAGGTTATTATTTAGAAAACTCTACCTGACCCTAAAGTTACCTGTGTACTGTGTTATGAGCCCCCCACTCCCTCAAAAAAAAAAAAAAAAAAATCTTGTACTTGGGCCTGTCTTTTGTGATTTGAAATGTACTTCAGTATAGTTACCTGGGTAATGAGCCCCTCCATGAATTTCTTGTACTTAGGCCTGTCCTTTGTGATTTTACTCAGTCTCTGTCTGGCTTCCTCCATCAAATTCTGAGGAAAGAACAATGTCAGTTATTGGAATGAAATCAGTCCTCTAAAGAATAATTTCATAGAGTCTTAATCTCATTTATTTGTTCTGCATTTTACAATTAAAAAGTAATTTTTGTAGGTCTGTAACTATCAATACGACAAATACCATTGAATGTGCTCGTATATGTTTCACAAACATTGAAGTACAATTGCAAGCTAAATGTACAGGACATTGAATATACCGTAATATAATTCGCAATCTTAAGTTAAAGTATGAGCATTACCAAATCATTCTGAAATAATCCCTTTCAAATAATTTACTTATCATTATAGAAATTTACATGTTTTTTCAAAGAATTTGATAAAAGATTTACTCACCTTTAGGAGATCTTCTCTGGTTTTCAAAATCTTTAGTCTTGCCTGATTGAGAAGATTAGAACTTTGACTGCAAAAATATATAAATCAAATTTTCATCAATGTGTAGGTATGTGAAAAAAATTGTTCTTCACATTGCACAAAAAAAAATCAAATTGGAAATATATTGGCCTGTTAGACTGCATTATAATGACTTACTCTACTAATAGAACCATTTAAACAAGACCTTGGACTTCGGTAGAATGTATCTATTTCTTGCATCAAAACAAGTTAAAAATGACGCTGGTTTCGGGTGAAATACTGTATAAAGAGTTATTTTCGCCCCGTGTTATTTTCAATTTTCTTCCCTTGCAAACGTTTCGCCCTGTCTTGAATTTGCCCATACAAAGTTGTGTTCAAAGAGAGATAATCTTAGACATTGGAATTTGCCCTGTCTTCAATTCGCCTGCTGACAACGAGGGCGAAAGGGGCAACAAAAAAACGAGGCGAATATTTCCCTGTATACATTATGTATAGATTGCGTAGTCTTAGCTCAAAAGCCAGACAAATCTTGTCGATTTCAAAGATCCATGGCTGAGTGGCCAACAATGAAACAGACAGGCCTCCGTCACATCGCTACTGAACACAACTACCTAAAGTCCAAGCTCTTGTTAGAATGGTTCTAAGATGTCTACTTTCTAAAAATATCAAATTGAATGTTTAAACAACATAAGTACAAAAGGTATTATGAAATACAATATCAATGACTTTATTACATTTTCTTCTGTAACTCCACTTGTTTCTCCTTTCTCTCATAATACTCCATGATCTTAACTCTCTGCTGTTGTACAAGTCTGCCTTTCTCTATGTTAAACTCTTCCTCTGCCTTTAAATAGAGACAACATATTAAAGGATCTGGAAATTACTCTTCTATCATGTGCAATATCAAAAGTTCAGTATCTGAAAATCTATTATTCACTTTGAACAAATTAACATTTTTCTCTTCGATTGAGGCATTATTTGAATATGCAAAAATAAACTTTTGCTGCAATGTTAAATAAATAATTCCCTGTCACTACCCACTACTGTAAATTACCGTAATACATGCCACAATCTAGTGCACAGTTCCTTGCTAGACTACATCAAAATGCACTTTTTTATCTTTTTCTTTATAAATGTACTTATATTCAGATTTTTTTTAACATGATAGATCTTTCAAATATGTTATATTATAGTACGAGACCATTGCTGTGTAACAAATGATAGTATACTATAGCAAATAACATCATGGACATAAATGATAGTTACCAACCTTAGCATCAATTTCCTCGGCTTTTTCATTGGCCTCTTGCTCTATGAAAGCCATCATGTGCTTAATCTAGAAGGGAGAAACAAAACATATTTTTTAATCATTTTTTTAATCAAAAGGAGAGTCAACTATCTCAAGAGTCTAAATCTCTAAATCAGGATTAGGGAGTGGGGTCCAGTCCTCAAGCATCTGTGGATATTCAAGACACATTGTAACAGGAATAGGAGACTCACAAGGTTTGCCCAGTCTGACATTGGGAACGTTACCCTAATACCACAAGACCTGTTGGGCTGGTTAGTATACTAATTCCTAAATATCTAACCCCACACTATACTTTGCTATATTTACATGATATATAATGATAATATATGCAATGGTTACATCTGATCTATAAATTAGGGACTATACACTGTGTCAAAGTAAAATGTCATTAAACAGTTTTAAGACCCCAACTAATCAGGCAAAATTAACATGGGACATTGTAATCTTGTGAAGGGTGTATAGATAGGGGTACATCTTGAATAGCTGTGTTGTTAGGAAATCAATATACAAGGCATCGGCAGTTTAATTAATATGTAAATCCAAGTTATTTACAATAAGCAACAACATATTTAAAAACAGCATCCCGATACCTGTTTCTGGACATCTTGGTCACTCATAGCCATCTTGACAGCTGTAAAATAACTACCACCGTGAAGAAATCGACAAGTTTCTGGCTAAACTCTCGTGACTGTGAGGGGAGCACTAACTGGTGACGTAGTGCACACTTCCGGTGTCGGTTAGACGAAGGAAAAATGCCGACCGAAATGTGAAAGTAGGAAAGAATAACATGTCAGATGTTTTGATATAGTTTTTCAGTGGAGGTAATCTTTTATACACTGTTAAAAATATGTCCAATACATGTATTTGAAAGGGAGGAAACACTGGGGAAAGATAACAGGAGTCGGCAGTTTTGTTCTATGACGGAATCAAATTAGATAATATGTGTAAGCATAGTTCATACATATGTTTATGCTTTTCGTAGCCTGCGGTAGACAAAACTGTCGAATCCTGTGTAAACAGGTAAAGATCATTTAGGCCCCCCCCCCCCCCCATACAAGGTACCCGGGTATATATTTGCTGCCTTAACAATGTTTGACCATGTTGACCCTGCAATACTAATGAGTTTAGATTTGTTGCACCACTATTACATTCAAAAGCTTGTAGCATGAGGAACGTATGCAATTCCCTTGTGGCATATAAATTTTCTTCAATAATTCTGCACGGTACATACATGATATGATTTTAAATTTAATTGCTCTTTGAAATTTAGATCCTGTCTTTATTATGCAGTGTTCTTATTGATATTATAGTAAGAAATACAATTTTAATATATGTATATGTATATATATACCTAAAAAGTTGTGTCTCAACTGGTACTCCAACCCAAGGCTTGTGGCGTACCATGCCAGCACACTTACGACTGAGGTTAATTGAGACCTGATATGTTGACTGACAGTCACACACCTGTTAACCTGGTGATTATTGAGGTTAATTGAGACCTGATATGTTAACTGACAGTCACACACCTGTTAACCTGGTGACATTGTCCCAAGTTTTTACAGAAATCCATCATCAAATTTACAAGTAGAATTCTAAAAAAAAATATATGGAAATGCTAGATGGGTGGCATGTTCATAGGGAATGACTGTCACAGTGGTTTTGAAGTTGGGCACCAGATGTAACATGAATAATGTAAATAACCAAATGCTGAGTTAATTCTCTACTTGATAATCATTCAATAAAAGATATATTCAAATAAACTGCTGAGAAAACAAAATCATGCAGTTTATCACATTTTTTTCTTGTAATTTTCTGATCACAATTCTGTATAAAACAAGTTGGGGAAATGTGTCAACCAAATCTATAAAATATTAAATCTTAGTGTCACAGAGATGAATTTAGTTGTTCAGGAAAACATACAAACATTAAGTATGTATGTACGATTGTACCTCACAAAAATTTAAAATCATAAAAATATTAATTGTAATATGTTAATTACAAAACCATTTTGGATTTTTCTTATATGAGCTGGTACTTTTTAAGTAAGGTACGAAAAATAATACTTTGTCAAATTCTTTGTAATATGCCACATGGAAATTCCAAAGAGAGAATATTATTTTGTATATTGTATACAGGCACATATTTATTATTGGAACTTGGAGTCCAATAAACATTATGAAAGCCTAAACATGATCATATACATATTATATTATCTCTATAAAACAAAGTGTTAGGAAAGCTTAAAAATGGCATGCTCTTTAAATTTATCTATTTAAAACAACATTGTATAATGGTCAACTATTAGACAAGACTATCAGGTTCCAGAATAATCAATTGATGAGAAATTGGCTGAGTCAAAGATTTTAAAGAAAATTTCTCTAATTGAAATGGAAAAGCTATCAATATTCTGGCCCTGAAATTTAGTCAAAAAATCTATACATTAGTTGCAAGCATAATTATACATGTTACACACACTCAGACACAATGTCCTACAAAGATAGCACAAAGTTAAACATCAGGTCATTTTTGATAAATGTTGTGTCTTGTCCGATGTTTGGCAGTATTCCAACTCTTGGCCAAAACTCTCTTGGACTTCAATAAACCAAGGTTTGTCTTTCTGAGATTTTGGAGCGACAGTGTATGTTTTAGACCTACATGTAGATGTATACCATCAAATTCTGTATGCTTTCTGTGTCTGCATGTATATATATTGGGCATATACGGCAGTAAAATTGGCTAAATCAGGATGTTGTGAATTAATTTTGACATGTTGTGAAATTATATCCGACCATGAAAATTTCCTTGATATTATTTTTGTTGAACATGTTTAATCTACTAAATTAAATGTGCCATCAAGATCTGCTAATGTATAGTTTTAAATCATATAATTTTACAGTCTGCTCATGTTTAGTGTGAACTTTACCATTGGCCATTGAACAGATGTTAATTCTTCCCTTTTTTTTTGAGAAATTATGTTATCGTTTTCAATTTAACTCAAATTATTGGAATGCCTTATAATTAAAGATTATAAAGTTTTAATTTAATTTCCACATACCAGGAAAAATATCCAGTAATGAAATTAATTTTAACTTATCATACTTATTTTGAGAGGATATTAATTCAATTGATCATGTTGATAATACAGAACAAAAACCTAAAATTGTGTAATCAGATCTATTATGTATTAGGAAAATGTAAATTCTAAACTATTTGGAATACAAATACACATGTACATGTAGATGACTAAAATGAATGCAAATGAAGTTCCAGCACTCAGAAAACTCCAAGAGCAAGTACAAAGTATAAGTAAATATGGATTTGATAAATGAGTTATTTACTGGCATTTGAGAAGATCTTTATAGTGCTAAATGTCTTGTAAACATGCTAAACTGGATGTCTAATATATGGCAATAAACTTTAGCCAGAAATCAATACATGTACTAGTAAGTAAACCAGTCTATTTACTGTAAAAGTTATTGAATGGCAATCATAAACAAAATGTATACAAACAACCTTTGCATTTTTAAAAATTGAATCGAAACTGCTTATTTTACAATAATTAAAAAATTGATATACTTACAGCCCACTGCAGATCTAATTGGTATAAGATAACTAAAGCATATATTGTCTTGCGGTAGATCAGAAATCAATTTGCATGTATAAAAATAAATTGAAGTGTCTTTGATTTTAAAATGTTTGATTGTTTTTGTAGATGGCAATGGCAGCTAAGACCCCACCAGTATCTTCCTACACACCCGAGAGCTTTAAGCTGGAAACCAAGCTGATTGTCCTCAACTTCCTAGGGATAAATCCCCACGATTCTCCATCTCATTCAGAGAAGTCCAAGGACTTGTTCAGGTATGATTCTCCCTCTTGTTCAGTTGAGTCCAAGGACTTGTTCAGGGATGATTCTCCCTCTTGTTCAATTGAGTCCAAGGACTTGTTCAGGGATGATTCTCCCTCTTGTTCAATTGAGTCCAAGGACTTGTTCAGGTATGATTCTCCCTCTTGTTCAGTTGAGTCCAAGGACTTGTTCAGGGATGATTCTCCCTCTTGTTCAGAATAAAGAATAAGTTAGAGCTGTTTTCCAAAGTATGTTTTATGCTAAAGATATTTTTGATAAAATAAAACTAATTTATATGTTGTTCAAAAACAGGCGATTTTGCCATTCTCTTCCTGTGACTCCAGACTTCAACAAGCGATGCAATCATACAGCAGGTCTACGCAAACAGAAGACATTTGATCATCCATCCCAGGAAGATAGGCCCCAATCATCATCCACCATCATCACAGAGGCAAAGCTCTCAAGAAGGAAGGCCAGATCCCTGGAAACTGTGAACTCAGAACATTGTGTCATGATAGATAATCATGATCATGATCATGTACAAGTGACCAGAGAAGAAATTTCTGTGTCTTGTGTTCATTCTTCAACCCAAAAGAGAAACAGTTTCTCAGCTTACAGGGCAGATGATGAATTGTCAAGCATTTTACCACCATCAAATAATCTCAACCCCGGCGTTTTATTTCCTGACAACTTGGTACTAAACCCTGAGTCCCTGTTCCTTTGCCATCAAGAGCCTGCCCTCCTTACACCAAAATCAGCTGGATTTGAACCCAGTTTTGAGGATTGGACAAACTTGGAACCCGCTGTGCCAAAGTCGGAAGAGAATGGGCTACCAATTAATCTGACAGAGAATTCTAAAGAGTTGGATGAGATTGTTGACTCTCTTTTGTGTGATGTGGTGAAAGCAGTGGTGGAGAGAGAAGTCAAACATAGGAGTATATGCACTGAGATAATTAATAGTGAAGTTGCTGTTCCCACTCACCATCAATATGAGAGTGAAGAGAACAGAGAAGTAAATCTGTAAGTACTAGCTAGGGTATTGATTATTTGGGATTTTGAGAGGGAAAAATGTCCTTGTAATGAATTGAGTCCCACTTTTCTTAATCAACTTAAGGAAGTTTGATGCAAGATTTTATATGTACAGTCATATAAGATTGCATGGTTTGTAAACATGTACATGATGTATATGCTTTCAATGTGAAAGTTAATTCTTTCTGGTCTTTGTACTTTATAAGACTTGATTGTGATGATATCATGGATAAACCTGTAATTGCTATGAGAAACAATTCATAACCATATAATACTTCCCTTTGAATGTCAGAACTTGCATGTAAATAGTCCCCCAAAAATGCATTATGATATTTCATGACAAACCCTTGCAGCTCTATTGGAAATTCCAAAGAGAGATGAGATGAGTCGAATGAATATATTACTTGAATTTTTATATGATTGGTAATGCTATGATCTCACTGTCTGTATTTCATTCCCTTTCCCTACAGCTACACATACAGTGAAAGTTCCTCAGCAACAATGTCTTCCTCCAGTGTCTCCATAGACAATAGTGGCCCCTCCCCAGGGAGTGGGGACTCAGTGACCTCCCATGAGATTGACGGCTGCTGCTGTAGTCACATTGAAGGCCATGCCCACTTGGTCAGTGTTACCCCTGGCGACAGGTCTAAGCTCCACCTACACATTGTCAATCAAGCCTCCCCTGCAGTGGAAGGGAGTGTGGAGGACTATGTGAGGGCAGAGATCAGGGAGGAGTTGTCTTCACTGGAGTCAGAGATTGAGAAAGGTCAGTTTTATAAATTAAAATTATGTTAATATTTGACAGAGTTTTATCAATCATGTGAATATTTATATGTCATTCATGTACTTTAGCTTGTAAATCAAATCATAATTACTTTAGTGGATAGAAAATTTGTTCTCAAACAAAGTTTATTGATGTATTTAAAAAAAAAAAAGGAAACTACCATATCTGTCAATGAAATTGTATATCCCACAAAGCTATAAACTTAGATCAGTCGTTGAATATTTGTTTCAACAATTTTAAATTGAATAATTTAACAGCGTTTAGATATATAATATATACACTCGTATGCATTACTTCATAAACGGTGTAACACAATCAGAATTTGATAAGATAATAATATGTATTACTGGGTAAACCTAGTTTTCTTTTTGTCTTTCCAGTCATGAAGCTGAATGGAGAAATGGTGTCCCCCCTTCTGACCCCTCCCCTCACCCCCCAGACCCATGCCGCCCGTGTCCTGGCCAGGATCGGGGATGAGGTGCGTGCTAAGTATGAGTTCCAGCTAGACGACGCGCTGTACCGACTGTTCCTGAGTGGACAGGAGACGTTCTCCTACGAAGTGTTCAGAGACATGGCTTGTCAAATCGTGGATCACAATCTCCCTGGGTGGAGACAGGTAAGGAGGAAGTCGATTCAAATTAAGTTTATTTGACATTCATGTTCGACACATGTGTGGGGGAGTGATAATACATTATCTGTATTTCAGATTCATATTAGATGTCATATATGTTGAATTGATCATGAAATACAGTATGTACTGTATACACTGCTGAAAATGGATCAATCCTTAAAAAAAATGTTTTGTTAGGAATTGCTGCCTGGAGATTTCTAGACCCAGGAGGGAGGGAGGGAACTTTTTTTTTTATTTTTCAAACTTGAAGTTTAACTAATTAAAATTTGGTAAAAATTAAAATCTCCACATAAAAAAAAAGTTGTTTTTTTTGGCAAATAAAATGTTATCAGCGGGGGGTAGTTCAATGAGGCGGGAGGCAATTCCAAACAAACAATAATTTTATTTTGGCCTGGGGTATATTTAACATGTAGTGGATTGATAATGATACATGCATAAACCTGTACATGTATGTGTGATAGATCACACATGTACATGTTACATATTCAGTACATGTACACTCTATACATACATGTATCATTCACTCATTATACCTGGATATTCATTTGGTATTCATAATGTTGTTTCAGGTTGCATTCCTTCTGGTGTATGGACAAAGTGTCGCATGGAGGGCAGTGGAAACAGGACATAATGGGTTACGGAACCTGATTGATTACACCACACAGCTCCTGTCTGATTATGCAGCAGAGTTCATCATCAACCAGGGAGGATGGGTAAAAATAAAAAAAATTTTGTTTAAATCTTTTTAAACAAATTTCCTTTTGAAGGAGGCATTTTGAATCCAGTAAATACACAGCTTGTAATGATCATCTCTTGTTTGCCATATCTTGAAATTGAGGTTATTTTTGTAAAAGAAAAAAATCCTTGTCAGTCAAATTAAAGGGAAAGAGACTTATGCTATCAAAACATTGAAGAATTAACAGTAGGATGCAATACAAATTATTTTAACACTGCTGATATATTTAAGTATGGGTTTGTGACATACCAAATTATATTGACATACATGTATAAAATATGCAGATCAGTGACTGTACTTAACACTAATACTGAACCTGTATTTTTCATGTATGTCATTCTAGGGGGCTGTGATGAATTTAGATTCCTCTGACAGTACACCAGATTTAGAAACAGACCACCCCCTTCATGCCAAGCAATTCACTGGCCAATCATACACCTTCTTTGAATCGGTAGCCCTGTCAATCAAAGCCAGTGACGTCTTCCCCAACCATCAGAATATCACTTGTAACAACAGCAGTTTCCAGGACCCTGAGGTCATGTCCGTTTTCACTGACCACGGTGGGGATCTTGATTCCCTCCAGACCGATACCCCCTCCCAGAGTAGTTCCGAAGAGCAGCAAGTCAATTATGTTCCGTTCTTTCCGTATCTATCTAGTCACGTGTCTGAAACTGATTATTATGCAGAGAGGTTCAGAGACTTGAATGACATTGCGTACTACAGGTTCTACAATAACGATCATCTGGCTGATGTGGTAATGACGGGAGTTAATGTTCTTGCGTTTTTTGGAATTATCTTTCTTTCTGAAAGTATGAAATATCTCTGAAAATATATCAGTGGATATTTTTGTTAATATTAAATTCAGTATTTTTTTTAGTATCATTTTATTGAGATCTTTTAGTTGTCAATGAGTAGATGTGGTAATTTTTGTACCTCGTGGAAAGAATGTTTATGA